>JAIGNY010000835.1:517500-860000 GCA_020152595.1 Chiridota heheva
CATTTATTTCTTTTCTTTGATTATTGTTTGTTGTAAGAAGCTCATTCATGAACCATTTGATTTATCGTTTATGTTTTTAAAGGCCAGATGGCCTAGAGCACTGTAATAAATTGTATTGTATTATTGTATTGTATTATTGTATTGTATAATAATTTTTGCTGTAATATTATAACAGAATCTCAATACTTTCTGCATTGTTTTTTTCTTTTATAGGAGCATGAAAGGTTTTATGCATATGAAGATTATACAGCATCCAGAGGGCTTTATTCTCGGGGAATTCAGCAAACCATTCCGAAACATCCCAGAAATGATAAGCTATTATACCACCCATAAACTGAACATCAAAGGCGCCGCGCACATGGCGTTACTTCATCCGGTCCATATCGAAATGCTTTGATGAGAACCAATGAAAACCGTGAAAGGTCATGACATCAGCGGAACAATCCAAAGTATTTTATTTGGATATATATGGGGTATGAATTGTGTCGGTGTGCACGCAAGGAAGATGATAGATAATTATTCATTTGATTGAGAGTTTCAGAGATACTTGAAATATTAAGTACATGTCGATCCTATGCTCTTAAGTTAATCTTCTACCTTGTCCGAATGAAGTGTAGGTCCATTTTCCGGCCTAGTCCGGCAAGGGTTAAAGATTATCGTTATGAACGAGCAAGATTCTTGAGTTTGCAAAGAGAATATGGTAAAGTATTATATATTAAGATTTATATCTGGTAACCATTAATATGGTGCAGTACATGTGGTTGGCTAGATGCATGGATAGTGTTGAGATTTTATTTAAATCGTGTTTGTCAAATTGTGCTGATACTGGTGGCATTATCAAAAAGAAAATGTGAAGAAGAAAAAATGTAAAAAGTAGATCTGATTGAGTTTCAGCTATAGTTTATTTATACTATAGAAACAAATGTGGTGAAAACCATTTCACTGATTGCTGTTCTTGCCTGGTCATGAAGCCAGTATTGGACCCAGATAGGAAACCCCTTCCCTCACAATGCCCACTCCCACCTTTTTTGTGTGTCTTATGAGAAAGTAGAAAAGAAAGGTGCTTTATTTACTGTATACAAATGTTTGAGAGTTTATAGATTGCAGGGTTACCCTTAAATTGTGATGTGTCCCCAATAAATGATAATACATTATAAAAATCTGAAAAAAGAAAGAAAAAGACTTAAGTCCTGTTCTGCAACTTGAAGGTAGATGTTTTCCTTCCCTCGCTGCCCACATCTCAGTAGCCGAGCTCTTCCAAAAAAAACCTCCAGATAAAATTATCTCCTTCCTTCATCATGCTTCCCTCTACAACCATATTTAGTCCCCCTTCCCCACCCCCTCTTTCTCTACATTATTTTTCCACCCATACACCTCCTCTCTCGATCCCAACTTTCTGGCTTGTGGTTCTCGTGTTTCTCTCAATCTCCCCCTGTTTTCTCTCCTCCCTACCTCTGGAATGATCTAACCTCTCAGGAACAATTTGACCCTTGCTGTTGTGGTGCCGTTAAACTCTCATCAAACAAACAAACATTAACAAAGCTGTGTTTGTGTCTTGCTGGTAAAGCCTTGAGATGCAGTAAGCTTCCTCCTCAGGCATCAAATTGATGCAGTACGCTTCTTCCTCAGGCATCAGGTTGATGCAGTACGCTTCCTCCTCAGGCATCGGATTGATGCAATAAGTTTCCTCCAGCATCAAATTGATATGGATGTCTCTTATAGTGTTTGTGATGTAATATTTATAGATTTATTGTGAGTCTTTTTTTTTCTTCCAGATTTTTACAATGTATTAATAATCAAGGTTCTGAAAACTTCTTGACATAGATGTCATACATTATATGTGATCACATGACATGACCATATCACATGATTGTATTATGTGATTGTATCACATGATCATATCACATGACCGTTTCACATGACCCATGATTGTATTTCTTGTTACATAATCATACACATGGTGTAACTTGTCAGTCACATTTGGAGAAAAAACCTACCATCACTTTATAAAGATAATTTTTAGCCTTTTATAAAGATAAACAAAATCTGATTTTAAGAAAACGTCTTCTTTCTTGTTGTTTTACATCACTGTATCAGTAATTTCCGACGACAAATAGTATTGGTTGATTGATTTAAGGGTTTTATATAACTTTGAGTTGAATCTCTTTAATCAAGAATTGACCTGGTTTTATTTTGTTGTAGTTCATCATGCAGGTCATTGATGGAATCAGCACATGTTGCTTATCTTTTATGTTATGTGAAGGTGATGTAATATTCTCTTGCACATAAAAGTGTTAAAAAGGACAGTTTTAATCATGTTTATCATGTTTGATAGTCAAGCAAAGAAAGTACTGTGGTTAAGAGGAGACCTGTAGACTCATTATTTTTTGGTATCTGCAGTGCCTTTTGGTACTATAGTTTATCATGTGATACCATTCAAATTAATCAGACGAAAGACACTAATGAGGGAAAACCTTAATAAAACTCTAATTTGAATTTTGATATCAAATGGCGATATATCAAGTGACATCTCTTCATTTTATGATGTAATGCTTGTAAGGCATTCTGAACTTTTTTGTGAACATTTTTCAAATTTGTATCCTTTAAATTTGATTATACCCTGAATAAAGACCTAACATACTAGGCCAACATACTCTTATAATCACATATTTGGTACTGAGTATAATACAGTAAATATTAATGAAAATTTAAAATTATGATTTAGCCCCTGAAGACTTCTTTCAAGCTTAAAGATTTCACACTTAGAATTTGAGTCTTTATTTTTAGTACAAGTCATCTTTTGAGGCAAATAAAGATGATTCGGAAAGTCAAGTTATATAAAGTAGTAAGAAATAGTTTGGGAAATCATGTTGAGTAAAAATTTTCAGCATATTGCAATGGAACACAACTCACCGATAAAAGCACCCTTTCTGAATACAAATGAATCCTCTGCCTGGTCTGGCACTATAGTAACTCTAGCTTTGTAGTCTGGCCATATCACAATGAGCTCCATTGTTTGTTTGCAGATGAAAGCAGTGTATGTGAATACTGACGTACAAGATTTTTGATTATAAGATCACTGAGTTTTCTGTGGAAGGTTTCTTAATCGCTTCAGTCATACCCACAGAATTGTAGGTTCTTGCATTTCATAAAAGATTTGCACTATTACATCAGCGATTTTCATGTTGGAAAATTAAACACCCCAAGGTCACCGAAAA
The DNA here is from genome assembly GCA_020152595.1 of Chiridota heheva. Classification (NCBI taxonomy): domain Eukaryota; kingdom Metazoa; phylum Echinodermata; class Holothuroidea; order Apodida; family Chiridotidae; genus Chiridota; species Chiridota heheva. The sequence goes on from JAIGNY010000835.1 coordinate 520,719, forward strand.
ATCAAGCATCACTGTCCCCACACTCCGTACATACAGTGTACAATTATACATACATTACGTACTTTAGGTATTCCTTTATACCAGGAATGATTTAAGCGCAACACAGCGTGTACACTATTTAAGAAATAATGAGTGAGGGAGCTGCAATTAGCAATATCGGGGCACATTATTAGCGTGTGATTTTGACTGATAGTGCAAGGACTAGCTTGGGTGGTATTGTACAGGAGAGGAATGAAATTGAAGAAATAGCTTGTGACCCTTATTTCTTTAAAACAATAAGACCAAGTTATTGTTTTTTCGTGATTGCTCTACATGAAGCAGCCCACTGTTAGTCAGATATGTAGCAGATATTTATTGGTTCACAGAATTTTCAGTTTTACAAATGAACATGAAAGAACATGAAGAATTTTCTACAGTTTTTTTACAAGTGCAATTTTTGTTTCAGATATTTATGTTTTAGTGTTTATTTACTCAGTGATCTTTCATTGTGGAAACTCTTTTATCTTTCACAAGTTATTTTATGTTCTGTTTTATATATTTGCAAAAAGCTGGAATATATTCCAGTATTTTCTTCTTTTTCATTTTTGATTTCTTGAGTTGGTGTTTTTCATATTCGTTATGCTTAACAAGATAGTAGGGTGTAGAGAATACTGATATTGATAACTTTTAAGTGAGGCTTGTGGGCAGTTAGTTGAATATTATATCTATAAATTTGAAGGATTAATTCAGGGGTCAAGCAAGTCCATTTTATATGCAAGAGGACTTCAAAGAAACAAAATAGTGAAGAAAGCATTTAAGGATCTTATTCCGTTAAGGAGACATCTAAGTTTGGTATCATTTGTGTAGAAACGACTGAAATCAGACTAGTTGTGATGTCACAGCCTCAGATTCCTCAAAGTATTTATGTATTCTTATCATATTTTGTCCTGTGATTTTGTGGTTTAGAAACCATGGGTGGGATATGTCAAACAAGTAGTAAAGCTGAATTCAGGAAGAGTATTTACCTGAAGAAATTTCAAGGACAAATACTTATAGTGAAAAAATGAAATAAACTTTCTTTAAGATACATTACCAATTGTTAAGAATGTGAGGATGAACTTTTCATAGTAGTAGACTTACTACAGTCATTTCTACACAGATAAGACTTGAATATATCCTTAACAGAATAAGATTTTTGAACACTTTCTTCACCATTTTGTTTGTTTTAAAGTCCTTTTTGATATAAATGGACATGCTTGACTACTGAACTAATCCTTAAAGAACTTCTATCTGCAGGGAAAACAGCATTACTGTTTTAATGGTTTTCATCAAAAATTGAAACTAGTGGATATAAGAGAATCATGCAGATATTTATCAATATGATAATAAGCTTCCACATGTGTTTCTTAATCTCTATAAGCAACAGAACAATGATTTGTGCAATGTAACATACTATTTCATCAACTGTAGGGGGAGTTCTCTACCACAACATTCTTTGAAGGATTAGGTCAAGCAAGTAAAGGCCGTAACACACCGAACGCAACGCGGCGAGCGATTTTTTAAACAAAATTAAATAAAACAAAGAAAAAGAAACATTTTTACCTTTTGTTTTTAGAGAAGCATCGTCATTGCATGGGTATTCAGATGATAACTGAAAATTGATTGATAGGGCGTTTCTCACCCATTAAAGCAAAATTCATGTTGCGACAGAAAATCGCACCCCACTAAAGCAAACTTCTCCACAGTTTGAACAAAAAAGCATTTCTAACAAATTTTCCACTATCATCAGAAAGCCTCAATTTTAAACTTTATCATGTTTAAGCAAAAAGTCAAAGCATCTTAGAATATTTGTTTCCTGTATGATTATCTAAAAAATTGCTCGCCGCGTCGCGTTCGCTGTGTTACGGCCTTTAATCTGCTATGAAAGAGGACTCCAAATGAAACAAAAATGGTGAAGAAATGACTTCAATGTGTTATTCCATTAAGGAGAAATTCAATTTTAAGAATCTCTCTCACTTGTGCAGAAGTGACTGAAGTCGACTACTTGTGATGTCACATCCTCATATTCCGCATCTAAAGTCAATTTTTTTTTATTTTCACGGAAATCTGTGGCTTAAAAAGTAGTGGATATGTGAGGAAAGTAGAATCTAGTGAGATAATTATAATTTGCCACCTGAAGAGAGTTTCAAATAATAAATTCAAGGGCAAACAAATTTGAATGTGTTTTCTTAAAATACTTAAAACCATTTTTGGAAAATGAAGGTGAGGGTACTAACTTCAGGACTTTTCACACATGTCATTTCTACACAAACCAGAGAGCAAAACAAGATGTAAATTTAGGCCTTTTTCTCCTTTTGTTTTCTTTTCGAGAGGCCCCTTTCATATAAGATGTACTTGCTGAACCCAACCAGTATTTTAATTTTTAACCAAGAATATCAACTCCAGAGACAGTTGAGTACTTGAAAGGGTACTGAACTTACAAAGAAAGAGTACTGAACTCAAACACAAAGGGTTCTGAGCTCACACACATAGGGTTAAGGGGTTACATTTCCAGTACCTACATGATGTAGTTTTAAAATTTAGTAGCAATGGGGCCAAAACCTACCCCTTCTGTGCCGGAATTAGATACTTAAATCTTGCGGCTGTAACAGAGAGAAAGAGAAATCTTGTGTGGTGTAAAATGACTTTCCTTTTTTCGAACCCTAATTATTTGAATAAAAAGTGCCTTTTGTGTAAAAAATTGTGTTTTAATCTGAGGTGCTGATCAAGTTTGATAATAAGCAGCTCAGTAATAGCAGCAAGCACAGTCCCAAACCAGCGATGGTTGAGGATTTTTCACAAGCGTGTAACTTTTGACGTGTAAATGTTTTTTAATGTCTGATCGGGAAAATGTGGGAGGGAGGAGTTTTTGGGTACTTAGATCTGAAAATCAAAATTTGCCATGCCAGTGGAATAGACAAGTTTTTTATGGAGAGAAGTATGTTTATGCCCCTTTGCCTCGCCTTTCTTTAACCCCCTGATTGTGGTGGTTTAACCCCCTGGTTGTGGTGGTTTAACCCCCTGATTGTGGTGGTTTAACCCCCTGGTTGTGGTGGTTTACAAGCAGGTGGTTTGTAAGGTGTCCGTTGTTAAAAGGGTTTCAGATCTTAACCCCTTAAATGTGGTGCAAAGTTTGCACATGGAGTGTTTGTTGGAAAACCCTAATCAAGGTGTAAGTTTTCTAGTGGGCGGTTCTTGTCATAGCATGAAATCTCTTACAGCCCTTATACCAGAGAAATAGACGGGCCCCAGTTAATCAAATATCCTTTTGTCGTCCAAAAACGATGGTTTAATAGAAATAAATTGCTGCTATATTTGTTTTGTTTGAAGGTTTACTGGGAAGAGAACTTCTTGAAGCTTAATCATGTATTGTTGAGTGTTATGCCCATTGGATTTGTGGGATAACTGCTATGCACAATGAGTGTACATCAGGGGGTGTACATATGAGTGTACATCAGGGGGTCAGTGTGTTCCTACCCGGTGTGGCTTTTGGTGGAATTTGCATATTTGTTTGTAAAACTTACTTGATACAAAATTATCTTGAATGCATTTGCAAAAGTGAAGTTCAAATTGAAGAAGCCTATGCCTAGTGTTGTAAGATGTTTAGTTTGGATTAATAGGGAAGAATACATTGAAGAGTGACTGACCTCTCTGGCACCATTGAGCATGCTATCGACATGCTGTTCCGTTAAGCACCATGCTATTGACGTGCCGTTCCGTTAAGCACCATGCTGTCAACATGCCGTTCCGTTTAGCACCATGCTGTCAACGTGCGGTGCTGTTAAGCACATGCTGTCAACGTGCCGTGCTGTTAAGCACATGCTGTCAACATGCCGTGCCGTTAAGTACCTTGTTGTCAACCTGCCGTTAAGCACCTTGCTGTCAATGTGCTGTTAAGCACCATGTTGTCAACGTGCCATGCCGTTAAGCACTATGCTGTCAACGTGCCGTGCCGTTAGGCACCATGCTGTCAATGTGCCATATGCCGTTAAGCAAAAATAAGATAAAAATAATAATTAGATATGATCCCAAAACTGATCCTAGTGAGTATAATGAGTGTATGTCTGGCAGCTTCAATGTAAAATGAGAAAATGGCATATATCTAAATTTCAGGAAGGGTATGATAGATATTGTAATTAATTATAATCAAGATTTGACTAAAAAGGTAATTCGGTGGTAAAATGTTTTAAGCGTTTTTCAGATTTTACTTTATTTTTCAAATGTTTTTTTAATATATTTTAAAATGTTAAGATGTTTGCTAATGTTTGCAAATCCTGCTCATGGGCAAATAATCCATTCATTTTGAGGATATCATATAGTCCAGTGGAAAGGTTCTCTGAAAAACTAACCCTGCTCAGAATAGCCCCTCCCTGCCCAGAACAGCCCCTCCCTACTCAGGACAGCCCCTTTCTGCTCAGAACAGCCCCTCCCTGCTCAAAACAGCCCCTCCCTGTTCAGAACAGCCCCTCCCTGCTCAGAACAGCCCCTCCCTGCTCAGAACAGCCCCTCCCTGCTCAGAACAGCCCCTCCCTGTTCAGAACAGCCCCTCCCTGTTCAGAACAGCCCCTCCCTGTTCAGAACAGCCCCTCCCTGCTCAGAACAGCCCCTCCCTGCTCAGAACAGCCCCTCTCTGTTTAGAACAGCTCCTCCCTGCTCAGAACAGCCCCTCCCTGCTCAGAACAGCCCCTCCCTGTTTAATACAGCCCCCCTGCTCAGAACAGCCCCTCCCTGCTCAGAACAGCCTCTCCCTGCTCAGATTACTCCTCCCCTCCCCTTCTGTGTTTAGATTTGGAGATGTCTTCCTTCATAAATCTTTTTCATTCAAAGTCTAGCATAGAACCAAAGAAACAAATTATCAGAAGAAAATTGTGAATAAAAGTTTGATCTTCATTGAAGCAAAAAAATATATATATATTCTGAAGACAAACAAATAATTCTGGAAAAAAGGGATAAGTTGTGAGAAAAGTCAGTGTCATATTCTGTTGCTTAGTCTTCTTAGACCAGTCATTTCACCCTAAAACAACTTTGAACAAGAGCACTTTTCTTAGCAATTATTTTCCCAAGAACCCCTTAATTTATTTAAAGGTACTGAATTTAGGTAGCTTTTCCAATTTTAATTGAAAACATTTTATGTAATAAAGAATATATGATATAAACAGAAAATATTAATTATCATGATTTTGTATCACAAATTCAAAGGAAAAATATGTTTTAAAAATAATTAAGATGTAATAAGGTTATTCCTTAAAATAATTCTCTGGACCTTTCTCTATATATTGCCACATTTTATTTGTTATGAAGAGTATTATTTATATTTTTCCTGATTATGTAATAATTATTAAGCTGCCTACATATCATACTTTCCTGATGAAGTCAAACGAGGGGACCTACGTCAGTGGCTATGGATGTATACCTTCAATTTAAGTGTGATGTGCATTATTGTAGAAAACAAGCCTTTTTTCTCCTTATCAATCTTTCTGTATTTTTTTGTACAAAGCAATGAAACTTTCTACTATTTGTTGGTCAAATGTATGTTGATGCAAAATTGTTTTGCATTGTAAATGAACAGAACATAAATACAGAGTTTATATCTCAGTGTTAACTTAAAACCCTGTCTCTCTTTTCTTTAATAGAATATTCCCAGTTAAGCAGTAAATCCCTATATAGAGGTTTATGAAGTAAGTTTACTATCGTTTCTTATTTTAATTGATTATTTATTCTTAGATTAAAATTTCAGTGTTACACAAGAAAATAAAGAAGAATATTTTCAGTTACAATTATTTGAATAAATGTTATGAAATCATCAAGAAATCTTAAGAATTCCAGTTATTTTAATAACGGAATAAAGTTATTTTAGGTTTATGAAGTCAAGTTTACTCTGCGTTTCTTATTTTAATTATTGATTCTTGGACTGAAAACCAAAAATAAACAATATTTTTGATTGCAATTATTATAATGAATTGTATAAAATCATCCAAAAATTATGTTATTTTGATAACAGAATAAAGTTATTTTACAAGAGACTCATTTTGCAAAAATTGTACCGTTATTATAGGATTTTTCTGGAATAATATCTATAAAGTGATGTCTATGATGGTGTTGTAAAGCTTCGACTTCCTAATCTAGCGTTGCCTAGTGGGTCTCCAACCAGTGCTGTACAACTGGTTAATAAAACGTCCATGAATGTCCTGATGTAAATATTCAAACAGTTCTTTCGGGACGTTATAAACTTTTGTTAATCATCCTACAGGAATTTTGTGTTTCACTCGTTCTTGGTTCTTCAAGATTGAAAATAATAAAAACAGCAGCAAAGACATTTTAATACAGTAAATAAGTATGAGAATCCGGCTTCATACCCCCTTTATCCAAACACTTTCCTGCAAAAAAGGATACAGTATATCCCACGATTCAGTTTAGTAGATATGTGTGAAAGTAAAGAAAGTCAAGTATGTGGTTATAATAGGCATAGAAATCTCCCCACCCCACCCCAAGTAGTATACTTCAGTCCCCCAATTTTGAAAAGAAAGGAGTATAGATATATATATATATATATAGAGAGAGAGAGATATATATATATATATATATCTATAGATATTTATATATATACTTATACATATATATATATGGAGTTTAATTGCAAGAATTATTATATATATATATATATATATATATATATATATATATATATATATATATATATATATGTATATATATATATCTATCTATATATATCTCTCTCTATATATATATATCTATACATATGTATATCTATATATATTTATAGATATATATTTATATAGATATATATTAATGTATATATATATATAGAGAGAGATATAGATATATATATAGATATATATATATATATATCTAATTGATATATATATATTTATATAGATATATATAGAGAGAGAGATAGATATATATAAATATATAGAGAGAGAGAGTATATATATATATATATATATACATATATATAGGTATATATATACAAAACAACAACTCGAGTTCAATTGCAAGAAGAAAAAAAAAATATATGTATATATATATATATATATATATGTATATATATATATATATATATATACATATATATATATATATATATATATATATATATATATATATATATATATAAATATATATATATATAATATATATATATATATATATATATAAATATATATATATATATATATATATATATATATATATGTATATATATATATCTATATATATATCTATATATATATATATCTATATATATATATATATATATATATATATATATATATATATATATATATATATATATATATATATATTATATATATATATGCCTCAAGATCTTTAAAACTTATTTTTTATATACCTTGACACAAGCGCGTAGCCAGAGGGGGCCTGGGGGCCTAGGCCCCCTCTCCTCAAAAAAAAAAAAAAAAAAAAAAAAAAAAAAAAAAAAAAAAAAGGTTTTCGCTCACTACGGAAATACCTTTAAAAGAAGAAATACCCCCTCCTCCCCCCCCCTCCCTCCCCTCCCCACCCCTCCCCCTCCCTCCCCCTCCCCACCCCTCCCTCCCCAAGTAACAAACTCGAGATCTAATCTAAACACCAGTATTGAACTATATAGGGACTGGACATAAAAACTAACGACATCGAAACCCATTAAGCATACGTTTTTTCACGAACATGTATGACGTGCTACAGACTGACAGTAGGCATGGTAGGCATTTGGTGTAGTCGTCGCGTATACTCTACTAACGTATGCTGTGCTCTGTGAGTGGATCACTACCACGCTCTGCAGCAAAAAATAATTTCAAATTACACAATCGGAATCAGCAGGAAGGCAAGATTTTTAATCATTATATGAACTTATGTCTTATTCATGAGAGAAATGCGCCCTAAGGAGATGCAATAACGTGCAAAACTGGCGAACTTTCTGCACGCTCGAAGAACTTCAATGAAAGTGTCCAATCACATTCACTGTGCCTACCAATCACATTAACGGATGTGTATTGTACCGTGAATTCCAGCAGAGTTGTGCGGGGAGTACATTAAGTGACAACTCCGACTCGCCGACAATAATAATTCGTATTACAACGATAAAGCATGCATTTTCAATGCAATCTTTTGTATTTTCCTTACCCCTTCCCAATGTGGGTGAAATTTGGTTCATCAGGGGCGTCGGACGCCTAAGAAAATTTGAGGCCAGAGCCAGTAGTTATTGACGGCCTGCAGGCGCGGATCCAGAGGGGGGCGCACCCGGCGCACGCTCAGGAAGAATATTCTGTATAAAGAACGCATTTATTTAGGGCTTTTTAGAAATCTGAAGTGGGGGCCATTTATCAAAAGGGATCTTTCCAGTTTCCATCTCTCTCATGTAGAATTTTTAGAAAAGCAACAAAAAACGTTATCGGCTCAAAAATCTGTTGAGCGGGGGGAAGGAGGGGAACAACTTTACATTGACCAACATCTAATTATGGAGAAACAGTAATTTTGGTGCCTTTGTAATAGTAATAAAAAGGGATCTTACTAAGGGTCAAAATACTTTGGTGGGGCCGCTGGGGAAGGGGGAGGGGGTGTCGCGCCCAAACTTAGTAGGCCTACATTAAAACGACCCTGATGTTTTATAGAAATGATTTTCTGTTAATTGGCTTTAATAATTGTGATTTCTCACAAAACAATCACAATGCTAATTTGGACGTATTTCCTATGTATTTACTTGTCCCGTCCATATACACTGTCCTCACTCTGTGGTCAAGTGCATTCAGTAAATCATAGAGGATGCATAGGCGATATAGGATATCCAGATCCCGTTTTGAAAACAATATTTCAGTACCTTTACGATTCCCCATGGCTGACAATAAGCTCATTTAAAAGAAAAAAAATGTTTTGAATGGTACAAAGAACCATACAGGTTACCACACAATGTGTTCTAACAATAGGCTTTAGATACCTATTACTTTTCAAATTTCTTACAAAACAATGTTGTTGTTTTTCTCTTTATGGTCATTTTTACGTGTTTAATTTTACTTGTAGAATAATCAGAGGGCGCTGTGGGTGACAATTGTATTCCCCCTTGGGGCATAATTTGGCATGTTATGTTATTCTTTGTTCATTGAAAATTGTTATTGCAAACTTTTATTTTTAGCATACCATGCTTACCATCCACTAATATTGAGAGACATAAACCGGTGTAACAAGTCACTTCCTTTGTTATTGAGTTTTGTTTTTTATTTCTAAGGAAAAAATGCACGAAAACAAGGGACTTTAATCAATCATTTCGTCATTGGAGAGGGTAAAGGAACCTTCATCAGGAAACTGACTAAAATTGAAGAAAATGTTGTCACTTTCTCCCATTTTGGGGGGCAGTTCCTGCAAGCTAAGGGGCGTTTTTCAACAAAAAAAATCCATATACGTTACACGCCAACCCATAGTGGTGCGTACGTAGCGCAGTTACAATATGGCAAACTTCACCAAGGGCTGATGGTCTAGGCCCCCCCGTTAAAAAAATCCTGGCTACGCGCCTGCCTTGACAGACGTTTTGTTCAAATCTAATAAATACATTTTTGTTGGTTAAGAAAGATGATAAATCTTAGAACAGGCCAAAATTGACTTGCATCAGGTGTGTTCAAAATCAGGTCTTAAATTTCCAGGAATTTTACATACGAGTTTCATGGGTAAGATCTGTGAAGAAACTACTTCAACATCTTAATACATTCAATTTTCATTAACTCTTTCTTTTAATTCGATGTCACACAACTAGTCTGATTTTAGTTGTTCTACAGACTTTTAAATTAAATAGTTGAAACACAAACAAAAATGATGGTACAGGTGTTCTTAACAGAGGAGGAAGTCAATGTAAAACAATTTTAGTTTTCTGAATAATGGCACTTTTGCAAGTCACCGACCTAATGTACTAGATTGTATCATAGAAGCTTTGAATGTACAGAAAACAGAAACTAATTTTAATTTTGTGTGTCGTATCCATAACTTTAAACTAACCTTTTGATGAGAATAGTGTATAGAACAGTCGTTATGACATCATCATCTCAAAAGACAAAACTGGATTATTAAGTTTGATAACTGAAGTACAATGGGGTCAGGTTGATCGAGACTGAATGTCAATTAACTTTCCTTAAAGGAATATTTCCATGGATTTTTATTTCATTTTATTATTATTATTTTTTTTTTTTATTGTTTCATATATGATAGAGAAAATTTGTAAAAACAAAGTGGTGAAACAGCTATGTTAATATCTTATTAAGTTTAGAAGTTACAACAATTTAAAGAGTAGAAAAATGTTCTTAAAAACACCTCGTACAGTATATGTCCTTCAGCTTGGTGATGTCATCAAGGCAATTCCAACACATATTTCTTATCTATCAATTCATTATAAATGGTTTGCTTAAAACCAAAAACACTTAGACCGGCCCTCATATAGAGCAGGACCAGTGGTCAAAGTAAAAGTTTTCTTTTTCTTTATTTCCCCAAACCGCAAAACTGTGATCTGGTCAACTCCATACAGGCTGTTCAATGAACCATGTGTTTGATTTCCACCCAACACAAAAGAGGTTTTATTAAGGGGAGCAGCATCTTCCTACTGTGGTGTAACGGTTATCATACCTGTCTACAGACCACGAGGCCCCGGGTTTAATCCTGGGGTGGGTAGACACGCCAGTGCACCACAACTGGTTATCAAAGGCCGTGGACATTGACTTGGTTGTCGATGTTACACCTGTGTTCTCGTCTGGGTCGTATTAAGAGTTGATAGCATTTGTACTATCATAACGCAGGGACGACCCGTCATTGTAATTGTGTGTTCAACTCTCTCTCTCTCCCAAGGAGTATGAAATGTCCTTTGAAGGAAAGTTTATCATTTGGAATGATGCATAATGAAAATTGCACAACAAAGTTTTTAAGCAGTGGCTGACTCAACCACACCTTTTTTTACATTATGGAACATTTTTGGTTCATTATAGAGATAGGGTGAAATATAATTTACAAGAAAACCTATTTGTTGTTTTCTTGGTGTACATCACATTTGCAATGAGTAAAAACAAATCCAAATTCTTTTTAAAGAAATACAAAAGACATTTCGTTGAAATTGTCTCTATGACCTCAGAGATGTTGCCAATCGGTCACTTTTGTCCAAATTCAAAAATACTCTAAAATTTTGTAACTTCTAAACGGAATTAGATATTAACATAGTTTTTTTACCATTTTTGTTTCTAAAATATTTCTCTATCATATATGAAAAAAATGAAAATCCATGGGATTATTCCTTTAAACTTTAATAGATTAAAGAATATTCATTTAAACTTTAATATATTCTCTTGGTGATACAAATTTTCTTGATTATTTTCAACTGCTCCCATTCGTAGCGGGGGGAGGGGTGAAAAATTTACCTGTTGATAATCACGGTCCACATTGTTCATATTTTACCACTTTGAGAAACAATAAGTTACTATTTTAGCAATTCAAAGGTTACTTTCTGTTGTCATAAATTTACATAAACATGTGCATGAGCTATTACAATCAGGCCTTGCAATCCAAAATGTTGCAAAATGGTCTGAGAGTTGAGGAAAGATTTATTTGGTCCATAGCCCTTTAAATCCACTTCTCAAGTTGTTGGTATATACCTCTCCATAGATCTTCAGTTTCTTGATTCAAGTTGAAAAATCTTAGAACATGCAAAAATAATTTAATGGGTTGGGGAGGGGTGTGAGTCTAATCAAAGATATTCCAACAAGAACTGCTAATTCTCTTCCCCATGAGAAATACAACACTAAAGGTTAATGTACTCACAAATAATGTACAAGTACTTGTGTGAGTACTAGTACAAGTACTTCTACAAGTACTTGCAGGAGTATTTGTAAGAGTACTTGTACTTGCAGGAGTACTTGCAGGAGTATTTGCAGGAGTACTTGCAGGAGTATTTGCAGGAGTACTTGCAGGAGTACTTGCAGGAGTATTTGCAGGAGTACTTGCAGGAGTATTTGCAGGAGTACTTGCAGGAGTACTTGCAGGAGAACTTGCAGGAGAACTTGCAGGAGTACTTGCAGGAGTACTTGCAGGGGTACTTGCAGGGTTTGTATGATGGAGAAGATAAAAATCAGTTCAATTCTACAAATTTCATACCATTCCTCGAAAGATAATATAAATTTTCTTAATGGTTTCAAAGATAATCCCAAATGTTTGAAAGAATGCCCTAATGTAAAAAAGAAAAGAAAAAAATCCCTAATAGGTTAAAAGGCTTTGTCCCAATTTTTTTAATTTGTCTGCCGAGGGTGTTAGGCGCCCTTAGGCGCCCTCAGGATCATAATTCCCAGCGGTCATTCCTCTTTACACACTTTCTTGGCGGGATTAAGCAAAATAAAGTATATCAGTTTTATGAAAATATGTTATGGTCTGGATGTCCTTGGCAGAGGGAGGCTGTACATACCTGCTGTGGTTTACCTCCTGGCTATACACCCTTGGCTATAACAAATGTCAAGTCTAGAATTATGATAAAGAGGATATATACAAGGTTAAAAGTCCATGTTTTGACATAGTGACGAATGTGCAATTAACAATGTTTGATTAATCAAATTTACAAGTTTCTGGTTTTTGTATTTATATCATTTCCTATTGGTTATTTACAGTTAGAATAATTGATTACTTACAGAAAATGAAAAAACATAATCATGTACATTGTAGTAATATAAGTTTAAACACGCTCGCTAAATATTTCAAAAAACGAAATAAAAGTTTTCCAGTCAAGTCGACATTCGTCACTTTGTCAAAACAGAGACGAATAGCTTGCTTGGCTGCTGGCATAAATTTGTATCTTTATTCCCTTTTAGGACCAGAAATATTAGCTGTAATATGGCAAACTTGGCAAAATCATGTTTTTATCAAAGTGTTATGTGTGAGTTTCTTTCTCGTTGCCGCTAACAACCATTCAGCTTTAAGAACTTTGGATGTTTGTCTTAGTTTTCACATAACAGAAACCAGGTGAGCTCATGAAAATGAAGCAACAATGAAGGTTTATAGTCCTGTAAAGTGATGTCATAACTTAGTCTAAGTTCACTTGTTTTACAATAATCAAATTGTTTTCAATTGCTTATAATTGTTTCAATTTACAATCGAATCAATACTATAAAATGACCTACCAAGATTTAGAAGTGCTCACATTGTCCAAGGCATGAAACAGATTGCATAGGTGTATGAACGCGGGGAAGGGAGGGGGGGGAGCACATGCCCCCAATGTTGCAGTGACCTACATGGTGCCCCCAAACTAAGTCAATTTTTTACCATTAAATTAGTGTTGCAGTATATCTAACTTTCCCCCGTCCCCCTCCCCTCCTTTTTTCCAATGAAGAACATGTTCCTATGTCAATGCACTGGACAGTCTGGTACTAAATCGTTTTGGGATTCCCCTTCCTTCTCCTTCCCTGTGGTACCCAACAATATTTACACTTGGTTGGCAAGTCTCAAAGCCTTGGCGTATGGCCCAGACAGATTTGGCACTGCCTGCATATTACTTTGGAAACTGGTTATAGCATCGATTGCAATACGATTTCCTGATTCCACATCAAATCATCATTAAGAATTGTTGGCCCTTAGACCACCTCCAACCCGACATTCTGGATTTTCTCAAAATCAGAGGTACTCCACACCATTCAAGCAGAGAGACTTCACAATTCATTGACTAGCAACCAGCTATTGTTACACCATACACAACACAGAAGTAGTCTATACCTTCCTAAATGACAGCATCTTTATAGTCTATTCACAGTTCACTTGTTAACAACCAGCTACTACTACACTGTAAACAATAGGTCATTCATCTGGGACTCAAGCTACATAACTGCGGTTCAGTGATGTGAATCAGATTTGTCCTTGGCTGCACCTAAATATAAATATACATTATATGCTTTGGAGGACTTTGTGCAAAATCCATGAATGATTGATGGACCATTCCTCGTAAGGATGGTGATTTCCTCACGATTCCTTTTGATGCCAAAAATCTATAGGCAGCAAAAATCAAGTTTACCTAAGATGTATAAGACATCATTTGATCACATGAAGCAATAATATCTTTCCTTAGAAGAAATGGTCCGTCAATTATTCACAGCTAATGCACAAATTGCCTCAGGCATATGATACACAGCTATTTTTATCATTAGTTTGAAAACCTAACACAGATGAGTGATTTCAATCACAAAAGTTCCCTGTGTATTCAGCACTGGATTTCTGATTTTATACACACAAACAGCCTTGGGCTACTTGGCTGTGGTGTGCATGGGAATGGCAGACAAACAATCATTTGGAGTGGAAACATAATACACTGAACAGGAAGTCGGGTTGGTAATTGTCATACCTGAGTTTTCAGGATAAACTCAGGTGTCGGGTGCGGGTAGGCATAAAGAGAAACTTTTCGGCATGACATAAAATAAACCAAATAACAAATTTACAACTCTTTTTAAGCAATAATGCTAATTACTTATTGATAAACATTTTTATTTGGAATAAACAGATAAATAAATACATGAACATACAAACATATTTTTGCATACAATAAAATTAAGGTAAAGAAGCTATTGCAAAAAAAAATGTTATACTCAAATTAGAAAGAACACGTTTTAATAATTGCCCTATATTCATAAATGCTCAAACAATGACAAAATGTATTTGAATTGAAAATATGACTACTATCACTTAATGAAAACAATCAAATCGTTCACTAAAATATTGCCCAACAATTAATGAGGAATGTATTTTTCAATGACTTCTCTGAACATACATCAGAAGATAATTAACTTGAGGGAAGTAAAAAATAGCACTTTTGTATCATTGATTTTGCAATCATGCCAAAGTGAGGTAACACATTTCTATCTATATAAAGGTGGTCTCTCTCATACCCATGACTGAGCTTCAGGGAGGTGACTGACTGAGCTTCAGGGAGGTGGCTGACTGAGCTTCAGGGAGGTGGCTGACTGAGCTTCAGGGAGGTGACTGACTGAGCTTCAGGGGGTTGACTTTCTGAGCCACGGCATGATGAGGTACAGTGGCCAGGTCCTTTTCACCGCCTGTAAGCTTTCCCAGCTAATACCAGGGACCTATTTACTGCTAGGCAGCGAAGGTTTTCAAGTCTCTGTCCTCAGCTATCATTCCTTCTATCTATATAATAGATACATAAATGACATTTGCTTCTGCAAAGGAAAGCTTATAGGCTTAAAGTTTTTTTTTCATTTGTTTAATCTTTTACTTTTAAAAAACAATATAACAAAATTTGCATTTACAAAGTTTTAGTACTAAATCACTTTTAAAGCATTCACAACTATTAAAAATATATACTAAGCACTACACAAATACAAGGGAAATTATGAATATTCTTTGTTTACATACCCTGTAAATTGGTCAATTGTTTTTTTCACCTTTCTTCCACTTAAAAGGTAATATTACTGGCCTCTTATACCCTCTAAATGTGCAGCACCAGGCAAGGAAGCAACAGGTACCATGTGAAGTACCAGGCAAGGAAGCAATGGGTACCATGTGAAGCACCAGGCAAAAAGCAACGGGTACCATGTGAAGCACCAGGCAAGGAAGCAACAGGTACCATGTGAAGCACTAGGCAAGGAAGCAATGGGTACCATGTGAAGCACCAGGCAAGGAAGCAACGGGTACCATGTGGAGCAACAGGTACAAGTACCATTTTATAGGCTCTGGTATGATCCAATGCGGGATTGAACTTTCATTTGCCAGTTGAAAAGTGAATGCTTAACAGGGAAGTAAGTGGGAAATGAAAAAAAGTCCTGAAATTTTTAAACATAAAACAATGCACATACATAGCTATACCCCATCCCCAAATTTAGCAAAACTCCTTTTTCAGGAAATTTTTGAAGTCCTGGTGCTTGACTGTAAAATTTTGAAGTCCTGGTGCTTGACTGTGAAATTTTGAAGTCCTGGTGCTTGACTGTGAAATTTGGAAGTCCTGGTGCTTGACTGTGAAATTTGGAAGTCCTGGTGCTTGACTGCGGGGTACAATGGAAAACATATATGATCTTTGATGTTCAAGTTAATTTCTAGTGTACACACTTACATCTCTATTAGTCGTCTACTGTTTGTTTGTTTGGTAATGCTTAACAGCACCACAACAGCAAAGGTCAAATTGTGCCCGAGAGGTTAGGCCTTTCACATATCTTTTTTTATTTTCTGTTTATTGTCAAGAAATAAATGAATAAAATTACCAAAGATAAATTACCAAAAAAATAAAAAATTTGGAATCCATGCTACTTAAAAAAGAAGATATTTTCAACACTAAAAGATATTTCTACACTTTCACTCAAAGTTGGTCGGTTGATTAGATTCAAAATTGAAATGAGATGGTTTCCCATAATGCATGTATTTGCTCGTCGTCGCATTTCCCAAATAAGGTCAAAAGCTTATGCTTTAAGAATGCTTGTATAAAGAAAAACATAATTCCTAATCATACCAATTCCTGTAAAAATATGATGATATTCCAGATGGACCATCTCAAAATAATAGGATAACAACAACTTTCTGTGATAAATTATTTTGACGATTTTTAAGCCCTCTTTATCCTCATATTATTTTTTTTTTTTTTTCCAATAGCCTACTGGCAAAATATTTACATGAAGCAAATTCTCCTCTTATTTTTGTAAAATAACAAAAAAAGCTTACAAACTTATGCTGGCCGTATGAACTTTAGCAAATAAAACAATTTCATTTCAATTACACAATAATGCAAACAAATCAAGCTTACAAAATCATACCTAGATAGATGATAACATTTTGAAAAGATGAACAAGAACTTAACATATATAATATCTAATAAAAATCCTATTTTACAGTACCATCAATCACTATTATGAAAACAAAAGTATAATTGTTTGAATAATTGGAAGAAATTGCATTTTATATTAATTTCAGCTTTGGTACTATTACAATGAACCTTTCTGGGTTTAATGAATGTCAGTTTGTTTTAACCAATCACCGCACGAATTTGCCTAGCAACAAATTCTGCGTAACAAAGTGGGGACAAATATCCTACGCAGTACTGGTACAGTACAGCTAGCTAACGGCGCACGCTCATATAGTCGATGCAACTTACTATACCAAACAAATTTCTGCACACACAGACAGCAAAATGGTGAACAAAAATTGCACTTACGGGTCCGCTTGCACCCGTAAGTGCAATTTTTGTTCACCAGTTTGCCAATCAGATTTGTAAATCTGATTGCTGTTACCCAGAACAGTTAGCAAACTGATTTTTTTTTATCCTATTTGCTAAAAAATCTGGAGAAGTACCATAAATGAATCAAACCTTGCAGCAGGCGTTGCGAACATCTAAATGTCAACACATTGGTAATGCACAATTTCGGATTTGAGGTATGTTTGCCCCACATAGTTACTGCATTGCTTTGGTGGGCGTGGCCTATTTGGAAACCTGGAAAGGTTACTTCAGGGGTTGGGTGAAAGAAAGAATCACTCTGATACATAGCTTTTAAAACAAAATCATTCAATGAAATTATAAGGAATTGAACCAATAAAGTGGGATAAACACAAACATACACAACAAATAGTTGGAGCTCTGTGACAAGTACTACTAAATTGAAATAAGCAATAGGTAAAAAACTTGGATCATGAAATAGTTGGATCATCAAAAAAACTCATTAAATAATTTCCAACAAAATTCATTCAAATAAAAAAGTAATAATGGAAAACCATTCACAAGATGTGTAATGAAAAATCTTACAAAAATCCATCACTTAATTGCATTAATATGCATCCCAAAAAATATTTACAAGTATATAGAATTAGTACACAAATATCACACATGGAGGTGGCAGACAAGCATTAGCAGCATTCACATTTCTGAATCTGGATGATGTTTCCAACTATACATCTACAAGCATGAATGTTTTTGTTTTTTTAATAAGTAAAAAGCAAGATATATATATGTGTATATATATATATATATATATATATATATATATATATATATATATATATATATATATATATATATATATATATATATATATATATATATATATATATATATATATATATATATATATATATATATATATATATATATATATATATATATATATATATATATATATATACATATATGTATATACATTTATATAACTAAAACGGTAAATACCATCATGGGTTGGCATCCCTATGCAAATTGACACCCACATCATATGACCTGGCATAAAAATGGCATCTCACACTAAGACCCACATGGCATCCCACCATGTCCCACATGGCATCCCACCCAATGTCCCACATTGCATAGGCTCCATAAGAAGTCTTGTCCTATCTATCACAGTCCCTGATTGAGCACACTATGTATGAAAGTCTGTCAGTTCATATAATAACTTATGTGCAAATGACCTGTTGATAAGAAAAAAAGGCAGAGTCAAATAATCATGCCTGATATAGCTCTTGGTGCCTACCACATGGTACATATTCTATCCTATGTCCAGCATGGTCCCCATCCATGTCCCACATGGCATCCCTCCCTATATCCATATGCAGTCACATCCTGTCACACTCCCTGACTGAGCATACTAAGTAAAAAAGTCTCGGCAATTTATATACTGTAGCAACTTTATATGCAAATGAACACAATAATTAAGGCAGAGTTTAATTATAATGCATGATACAGCTATTTTGCACAAATATTTTGAAGACGTTGAAGGGTTTTAAACGTCTAGTATGAGAGACACTTGAGGATCTCTGAAGAATTTGGGGAAATTATATCATCTTACAGTCATCTTCGAAGGAAACATCAAATGTTTTGTAGACTTTTCAAGGAAACTATTTTTCAACCTGTTTTAAGAGTCTGAAAAACTTTACCATTTTGTAAGGAAATTCCAGCCTTCCATGAGAATATCTGAAAAAACTTATAACTTTTTCTGAGGAACTCTGAAGAAACTTTAACATTTTCTGAAGAATTCTCAAAAAACTTTTAACATGTCTGAGGAAATCTCAGGCAAAACTGTGGATGGCCGGACGAATAAAACCGCCATTACATAGGTTTGCATAATGCTTCACATGCTCACCAAAAAGGATATAAATAAAGGGAATATAAAACAAGTGGGTTGCAGTCATTAACGTATGTAATAATGAAAGGCAGCAATTATCTGTGTTATAATACCTACATTTAATAGAGAATGTCTGTAAAAGATGCTAGAGGTCGTTGTCATGCAAGTATAACAATCAAACCAACTTGCATAGAGGTATACAAAGCACTGAAATAGAGGTTGCTGTCAAGTAAATACAAAATTCGACTAATTTGCATAAAGGTCAACAAAGCACTAAAAAAGGTTGTTGTCATAACAATTTAACATTCAAATCAACAGGTAACAAACAACACGTTTCAAACCTAATGGCAGGCTTATAAATAAGAACACTGTAGCAATGACAAAATAATTAGCAATGACAAAATCTCAGGGATGAAAATGATTAATTTGACTTATTTCAATAGTAAGTTACAATTGGCAAACAAAAGCAGTTATATAAATACTAATGACAAATGAACCAAGAGCATGGTTGGGGGGGGAGGGGGGGAGGGGGTGGAGTGGGGGGGGGTGGAGGGGTGGAGGGGGTGGAGGGGGGATGCATATTTAGGTCAAACCTAAACAGAATTTGCTGGAACACAAAGTAAAATCATTAACTTAGATACAAATTTAAACATACCAAGTTTGATCGTGTAAAATGCCTTAGAAATTTTAAGAGATTTTAAGAAATCTTTCACTTTTCAAGACTCTTGTATACATATACCAAAAAGCAATTAAGAAAAATGTAACTTAAAAATGTCACTTTTGTAGATTATAGGATTTGAACCTGTCAAGTTTGTTCACAGATTATGGAAAATACCTTGGAAATTTCAAGAGATTTTACTTTTCAAGACTTTCTTATGAAAAAAGTGTATCAAATAGCAAATAAAAAAATATAAAATTGATGAAGTTAGAACTTTGTAATCAATCATATGAAGAAATTTTAGTAAATGCCACAAAAACAATTGCATAATTGGTGAAAATCAAACAAAATGAATGACTTTTTGAGGAAGATTTATTTCACTTGGCATAAAAACTATTCAAGGTTTACTTACTTTTTGTTAGAAAATGGCAACAAATATATTAGTTTATCAAATCTATATGGAGTATTTGTATTGCAAATTTAATGCACAACCTTCAGTATTTAAAATAATTAGCAAATTTATGTGTAAACGATTAGTCTGATGTTTGATGTAATGAAACTAAAGTTTTAATATAGTCTAAGTCAATGTGACACAGTGACACAGTGAAAGTTATGTATTGTAAGCTTTGCTGTCCATATTCTTATGTCACATGTCTTATTTTAATAGTGAAAGTTCAGTCGTTTCTCAGGGCTTAATTTTTCATAAATATCTCAAAAAACAAGTGTACATTTTTGATAGATATATGTTAATAAAATGTTCAGAATATTAAAGGGAAGATATTTTATGGCAGAATCTCCTACCTCTGCATATACCGTTAATGAAACGTTCAGAATATTAAAGGCAACATATTTATGTCAAAATCTCTACCTGTCCATATATAATGAAATGTTCAGAATATTTTAAGGAAAATGTTTATGGCAAAATCTTTACCTCTTCATTGTTCCCGTTCAAAGATCGTTGGTGAAGGATTGAAAAATATGTCTACATAACAAAATTCATAGGTTTTCTGC
Organism: Chiridota heheva; assembly: GCA_020152595.1. NCBI lineage: Eukaryota > Metazoa > Echinodermata > Holothuroidea > Apodida > Chiridotidae > Chiridota > Chiridota heheva. The sequence continues at coordinate 541,476 of JAIGNY010000835.1, forward strand.
TTGTAATGTCACAAACTGAAATCTAAATTTGCATAATTTATGACTTAAAATTCAAAAAGCTGTAAATGCCACTTCTTTTTGCTATTTTAAAGTTTATTCAAGAGGTGCGGTGGTTAAGGAGTCATGCTCGTATTCGAAAAGGTACTGGGTTCGATTCCTGTCATGAGCGCTGCATTGTGTCCTTGGGCAAGGCACTTTACTTGCTTCAGTACACTCAGCTGTAAAATGAATACCAGCACTCCTGGGGAGTTAATATGCAATGGACTGGCGTCCCGTCCAGGGGGAGTCATGTACTCTCATCCACTTGAGCCATTGAAACTGGGGATAAGCACCGGCCCTATGAGCCTAATGGCTCGGATGGATTTAGCTTTTTGATGTTTATAGCATATTTTCTTCAAATTAGGCTCACACTGTTCCTACCTGTCCACATATTTTTAATGATTAATGCATCACTTATACTCAAAAAATGATCAAGATAAAAATCACAATTTTTATACAACAAATACTCTTGAAATTCAAACTCCAAATTACTTTGGAAATCAATCTACTGGCTGAGATAAAACAACATGTTGTAAAGGTGAATCCATTCACAACCTTGGGTCAGAAATTATTCACAAAATAATTTTAACAGAAAATCTAAGTTTGCTTCATTTTCTGTTAAATGAAAAACTTGACCTCTAAAAGAGACCAATGGGTGACCTAAGTATTTTTCAAATTCACCTCCATTTTAATGTTTCTGGAATTATTTCACGAAAATATGATCAACCAGAAAAATGAAGTAAATAAAATGTAATCATTTTTATTTTATACTCTACAAAAATTACTCAAATTATTACTACATCACTACTATGGATAGCTATTACTTCATCAATGACTACTTGATTGGAAACCATAGGTTACGATCAAGCCATTCACATGCACTATTACGAATCATTTTTCAAATATAATTTTACTTTCCTATTTGTGTCGTGACATAACAGGGTGGTCATGACAAAAATTAAGTCATGGAAGAAAGGGTGGCAGCATAGCAATATTCAGATGTTTCTATGAAAATCCCATGTATAATCAGCAGATTCAACCCATGAAAATAGAAATGATGGCGGTATACTACCACTTTCACAATTCCACATCAAACATGATTAGTAAGTATAACAGAAAATATACTTTTCTCCACATCTTATGTAAAAGAGGATTTTCATTGACAGTTTTGAAGATTTTTTTTTTTACCCTTATTCTCTTGCAAATCTTGATGTGTGGTAAAGTGAGGAGAATATTAATCTAGTTGCTGAACTTTTACAACTTGCAGTATCTTAAAATCAAAAATACTGAATAATTATTCAACTTGCAGACTGTGATCACTTCACAGATACACGATCAACACAATACAGGAGGAAATTTGAATCCTAGCTAATAATATTGCTGACAAATTGACAGCCTGCATTCAAAACAACATCAAAACTTTCACGTACACTGCACAGTGTACGTACATCATGCATAGGGTCTATGTACTAGCCTATATGTGTTTATGGCAGCACTACGGGCATGTTGAATCATTCAGCCATTAGTCTCGTAGTTGTGACATTTTTCTTTTATTTATGAGTAATTCAAAATCGGTTTTGTAAGAAATCAAGCTTTGAATCGCATCAGAGAGGTAAGATGTTCATGATTTTCATTTACGTTAATGAAAAACTCTGGCGTAAAATTCCACATGCTATATCTAAATCTTACGACGCAGGTACAAGCTGTGTCGTAAGAAATTTAAGCCATGGCGTAATATACGACACATTTGTCGTTAACGCGATCTCTGCTGAAGTTGTTACATTCTTTTCTTATTTTGCGTCGGACGCAAAATAATGTTTTTGTGGTGGATATTGTGGAACTGGTATTAAACCAGTTCACACAATTTAATTTGAATAGCACACTGTACACGGCCCGAGCACGGGTGCTTATTTCGAAGAAACTTTGTGCTTAAAGGTGGGGCAATTCTATTTCCGTAAGCTCCCTGGGCACTTAATATGTCAAATACAGTATATCACATATTTTACGAGCTCAATTAAAAGCAAATCCATTCACGAGCACTTTACAATGACAACTTCACAGAAAACTTCAAAGTCAAGAAATGTTGAATACATAAATGCATCTATGGAGAACATTTGAAGCCATTAAGATTATCAGATGGATGCAGGGAGATTGTTCCGCAGGTGAGAAGCAGCCCAGAGAAACATTTTTCATCAAACGATTTGTAAAACAGTCAAGTGTCAAAGTTTGATGGGTTCTCAGTGAACATTGAACATCAAACAAAGATAATTTGAAAAGTTTTAATTACAGAAGTATTTTGTTCGGTAATCTGTCAAGGTCGCAAAAATTAAAATTGAAACATGATTATAATTTCTATCAAATTAACTTTTAAGACTATTTCTACAGAAAGCATTCTAGAAGGCTCAATCTTTTGAGATATTATACAGCATTAAAAGATTATTGTCTTAACTTTTAGATTTGTATCAATATTCTGCTGCTTCTGTTGTTCAATTATATTCTAATCATTAAAGGAGTGTGCTGCCGAAAAGTCAAGCCATTAAATTTTGCTAATTTATGCAGATTTTAACCAATAGAAGTCGCATCACACAGTCTGTATTTACATACATTTTCACCCATCGCGCGCAAGTGAACAAAATCCCAAAAGGCAATGGGAAAATACATACAAATTTTGAGTACTCACATCAGGATTTAGTAATGTTTATGATCTTCCGTACCGCTGAGTGCAATATAAGTATTTGATTTATTATGAGACTCAACTTAAAATGCACCCTCACTTTGCGGCAGCCAGTTCCTTAAAAAAAAGATTTGAAGGGAGAATAGCCCCCTCTAGTTAATCATCTAAAAAAAAAAAAAAAAAATAGCAATTACCCTTAATAAGCACACTGTTTTTAATTAGTATCAAAAAGGTTATCCTTACAGTCGTTACCAAAATCATATCATACACATGCAAACTGCTCAAAAAAAGTTCAGTTTGTAATTTTCTTTCATAACACATTGCCACCAAAAGATTAATTTTGTACAAAATCAATTTACATAGAAAGCAGTGAAAAAGGATTGTAATTATGTACAATTGCTTACAGCTGAAGATACACAGTAACAAAACTATTAACTATCGTACGATTGCGATGATAAACGGTTTAATTCCGTGCAAGGTATACTTTAAGAAGTTGTTTAATGCACTAGATTGATCATTTGCATATATAAGGCACAGCCCTTTCAATCTAAAGTCTATTTTTTGAAAGATTTCTCAATTTTATATACAGTATTGTCTAGGGTGTAGGAAGGGCCACCTCTCAGGGTAGCAACAAGAATTCTCCTTCACTTTTAAGGAAATTTCACCAAATTCTTGGTAATTTTCAGAATTTTTTTTAACCAAATCCATGTCCTTTGACATCTTATTTTCAAAATTTGCACATATCTTTTCTTTGTGTACTTCTTATTTTGCAGGTATTTAATAGTCCCAACACCAGGTTAATTTTTTTCGTAAAAGAATCCAAAGATACATATCGCACAAGCTTATTTTATTTTCAAAATCTGCACATATCTTTTCTTTGTGCACTTCTAAATCTGCAGGTATTTAATGATTTCAACACCAGGTTAATTTTTTTCATAAAAGAATCTTTAGATACGCACAAGCTTATTTCATTTTCAAAATCTGCACATATCTTTTCTTTGTGCACTTCTAAATCTGCAAGTATTTAATGGTCCCAAAACCAGGTTAATTTTTTTCGTAAAAGAATTTTTAGATACATATCGCACAAGCTTATTTCATTTTCAAAATTTGCACATATCTTTTCTTTGTGTACTTCTTAATCTGCAGGTATTTAATGGTCCCAACACCAGGTTAATTTTTTTCGTAAAAGAATCTATATATACATATCGCACAAGTTTATTTCATTTTCAAAATCTGCACATATCTTTTCTTTGTGCACTTCTAAATCTGCAAGTATTTAATGGTCCCAAAACCAGGTTAATTTTTTTCGTAAAAGAATTTTTAGATACATATCGCACAAGCTTATTTCATTTTCAAAATTTGCACATATCTTTTCTTTGTGCACTTCTAAATCTGCAGGTATTTAATGATCTCAACACCAGGTTAATTTTTTTCGTAAAAGAATCTACAGATATATATCGTACAAGCTTATTTCATTTTCAAAATCACTTCTAATTCTGCAGGTATTTAATGGTTTCAACACCAGCTTAATCTTTTTCGTAAAAGAATATATAGATACATATCCCACAAGCTTAGAATTGTAATATCAGGAAAAATAATATACAATATAATAATACTGACAAAAAATCAATAACTGGCTCTTTTTGTCCTTTAAGATGTCGATTACAAAGTCTGCCTACTGACCTCAGGGCTACAGTGGCCGATTGAAAAGTGCCACTGCAGCTTTAATTGCTGAAGGCACAATAAGTGGACAAAGCACCGAATCAATAAAGATAAAAATAAATGTCTAAAATAGTGCCGTGCTCCCGTGGTGGGTGCTACGGCCCTCGACCTTGGTTGGGATGAATATCTGACTTTGGCTCTGGAATAAGATGCCATTTTAGCTATAAATTCATTTTACTACTTGTCAAGTTCTCATTGTCACCTAGTTGTACACTTTTCATACTAGTGAACATGGGCCAGGAAGAGACATGCCTTTCCCTGCCCCTTGGTGCAAAAATTGAGAATTAGATATAGAATTAGGCACAATAGAATACTGAGCGAAGTTGAGATGTTCAAAAGAGTTCAAAGCATGAACTACCCGTACACAAAATTTAGGAGCATAATTAGCAGGTACAGTAGATCGCCAAGTTCTCAATGAGGCAACTTCAGCAAGAATAAAAAGGTCATATTCTGTCAAACCACTATTGCCACAATAGAAAATGTTGAAACCTATACACCTATCTATGATGAAATGAACATCTGGTTTGAGGACAAACCACATACAGTTTAGAATTCCTTTCTCGAAAAAAATGCTCATTAAATGGAATAAACTTCACTATGGAATATACGTTGTTCTGTGCATTTCACAAGGTTTCTCTCTCAAGTGTCAGACAGCCAAACTCTACGGACAAGAAGCTTAAAGGATTAGTTCAGTGGTCAAGCATGTCCATCTTATACGAAAGAGGATTTCAAAAGAAACAAATTGGTGAAGAAAGCGTTAATTCTTATTCCGTTAAGGAGATATTCAAGTTTAAAGCTCTGCATAGAAATGACTGATGTAGGAAATCTACTATGGAAAGTTGGTGTCTTCATCCTCACATTCTTAACAATTCTTAATGTAACTTTAACCAATTTTTTTAAATTTTTTCACTATTAATATTATCTTTTCTAAAACTTACGTCAGGTGGTATATTGAAAATACCCTTCCTAGATTCAGTTTTACTACTTTTTCGACATATCCCATGGTTTTAGGCCACAAAATCGCAGGACAAAATATGATAGAATACATAAAGACTTTAAGGAATCTGAGGCTATGACATCACAACTAGTCTGATTTGAGTCGTTTCTATACAAATGATAACAAACTTTTAACTTAGATATCTTCTAAACAGAATAAGGTTTTAATCTTAAAGATTATAATTAGAATGTTTTTCATTTAAAAAATGCACAAAATTAATTATCAAAAGTAAAGGCTGATCGCAAAGCAAACAATATGATTATTTTCGATCGGGAAAATAATAACAATTTTTTTTCCGGCAACCTCTCTGCATGAATTACTGTACATGCACTAACTGGCTAATGGGACTACGTAAGTCCGTATGACACTGTTGCTCAGTAATATGATATCGTACTTAAATTGTATCAGTGCCATGGGGCTTGTGGGGACAAAGTTACAGTGTAATAAATCAGGATTAGGACTGCCAGTAATTTTAGGCAGTAAAGAACAAAAGAATAAAGGAATTTTGTGCTACAAAGCTGGAAAAAAAGCCTGGTGCCAGGCAAAAAATTGTGTACATTTTTTTTGTGTACAATCAATCAATCAAGTAAATTTACAAACCGGAAGTGACATTACCAGCACCGCGGCGTTCACCTCCGAGTTTATTTATGGGACGATACCTTTCCATTCAGCTAAATATATTCAGTTAATTTTTACTCAAACAAACTTTTATTTTGGTCGCCAGGTGTGACATATTGATATTTTTCTGCCGAATAAAATCATCATTTTTTCAATTTTTTGGTTGCCAAGATTTAAGTTTTCATAGCTATGGCGACCGTGGTGACAGAAATTGTTGAGGGTTACATGTCCTTCGCTACAGGAAGTACTGAAATTGATCAGACTTATTACACAAGAATGGGATGTCACCCAACTTCAAGCACCTCAAAAAAATACATATACTGCAATCCCTTCATATCTACACTTAGATCAAGGAGAGTAATACATGTACACTAATATCATTGAAAAGCTTGGTCATCTGAATATTACATCATTAAAATGACTAGGTCATCTAGATGACTACATCATATAAATGACTACGTCATCTAAATGACTACGTCATCTAAATGACTAGGTCATCTAAATGACTAGGTCATCTAAATGACTTAGTCATTTAAATAACTTGGTCCTTTGAATAACGAGGACATCTACATGAGTTGGTCAAGTTATTGCCATCTGAATAATATAGTTACCTACATGACTTGGTCTTCTAAATAACTTGGTCTTCTAACCAATATGGTCATCTTAATACCTTGGTCATCCAATAGACTTGATCATCTAAATAGTTTGATCATCTAAAACCTTGGTTATCTAAATAACTTGGAAATTTAAATAACTTGTTCATTTAAATAACTTGGATCATCTATATAGCTTGTTCATCTTAATGACTTTGTCATTTAAATAACTTGGTCATCTAAATGGTCACCTAAATGACTTTGTTATCTAAATGACTTTATCGTCTGAATAGCAATCATCTGAAAACCTTTGTCATCTAAATGACCTGTTTATTAAATGACATGAATTTGAACACATCTATCACAAGTATTAACATGAAAGTCGGGAATATCAAACAAAACTAAAGGCAGAGCTACATACACTGACTAGTCTTTGGCTTAAACTCGCTGCTTCAACCTGAAGAATGGCACTTACTGCATCTTGCCCATCCTGCAGCAGGGAGCACACAAGTATTTCAAAACCTCTCCATCAGGCTAGAGTGACTTCTTCTGACTCTCAACACCCCCATTAGAAACCTTTCCCGAGCCATGTGACAGAGAGACAAAGTATTCCGGAAAGTATACGTATCTCCACGCCATGATTTGCGGTACTATTAAAAGAGTGAAGTTTATGCAATAGAAGAGAGGTCTCGCTGCTGTGGGTATTCTGTAGATGTATGGGGTGCGCAAATGAACAGCTGCTCCGATGTGGGTGAACTGGCTCTACAGATAAAGAAGAGAAAATGTGGTAAACAAACATAAAGCCAGCAATTGACTTTTTAAGTTCAACCAATCACTGCTAGAATTTGTCTAGCAACAAAATCTGATTAACTAAGTGGAGCAAAATTTATAGGCAATACTGGTACAGTACAGCTAGTTAGCGGTACGTGCTCATGCAGTCAATGTAATATACTGCACAAAACAAATTTCTACACATACAGTATGAGTGACAGACAATTTGGTGAACAAAACTTCTTCTTACGGGCCAGCTACAGGCTTTGTATATCCAATTCCTTTTACCCAGAATGGTTAGCAAACGGATCTGTTTTTATTCCTTTTGCTAAAAATTCTAAAGATTTGGAGAAAAACCATAGATGGATCATAGCTTGTGCAGGCCACATGAACATCTAAATATTAATGCATTGGTCATGCCTGATTTGGGATTTGAGGTTTGTTGCCCCATCTAGTTCCCACATTGCTATGGAGGGCTTGGCCTATTTCCTTACTCAGAGAAGGTCAATTATTTGTGACATTTTTTAAAGAATTATCTTCACGATAAAATATAAAGTGATTCTATAAATCAAGATTAATTTATTGGAAGGCTCATCTTGAATCAAGATTGCAGAGAAGACAATTTGCAGACTTTTTGCTGTCAAAATGGTTTAGAGGAGATGAAAGTGTTCCTATAATTTTGATGCAGATGCTTTTCTTGCTATTCACAAAGGGAAAAAAGAGAAACAATACAGCAATGAAATGAAGTTGCAAGGCACAAGTTTGATAACTTACATATCTAATTCATACAATTTAGTTGTTAATGGGAGAATCTACATTGAGATTTTTCCTGCTATAATCTTATGTTTATGTTCTGTGTAGCTCATACAACTCTCAACAAAATTTCTGAAGCAAGTGTTTCTGTTGGGTAAATCAATGTTGTTAAGCTACCAATTTGCTCTCACCAATTTTTCTCTCTATAAGGGTGTTTCAGCTGACATCACAAAGTCACATGACTTTGTTTACATCGCCTTTTTGTCAGTCAAAACCACTGTCGTTTGCTGTCTTAATTAGACTTGTATGTTTATCTAAACATACATTTGCATGTTGTTAAATAAGATTATTTCTGTAAGATAATTATGCTCGGATCTTGCTGTGCCGTTGGTTGCACTAATAGATGTGTGCTGGAAAATAAAGAGACATTTTCTTGATTCCATCTTATCTTGATCACGTTCGAAGGTTTCTGCTGTACGATGCGATGGTTTCGATTTCAACCTATGGTTCACAATTTGCAGCGAGCACTTTATACCAGGTATGTAGGCTTTGTCTAAGTATAACAAACAATCAGCTGATGTTAACGTTAGAGTTACTCTTCATATACCTAGTGAAAATATCAAACTTACGGAAAATATGAATCAGAAGCGAACAAAACATTGCAAGTAGTAAAATTCGTTGGACTGGGTACTGATAAGTTAGCATGTAGTATGTTTGTTGTAAGTGTGTGATGTGACTGCGCTGGGTGGAGACGCATGAAAGCAACGACGCCACTGCCCTGCAAAATGGAGTCTAATTGAGTTAAGAGTCATGTAATGAAATCCCTCTATAGGTAGAAATGCAGTTCGATGAAAGGAAATATTTTATGCCTCTGATTGCACTTTTTTAGCCAATACGGCAGCAATTTTAATAGGCGGCCCGCAATCTGGCCCGCCAGACAATCCAATCTGGCATGCAGACAATAGTCACGGTGGAAACAATATATATAGTACATCCCAATTAATCCGAATAAGATCGGTAACAATTGCAAAATCCTCGTTTATTTTGGAGTTTTCCGAAGCAGATCAGTGTACTAGAACATCGCGGCTTATCAAATAAAATGGACAGACTCGCGGCGTGTCAAAAAAAGGCGGATAAAAGAACCACCGACATCTGGCGTACACCCTTATTGCACGTGCTCTCAGCTTGTTTGTATTCAGGGATTGTTTTGATGGGTTTTGTTTGTCATGTGACGCTGGTTTTGCCACGCGATTGGCTCGCGGTCTGAGGCTGTTGTCAAATGGTGGCCTTAGAAAAAATTAGTTAAGAAACCATGCAATAGAGGTATCCAAAATTTCTGCAGGAATACGGAACACATGGAATATATGGACCATTTCTATTCAAAACTTGTGACAAAAACTAAGGTAATAAATACAGAAATGAAGTCAATGATATTTTGGGGTTATCTGCACACAAATTCAATTACCTTAACTGTCAGGAACCGGTCTCAGCATCAACTCAAAAATTGTCTACTTTCCTGAAATGTTTTTCCTACATACCTGAACAGAAATTCCTGCGTGAATCAGTGCCCAATCAGGCATCCACGAACACCCAGGATTCATCAGACCATAGATGGTAAAGATGTAGTATGGAACTAGATAAAACCAGTTTGCAACCACCTGTATGGAGCAATAATTAAAAGTGAATGGACACGTAGAGAGTTTATACTCAGCAGAAAGAGCTTATGATTCTGAATATATTAGATAGTTGGTCTTTAAATTATGACAAAAGCTTATTTCAGTTTACCAGTTATGACTGATCAAAGTTTGATTAAAGGATTAGTTTAGGGGTCATACAAGTCTATCTTATATGAAAGAGCATTCAAAAATCTCATTCCGTTAAGGAGATATTCAAGTTTAAAGTTTGTTATCATTTGTATAGAAACGACTTAAATCAGACTAGTTGTGATGTCATAGCCTCAGATTCCTTAAAGTCTTTATGTATTCTATCATATTTTGTCCTGCAATTTTGTGGTTTTATAAACCATGAAATATGTCAAAAAAGTAATAAAACCGAATCTAGGAAGGGTATTTATAATATACCACCTGAAGAAAGTTTGAAAAATAATAATTTAAATGAGGCTGTGATGTTATAATCAGTCTGATTTGAGTCGTTTTTACAGAAATGATACCAAACTTTAAATTTGAATATCTCCTTCACGGAATAAGAATTTTGAATGCTCTCTTCACCATTTTGTTTCTTTTAAAGTCCTCTTTCATATACGACGGACATGCTTGACCACTGAACTAATCCTTTAATATAATGTCTGCAAAACTTGTGATGTATGAAATGTGCAATTCTTTAAATTTCCATCACTAAAAACCATCAAACTGATTTCCTATTAAATACTGTTTAACTCCTAGAGTCCCAGGGGGTCCAAAATGTCACTGCAATTTTTCAAAACCTTTTTTTTTTTCAAAATTAATTTTCACAACTTTCCTTTCTTTCTATCACTACAAGTTTGGTCTCTATGAATGCTAAGACAATAAACTTTTCAATATAAATAAGTCAAAATAAAGAAAATATCGACATAAATATAAAAATTTGCAAATTTTAGGGTCGTATTATTACTTGTGAATAATGAAAATGGAGGATTTCTTTACATATTTAAATTGTGAAATTTACTTTCCAATGATACCAGTCTAATATATTTTTTTTCTCAAAGCAAAAAAAAAGCAAAAACAATGAAAATAAACAATTGATAATCAAAGCTGTAATTACTTCTGGGAAAACAAAGCCGCGCAACCGGTTCCATGTTCAAACCCGGGCCATTCACGTGAACATCCCAAACACTGACCGGCTGCAGTGTGTGGATTTTATTTAGTACTTAAATTACACTATGAATAAAGAGGGGGTAGTTGCTCTTTGTATTTTCAATTGAAAAAGGTGAAATTTTAATGGTATATTTCACGTAGGGAGTTGTATCACGATAGGAAGCTACAATTTTTGCCTAATTTTGAAAAGTAAGGAAAATGATAGGCTTTCTCTTTCTGATGTCATAAATTTACATAACAATTTGCATAATTTATAACCATAAGGCCTTGATCAACATTAATAATGCTGTTGAAATTGGTCCCATTTTCTAAATAATTTTAAAGATCTTTGTTGAATTTTTCAACTTATGACATATCAATAAACACAGATATGACTTCACCACAATATATCAACGAAGATTGAACAAAATTGACATTTTAAATCTTGGCATTAGTCGCTGTCGTCTTCCACTTTGTGCGCTCCAGAGCAGGATCTTATATGAGCTTTCAGGATTGTTTGCGAAGAATTCCCACTGTAATAGAATGGTATTCATATAGAATACGCAGGATAACAGAAAAAATATCTTATTTCGTTAAGGAGATATTCAAGTTCAAAGTTTGTTATCATTTGTGTAGAGACAACTGAAATCAGACTAGTTGTGATGTCATAGGTGTCAAATTCCTCAGTCTTTATGTAATCTATCATATTTTGTCCTGCAATTTTGTGGCTTATTAACCATGGGATATGTCAAAAAGGTAATAAAACTGAATTGAGGAAGGGCATTTTTAATATATCACCTGAAGAAAGTTCGAGGAAAATAAATTAAATAGTGAAAACTTATATAAACTTTCTTTAAAATACATTAACAATTGTTAAGAATAGGGAGCTTTAGATTTCATGATGCGGAGTAGTGCGACGGGAAAGTTACCCGACAGTGTACATTGTCGTACTGAATTCCCGTCCTGCTGGTTTTGAGTTTTAGATTTTTACGATTGGGAAAATAACAGTCATGCCACCAGTCATGTAATTATACTCGGCTACATATCTAATAAGTAGGCTAGCAATGTTTGATCATAGCAGACCACGCTCCAATTATAGGTACAACTTTTGAGAGAATGGCAAAGCTTTATCAAGTTCATGAAGCAAAAGGAAAAGTAACACACTTCGATTGGATCAACTTCTTCAATGGCCTGAAGTTCATATGCTATTGATAAACATATGTAAAATTTCCCAAGATGTACCAGTAGAATGTACATTATCTGAGCGCCAATGAAAATGCAAATACTTCATTATTCTTTACTTTTAACTTTGATTTAAAAAATAAAAAAATAATACAGACAAAATTGTAGTCAAATTTTCATTTGATGATAATAAAAAGTGTAGCATTTGCTCAGTTATTTTCAAAACGCAAATTGGTACGACAACATGACGTCACACCCTATCCCAAGTTGTCGTTTTCAGCACAACTTGAAAATACCCTGACAACCAGTGTAGAATTTCAGGGATAACAAGAAGGTGAAGTAATCGCATGCACAGAACGTCGAACGTGATGTCATTTTGTTGTAGAAAGGTCCGCGCCGTGAAATCTAAAGCTCCCGTAATGTGAGGATGAAGACACCAAATTTCCATAGCAGATTGACTATACCAGTCATTTCTACACAGATCAGACAGAGCTTTAAACTTGAATGTCTCCTAAACGGACTAATATTTGTAAACGTTTTCTTCACCATTTTGTTTCTTTTGAAACATGCTTGACCACTGAAGATTTAAGGTTGGGAGGGAACTGGGTCATTTGACACCCCTTCCCCATTTGTCAAATAGTAAAAAAAAAAAAAACACCTGTACAAAAAAGTGAATACATACTGTACATTGCTCCAGAGAGGTATAAATCACATCAAAATCAAATCAAAACCGAGAAGTAAAGAATAGTGACGATTCTCAATAAAGATTACATCACCAAGCTTTACCTGTATCATTGGGTAGACCACAGGGTCTTTAAGGTAAGGCTCATAATCATCTATGTACACCTTTGCTGCATGTAATGGACTTCTCCAGGCAGCCTGAAGAGAAAAGATGAGAAGAAAACTTATTATGAAAAAGACAAGATTACAATGAAATACAACAGATTTGCTATATACGAGTCATTGTAGGTTTCTGCAAAATAAAATTCATTCTCAAAACTGTTGACATCACTCATAGATGTAGATGCCAAGATAGCTTAAAACAGTGAAAGCTATACATTGGATGATTTGGAAATGATCCCTTAGATGATACATTGGATGATTTGGAAATGATGCCTTGAATGATACATTAGATGATTTGGAAATGATGCCTTAGATGATACATTGGATGATTTGGAAATGATGATACATTGGATGATTTGAAATGAAATGATACATTGATGATTTGGAAAACCATCAGAAATGACTTGATGATACATTGGATGATTTGGAAATAATACCCAACCATCAGAGACACAATTTACCCAAACTATGTAAGATATTCTAGTCTTACTTTCATTTTTTGATTGGCTTGCCCTTATAATGTGAACTTAATTTTCATGTGGGCTGTTTTTTCATGTGACTCTTTTCTTAAATTATTTTTCTCTCAAAGATAGTCAGAAGCCTTTTCCGCATAAAACAATATATATAAGGTTTTTCAAAAATTTGGAACCCAATACTGGGATGGTATTACACCTTAATCCTCCCCACATCTACTATAAACAGTTTTGAACAAACCAAACTTTATCATGACCAACTTATTACTCATCCAGCAATATTACACTGCATCAATTGACCTCTCTGAGTACAGAAATAGGCCACGCCCATATAGCAATGCGGTAACTAGGTGGGCACACAAATCTCAAATCCGCAATCATGCATGACCAGCACATTAACATTTAGATGTTCATGTGGCCTGTCGCAAGCTTTGATCCATCTATGACACTTCTTCGGATCTTTGAAATTATAAGCAAAGGAATAAGAAAAGATCATTGGATTTACAAAGCCTTTGCAGAATTTGTTGCAAATTCATGCAATAATTGATTGAAAAAGCTGTCAATCAATTAACTTAGAGAGGTCAATTGAAGACAATAGAAAGTGCAGAACACCTTGCCCCGCTAATAACTCATTCAATCATAGGTGTTTCACAGGTGTAAGGTATTTCAAAACTTGGCAAATTTCCATATTTTCCAATAGAGACTCATGATCAAGCCAAATGCATGAAGGTCCCTCACTTTGTGATGGTCATTCAAACATTACAGAGTACCTTGTCGCTGAGTTAAAAGAGTCCAGATAGGCCCCTGTGAATATAGTACGTATGAATGCCAAGAAGTTATCTTTAGCTGAATCTGATTTATGAAAAATTGACCTGTTTGTCAAGGAAATTTAAAAACAAAATTCCAAATCTACACAAAGTTATTGTTTCAGGCAACCACTTTCTTGCAACCAAATTTCTACATGACTTTCACTTTCATCTATTTTAGTTAGTCATTTAGTCGCCACTTAGAGAAGTTCTCCAATTCTATGCAATAACATCCCAGACCTAATTGTTATATATCATGTTTCTAATTAAGCTGATGGTTATATATCATATTTCCAATAATAAGCCAATGATTGAGCACCATCTGTTGATAGACCAGTTACACATAACTATCAGTCACGCCGTGAAGAAGACATCAAATGGACATTGCATAATGAATAATGACCAGTGAAAAACATCAACACATCACTCAGCTTTATTGATTATCGCTCATCACCAGGCAAGAAGGAACACCAATTGGCATTTAGAATGATTACAGGTCTATGGACGTGTAGTAATTTCAATATTAGTTAAAAGAGCACCGTATTCGACGTATTGCTCTAAGCACCCATTTAACACTTTTTGACTGATAAAATAATGTATTTAATTAATTTGAAATTTTAATACGTTTTGTTACATTATTTGCTTATTTTGTGTCTGACGCTCACGATGTTTTTGTTGTGGTTATTGTGGGACTAGTACAGACCCAGTTCACACAATGTAGTTCAAATAGCACACTGTATGCGGCCATGGAACATGGGCGCTTATTAGAAAAAAACTTTGAGCCTAAAAAGTTGTGCAATATTATTTTACTAAGTGTCCTGGGTGCTTATTACGTCGAATACGGTTTCAAAATCCTAGCACATCAATTTTTGAATTTTGAAAGTAGCAGTTTTATCTTTGAGTTATGGCTAATCAAAGGTGAGATCCAATTTAAGTCATGCTAAATTTGTGGTGTTTGACAGGGCGAGCAGCTTGAAATGTTATGCTTTAAGTCACTAAAATTGATGAGAAAAGTCCATTCCTGCTAGAATTTAATTAGGTTAGAAAGACTCAGAATTTGCAGCATCACCTCAAAGAATTATGATAGACATTTGAAAAGCAAGATCGCCCTGTAATACATCACAAACTTGCATACATATTAACATATTGATCAGGCCTGAGATTTCAAAATGCTATTAAAATGGCAAATTTAAACTGATTAGTTTTTGCTTCTTTTACTGTTTCTAAAGGATTTTAAAGTGATTATGCCAATGCTGCCTCTATAAAATCATATGCCTTTAATGAAGATGTGCTTTGCTCTGTTTATTTTACCTCACCAAAGTTGATCTGATTGGACCCTTGACCATGCTAGGAGGTAAAAAATGTACAAAACACTGACTTACTAATACTCTAAAAAATGCAAAAGCGCTGCAGAGTATGAGATATAGCACCACAAGAAGATCGAACGGCCTCCGTACGAGAGATTTTGATTGTTTTTCTGCTGCCTGCAATAAATCAAAAGGAAATGAACGTTATAATGCGGAAATGGAACATAAATTGCAAATAGTGCTCCTGCCGTTTACCATGTGTACTTTATATGAATGCTACATACATTAAAGAATTAGTTCATGGGGCAAGCAAGCTTCATCTTATATGTAAGAGGACAAAGAAAACAAAATGGTGAAGAAAGCATTCAAAAATCTTATTCTGTTAAGGAGATAATCAAGCTTCGAGCTGTCTTATCTGTGTAGAAATGACTGGGTAGTAAAGTCTACTTTGGGTGGTTGGCGCCCTCATCCTCACATTCTTAACAATTATTAATGTATCTTAAAGAAAATTAAGATAACTTTTTCACTATTTGAATTATTTTTCTTCATTATTTCTTCAGGTAGTAAATCATAATTACCCTTACTAGATTCTATTTTCCTACCTTCCTGACATATCCAATGGTTTAAAGCTACAAACTTGAAGGGCAAAATATGATAGAATACATAAAGACTTTGAGGAATCTGAGGCTGTCAAGGCACAACTAGTCTGATAGTAAATTCTAAACTTTAAATATCTCCTCAACGGAATAAGATTTGTGAATGCTTTTTCACCATGTTGTTTCTTTTGAAGTCCTCTTTGCATAAGATGGACTTGTTTGACCCCTAAACTAATCTTTTAAACCATGATGGAAATAAGTGCTTGCAAAATGTTTCTGAAAACAAAAAGATTCAGATACACTTCTTGATTGATTAAATCCTTCCTATTCAAATTTGAAGTGCCACAAACTTCATATCACAAAGACCTTTCCAACTTGCAAATTCCAACTTCATCCCAAAGATCCTGACCCTTCTGGTTCAAGCTAGGAGTTAGTTTGTTCATAACATAAGACCATACGTCTGCCCACTTAAGGTAATGAAAACCATAATCCAAAAGGTAATGTGATTTCAATGCTGTTGTAATTCTTTAAATATCCCACGTACACCATCTTCACATGCAATGACCAATAATGTTGAAAGGCCATCCCACAATTTCATCTTCATTGACATAGAAATGCATATGCAAATGACACAGATGTCTAAAAAAAAATAACTTAATGTGATTGGATCTAATTATACAAATCCCTACCAGCACACAGGAAAATAAATTAATATCACTTTAAGACACCCTTTCCTCCAACCACAAATTGCTTTCTAACAAACCAATATTTTCCGAACATACATTTATGCACAATGCTCTCCACTGCTCTGCTTAAGAGATCAAATTGTATTATTTGGGAATCTTAGGTAACTAGTGGGTGTAGAGGAGTCAGGTAGCTCAGTTAGTAGAGCCACGACTCAGATGCTGGAGGTACCGGGTTCAAGCCAGGTCTAACCTGTTTTTCCACAGCTATGCAGACAGATACACTGATCATCAAAGCGAAAGTATGTTGTTTGCAGCTCCAGAAGTGGCAATGGTTGAATGCCCGTCCTTCAGAGGGACGTTAAGCTGTCAGTCCCGATGGTAGGACAGTCACAGCCTACCTGGTTCTTTGAACACTAATCGAGAAGAGAAGCGTGAAAACGCAGTGTTCATTCACTTCCCTAAGCTAATGAATGGATGATGCGCTGTTTGGGCAGCTCTCCCCTATACTAAAGCTCCGATGTCTGTGAAGCGCTCTTGAATATACTTGTATAGAAATGGCGCTATATAAAATAATTACTATTTTTACTATATTACTATCAATATTGATGTTAGACAAGTTTTGTAGCTCTCCATGTGAGCCATAAGTTTAGTTTAGTTTACACTTTTAGGCACATGCCAGGGAAAGCACACATAAGTCACCATTGACTTGTTTTCAGTGTGGACCCAAGGAATTCGCCAGGAAGGGAAGCTCTGCTTAGAAGTTCCTGTAAAATTGTGCCCTCACTTTTTGGTCTAATGCCCCTTTAAAATGACTTACATGTTCTCTGGAATATGTATAGGTCGGCTTTTCCTTCAGTGCATAGTAGCCGATCATGAGCGGTAGAATTACGAATGGTAAGTTGAGGATATACGAGGCCTTCAGGTCCCCGCCGTGTTTACCTGCAATGTTTCCAGGCATGAACACCACAAGGCTGTTCATGATAGAGCCCACCCAGTACAGGCACACTTCACGGTAACTTTGCCTGTTGGGAATAAGAAAATGACAATGCTTAATTTAGTGATTAGGTTCTTGAGTCGAACTGGGAATTGCCCTACGGAGACAGGAACAAGGCATTCCCCTATGTCAGAAATCCCCTTCCCTCCCCATTCATAATTTTCCCTCATAGAAACACACATGGTAAATTGTCTGGTAAATGCATAGTCATTGATTTACAATGTTAGCCCCTATGTGGCACAGCTGCCCCACTCCAATACCAGAGTTTACACTAGTGAGAGGGAAAGAGGGATTCCCCCTCTTTTTAAAGAATTCCCCCTTAAATAAATTACAAGGGGAGAGTTTGCTATTGGTTAAGCACATAACATGTACACTTTAGCATAGATCAGATGGTAAATGAAAAAAATCCCCCTCAAATTTTCAATTGAGCAGTGTCTTACACCCCCCTCCCCAGTAATATTCTGGTGCCACATATGAGCCTAATACTCACGTGATAACTAGAAATACTGTACATATCACACTAAACAATACTTTCTTTCTGCTCTAAAACAGTACAGTATGTCTATACGTAGGTATTTTGGACAATATTGTACGTCATCTCCCGTCTTAAGTTTTTAAATATCATTTAATCTGCTTCCTTGCACAGCATAAACTCATTTGCAACTTACTCTTACAACAAGATTATCATTTTTGTCATGGCTGTACCCAAAAATTAGTGCCACACGAAAGTGTTACTGTATACGTTTGCCATCTTAAATAGTGTCATGTGACTACAGTATATATGGAATATGCCTATAGAGCTTCATTGAGCTCTCAAACTATAACAATAATAAAATAATCCAAATATTTGTAAAGTGCTTATGATAACTACACCTTGTCACAAGCTCTGTATACACAATAAAACAGATATAATAAAATAACATTTCAATAAAACAAAAAGATCTGCTATAACTACAGGAAAGTTTTAAAACAGATATAATAAAATAAATTTTGACACAAGTTTTATCTACTGGTAGGCATTTTACATAATTTGTTGCAGAATTCCATAGTTTAGGGCAAGCAACGGAAAAGCATATCTATCAGTACTGATGTCTATTACAGGAAAGTGTGACAGTGCTGCATCAGTTACAAATGATATTATCGCTTGATTGATACAAGTTCCGGAGAAACAAATTCCAAAGAAACAAATTCCGCACTCAGCTATAAATGCAACCATAACAAAAAATTGATACACGCTTCATTAGTATTTGTTCACTAACTGCTAAGTTTAGGTACACATAGTCTGTACTTACCTTGTACATTTTTGTTGGGGTTTATACTGTTTACATATCCATCCATTGTTCACATATTTACCTCCAAAAAATTTCACTTCAATCGCTTTATAATAGCCTAGACATTTAAATTTGATACTCAAAAAGCATTCTTACATGTTTGCCATCTGGGGTTTAAAAGAACCTTTCTAAAAGTACACAGTAAACTAAAAATATTTTCTTTGTTGTAATTCTAAATAAGAAATTTTTGATTTAGATCTTTCAAAATAATTACAATATCTCTTATGCTTAAATGTTGACTGAGTGAAATTTGAAAAATTAAGGCTAAAAATTTACAAAGCTTTTCAATGAATAATTGTTAATTGATATAGATGGGAATTTCTGTAGTAGTATACTGTATCTTTAGGTTTTATTACATTTAAGAAAATGACTAATATTTTGTCCACAGACTTTGAAGACAGTGGCACAGCCAGGCAGGCATATTGGTAGACTAATTTGACTAGGGGTATAAAATATAAGATTTACCAATGGCCTAAAATTAGCATCCCATTTGAAAAAAAGTGGCTCACTGTATAAAAGTTAATAATCAAAAATTGTCATTTTTCCTGACCTGATACCAGATTTACCAATTAATCACAAATTACACCAATGAGTCTTAAAATTTTGGGAATTACAAGAGTGACTTCTGATGCTCATGTATAAAAATGTGGGCAGGGGTCAAATGGAACTTGATAACATAATTTCTGAATTAATGGGGGAGGGGGAAGACCTCTCAGTTCCCCTATGGTTACAAAACTCCTTGATAGCATTCATGGCAATGGCACATTTGGTCAGTTTTGTTATACAGCAATGCTGAACATTAATATTTTGTCTAAGTTAAAACAATAAATTCTTGACCCTAAGATAAGCAAAACCAAAGTATCAGGGTCAATTAGTGAGTTGTAATATTGTAGACAGTCTCCCTTCATGTCATAATACCTAAAGTACACGATACACAACCCTTAATCAAAGCGGGATGCAATAACCATACATCATCTGTACTGCTAGAACATGTCTCATACATCACATTTATGAGTCACTCATAAAACGTGAAGCACACCTTTCATCAACGCCAGTGTTCACATTAAGGTACAGGATTACCACATTTATTATTAAATTTCCCCTCAAAAGTAATAGAAGGGTGGGAAAAATATTTTTAAAAAATAGCCAAATGGGAAAATGCCATTTTTAAAAAAATTGGCCAAATAAATGCCAAATTTGGCCTTTTTTCCAACCAATTTTGGCCTTTTAAAAAAAAATATATATATATATATATATATATTTATATATATATATATATTTTAAATTATTATTATTATTATTTATTTATTATTATTTTTTAAATTATTATTATTATTATTTATTTATTATTATTTTTTTAATTTATTATTATTATTATTATTTATTTATTTATTTTTTTGTGGGGGAAGAATTTTTGGTTATGTTTTTTTTTATACTTTTGGGTTTTTGGACCTTTTTAGGTTTTTGGCCTTTTTTATACTTTTGGCCTTTTGGACCATTTTAGGTATTTTGGCCTTTTTAGTTTTTTTAAAAGAATCCCTCCCCTTTTGTAAATAAAAAAAAAAATTACACAAAGAGGAAAATCACCCTACCCCCTCCCCCAAATTTCACCCCCAAAAAAATTTCACTCCTACCACCCCCAAATTTCACTCCCCCTCCCCCTAAATTTTGAACTCTGGTGTGAATACTGATCGATGCCTGATACAATTATCTTTCCAATACATCAAATTTAGGTGAGTCATTCTTTTCTAGGTAATTTGGTGTTCATAAATGTCTTTCGGTTCCACTTCCTCTATCGATCATGTTTAAAGATCATTCCGTTCCATGTAGAGTATGAGGTACAGTTGTATGTGACATTCACACAATTAGCTGTTTGTGTGAAAAACTTCCTTATGGGCAGGTAAAAGCAACATGAGTTAAATTGGTTTTGAATACATCAAAACCTATAACTATTTCTATTTCTATTTCAAAATGGACTTCTATTTCAAAATGGACTTGAATAAAGCCTTCACATTACCATTATACTACTTTTTGGGACTTAATAATAATAATAATAATAAAGTACTTATACAGCGCCATTACTAAAAAGATATTCTATCGCGCTTTCCAATCAAGATATAAAATAATAAAACACACTGAGAAACTGCCAAAAAAACCAAAGAAGAATAAAATAAAAAAATTAATTAAAGGCCAGCTTGAAAAGGTGAGTTTTTAGGTTACGTTTGAATGAGATAAATGATGAATTAGACTTTACTGAATCAGGCAGGTCATTCCATAGTTTGGGACCAATGGAACAAAATGCACGAGAACCGAACGAAGTATGAGTACGGGGTAGAGAAAGAGGATTACATGAGCTGCGTGTATTATATGTGGATTTACGGAACTGAATTAGCTGTTTGAGGTAGGCTGGTGCCTGATTATGAATACATTTAAAAACAAGACACAGAACTTTAAATTGGATACGTTTAACAATAGGAAGCCAATGCAGTTCTTTAAGGCAGCTTCAAGCACTACCGAATTTGCGTTTTTGCAAAACAACTTTAGCTGCCTGGTTCTGAATTGATTGCATTGGTAATATACTAGAAGTGGGCAGCCCAGCAAACACAGCATTGCAATAGTCGAGGTGTGAAATGACTAAGCTTTGAACCAGTAGCCTACAACTTTTAGTGGTCAAGTGTTTCCTGATTCGACGAATCATATTTAAGTTGCGACTGGCTACAAGGCACTTTTCCTTGATATGTAGTTGCATATTCAAGTTAGTATCAAGTGAAACACCTAGTAATTTAATGCAGCTGGATGGTTTTATAGAATCAGTACCGACTTGAATCGAGTCTGTCGTAATTCTACGCCTGTAATAAAGTGAACTAAAGAAAATGGCCTCAGTTTTTTTGTCATTCATTTTAAGCTTATTCAGCTGCATCCAGTGTTTTAGTTTGGATAAGACTTGTTGCATACCATTAACAGAATCTAATTCTTGAGCTACATTACCAGAATCAAAGCTAGAATAAAAAGAGTGATCATCAGCATAACCAATGATATTCACGTGATCATTAGCATGTGAAATAACATCTGCAAGAGTACTTGCATAGCAAGTAAATGCAACCGGACCTACAACTGAGCCCTGGGGAACAGAAAAGGGTAGATCATGTACCAGAATAAACTCTGTACCAGAATAGCAAGCAAAAACTCTGATAACTATTCTGGCATAGAGTTTATGAAGTACCAAAAATGGAGTATAATGGTAATGTGAAGGCTTTATTCCAGTCCATTTTGACAATAGAAATCCATTTTGAAAATAGAAGCTGTTCCATGTTTAATAGCTGGAAATTCTGACATACTTGGTCAAACTGGCAACACAGCCTTCTAAATTCATGGGGATTCAAGTTTGGCTTAGAATGATGTTAGTACTTTTAGAATAACTTAAAAGATCTGAAACAAATCCATATTCGCATTTATCAACTCGTAAATGCAAGGAATAATCCATCAAACTTTGCCATAAGTTGCGTTATTTCAGCCCACATCTTAAAATTCCATGTCACATGACAAGTAGGCTCATGATGTAATATGAGGCAGACCATCAGTGATAGAGGCAGGCTGCGTAGTACTTTTACACTATTTGTACACTATCATCAATTTGCAAAGCTTACTTCAAAATGGAGAGTGACAGCCACTCTATCAGAAGTGAAAGTGAAGAAGACTTTCTTCGGATGTTATTCTTCAAGTTTTAACGAAGATTAGGATCGGAGGAGGAAGGATTGCTTGCATGGTTACAAAATTACAACGAACCACATCCTGCACAGGTATTAGGCCTGGCCCCATACCAATTCGAGCCAGAGGCTCCTGTAGGCCCTCGACAGCAAGAATAAGCTATCGATGAGCCACGTATTGGGCAGTTCCAGAAAATAACCATACCCAGGGGCGCACTGGGGGTTAAAATTCCCATCAGTCGAGGTGCCCCAAAGGCACGCGAAGATGGACTTAATGGTGGGAGAGTCTGAGCCCCCGGTGAACCTCTCCGGAGGTATTTCACACTTTGTGAGGCATATTAGACACTATTTTGCCGATGGGGCGGCACTAGGCCGAGGCAAATCGGTCATTGACGGATGGACTGGCTGGCCAGTCCGCCCCTGTCCATAACCACCCACCCCCACCCCAGTTGAGGAAAAGGCAATTCTAGGAGTTTTTTGACTTGGGAAATCCAGAGGGTTGACTTGGAAAATCTGGGGGTAAAAATTAGGAAATCAAGGGGGGTGAGGACTTGGGAAATCCGGAGGGTACATGTAGTGGACTTGAGAAATCTGACGAGGGGTTCAGGTGTTGGTAAATCCAGGGGGTTCTGGAGGTGGTAAATTCAGGGGATGTCTAAGAAATCGGTTTCTCAACGGGGGGTAAGGGAGGGGGGGGTGATGCATATTTTATGGAATTGTCTATAGGCCTATGTGGTAAGAAATATGGTTGCCATCATCTTACAATTTTTAGAAGAATAATTTTTCCCGTTCTGAACAAGATCTGACAATGTGGTAACTTCAAGCAGTAACAAATGTTAGTGTTAGAGCATTGTAGGCCCTATGCTAGTCAGATAACTGACAGTGTACGCTATGATGTGGGGTAGGAAGGTTGGCTAAGTAGTGCACCTCAAATTTATCTTTCTTTATATTAAATTGTTCTTAACTTAAAATAAATTGTTTTTGT
Source organism: Chiridota heheva (assembly GCA_020152595.1). Classification (NCBI taxonomy): domain Eukaryota; kingdom Metazoa; phylum Echinodermata; class Holothuroidea; order Apodida; family Chiridotidae; genus Chiridota; species Chiridota heheva. The sequence continues at coordinate 565,345 of JAIGNY010000835.1, forward strand.
TGTCGGAAATATAGATAAATTCTTTAATTTCTCTTCTAATCCATGAATCCATGATAAATTCCTAGAGAGTTGATATCTATTTATTAAGATATTCATCAAAGCACCTTTTTCTGCATAACTGTGAATACCCGTGCACCAATGATACACAACTTTCAGCAGCTGTACCAGCAATGCGTAAGAAGGCTTGAACAAAAATACAGGAAGAAAAAAAATGAAAAATAGCCTATAATTTTTTTGTTCTTCCGTACGTTGGAAATTTATGGGTGCTAGTACCTTTCCCAGAAACGTTACTGCATCTGCCTTCAACACATCGGCATGGCATTTTCGTTAAACTGACGAAAAAAATCAAGTTTATTTAAGATAGATTCTGAGTCGATTATCTATAAGTCTTACACTCGACTGACACTGTAAATAGCATTGGTCACGTGACAAGTCTGCCTCAAGCTTCGTCATTTGGTCAAGTGATCTTACTGGCCTATTTGTCACAAAACAATTTCAAGGGGGAATTTCAAACACCAATTTTTAAACTTTCGAGATATTTTTTCATGCGTAAGTTTAATTTCATGGAGTAATATACCTAAGTGTATCAAAGAGAGCATTTTGTTTGACCATGTCATGACCTCTTTAATATGCAAATTTTGTGATGTATAAACAGACAATTCTTTCTATTTTCTTATTTCTTTATTTCTGCTACAATATTTTAAAACAGCTGATTCTCACACATAATTTTTGCAACTTAACCATACCCCCTTCCCCCTCCCCTTTTTCCCACAACCATCATTTTTAACTATGGGAATTACTAGGTTTGGACTTTGGAATTGACAGCCCATTAACATACACATTTTCAGATCAACACCTGAACATTCAGATAGCTGTAAAATTGTGTCTGGGTGTTTTATTGGGAATGTCTGCTATGTCATGATTTGTACAATCATCTATTGCTGCATCTAACCATATCATTTACGTTCAAATCAGACACAATCCTCATTTATTACTACCCATGGATACAGTACATAAATAATATTCACTGTCAACGATGATGCTGGTATACCACATGTTCTGCAATTATGGGATACAATTAATTACTGGTGGTTGTTTACCTGGGAAAGATATTCTTCGAGCAATCAATGATTGAAATTAACGAAGCAAACTTTAAGATCTATGGACTTGCTATAAAGCATTAGCAGTCTCGAGGGTATCATTATCAGTATTGAGGTATCATTAGCCAGGATCAGGGAACCAGCAACTGTCTTTGTGATTAAAAAAGAACGTCTATAGTGAGCAGTGACTTGAGGTTATAGTCTTTGACATATTTTAGCAAACGAAAAATATACCAACATTACAAATAAGAAACTTTGAGACCGTAAACGAGCGCCGTGTTCAGGCTTAAAAGTTTTTGGACCGGGACTTTGCGCTGCTCAGCGGTATTTTTAACATCTGAAACAACTTCCACTACTGCCAATCATCCTCTCAAATCATTTACACTTCACGCGCACAGTTTCACATTACCATACGTGACCGCCAACAGAGCGGCAAAACAAAGACCCAGTGTTTGTTTGGACTCACTTCATGCTTCATTGGGTGAAAGGGTATTGAGTGGTTCTTGTTTCAAATTGTGCGAATGACTGACAGACAATATGTTTGTTTGTTTAATGAGGGCTTAACGGGACAATATGTAAACTAATCCCGTCATCTGCGTGAAACATTAATAATCACATCATAGAATACTGGTTTAAAAAGCACTGGAAAGTAACACATTTGATTGTTACAGTATCGACCTTTTTAAACCAATTTTGACCGAATGCGGTTACTTTGGTACCTTGACCAATCAACTGCTGGGGGAATTTTCCCTTTATTATTTAACCAATCAGCTGCAGTGGCTGGAAAAAATGCTCTAAAGAATAATGCATGCATGTATTACCTTTATATATAACGCACATGCATGTATGATTAGCGTTTTAAAGAACTATTTTTTCATACGCTTGGTCCCATATTGTGCAGACAGGCAAGAATCCCCCGAGTAGTATTTGATCGGTCGACAAGATTACCCAGTATACCACTGGTCAATTATGGACACATGATATTTTTTACATTAATTTTCCAGAAATTGCTGATTCTGATTTGAAAACGTCTATTGTGGAAACTTTTTAACTTTTAACAACTTTTTAACTTTTAACAGCTTCTTAACTTTTAACAATCTTAAAAAGTCTTGGATAAATTGAACATTTAAGGAGCACCATAAGTTTTTGGACATCCTTTAACTAGCTACACCACACATCTCTTCAACTAGCTACACCACACATCTCTTCAACTAGCTACACCACACATCTCTTCAACTAGCTACACCACACATCTCTTCAACTAGCTACACCACACATCTCTTCAACAAGCTACACCACACATCTCTTCAACTAGCTACACCATACATCTCTTCCACTAGCTACACAACACATCTCTTCAACTAGCTACACCACACATCTCTTCAACAAGCTACACACCACACATCTCTTCAACTAGCTACACCACACATCTCTTCAACTAGCTACACCACACATCTCTTCAACTAGCTACACCACACATCTCTTCAACTAGCTACACCATACATCTCTTTAACTAGCTACACAACACATCTCTTCAACTAGCTACACCACACATCTCTTCAACAAGCTACACCACACATCTCTTCGACTAGCTACACCACACATCTCTTCCACTAGCTACACCACACATCTCTTCAACTAGCTACACCACACATCTCTTCCACTAGCTACACCACACATCTCTTCCACAAGCTACACCACACATCTCTTCAACTAGCTACACCACACATCTCTTCAACTAGCTACACCACACATCTCTTCAACTAGCTACACCACACATCTCTTCAACTAGCTACACCACACATCTCTTCAACTAGCTACACCACACATCTCTTCAACTAGCTACACCACACATCTCTTCAACTAGCTACACCACACATCTCTTCAACTAGCTACACCACACATCTCTTCAACTAGCTACACCACACATCTTGCTAAATAAAAAACATTTAGATGTTCTAGCAAAGTTTCAACAAAAGCTATGGTTCTATTAAAAAGTGAATGTTCTTCATAACATAAACACCAAATTACCTAAGTTATTAATAAAATTACAATTTAAGGGGAAAAGACTGAATTGCATTTATTGAGGAACAGGTTACATGAAAAATTTGACATACCTCCACACTATTGCCGTGATCATCATGAGGTACATGCAGTACTGACCGGTGCCGTCCCAGTAGTTGATCATCGTCCCATGGGCAGTGTTTAAATACACTTCTCCCTGAAACAAAACAGAAGAAAAATTAAAGGCTGGAATATCCTTCACTTTCTATTAACCAGAACCAAAAGGTTTTGTGGTTCCTATGCTATATTTTTTCATAAGCTGATTGATTTGCAAAATTTGTATTAACTGGCATGTCATTGCATATTATGAAATATTTGTTCCAAGATATTTATTCATAAGCTACAACCATCATGCAGATCAATAAAAATGTTGACAACATTAGCATTTGCACAATAATTAAAAACATTATCATGATAACAAGTATGATGCAAAAACAGTTGCTTATTTATCCCATTCCAAGAATTTGTCAGTAAGCCCCAATTACTCATAAATATTCATGACATCGCTACCACAACATTAGAACATAAAACAGACCATGACACATCTGTGTACAACATACTGTATGGCATAAATCTGATATACAGTTCATGAGATACAGTATGGTGTTTACATCATTTAGCACTTTCACATTAAGCCCCGCCTAGCCTACCATGCATATTAATGACATTTGTGGATAACATAAGCATGTACACAATAACCAACAATGTTATCATGCCTAATATGACACAAAACGGACATACAGTTGCGCATTTATCACTTATCAACAAATTTCCCTTTAAGCCCTGTTCACTTATTAAAGAATTAGTTCAGTGGTCAAGCATGTCCATCTTATATGAAAGGAACTTCAAAAGAAACAAAATAGTAAAAAAAGCATTCAAAAATCTTATTCCGTTAAGTAAATATTCAAGTTTAAAGTAAGGTATCATTTGTGAATATGATTTTTTTTAATGCAAATATTGCGAGCTGTGTTGACTGTCAAAAATAGTTTCTGCTGGTACAAAATTGTACGAGTTGTTAGGAGAGTTTATGCACTAGAAATATTTCAAGGGTATTATATTCATAAACAAACAGATGATGAATGTTTACACAATATAAGTTTTGTGTCGCTCATCCACCTGATGCTACTAGCTACTAGGCTTATGGCAAAGAATGATTAAAGCTAAGCCATAAACTACACAGACAAAAGAGAATTGATCAGAATTGATCTTTTCATTATTTATAACACAATGACTTTAAACCAAAAAAAAAAAAAACCTTAGGCTAAAAAGCTTCATCAAGTTAATTTGTCATGACCTAAAAAACCTAGCCGAGGTCACCACAATTCATTGGACCCCTATTTAATGGGACTACCCCATATACTGTACCAAAGATTCAACAATAGGGTGAGAAATGAGAATGGTGTGGAAATTGTACAGACCCTAAAACTAAACCAAACCTGCTTCTGTGGCTTGATCCAGAAAGGAGCATGATGTCACTTATTAAAAGAGGCATTTTAAGGCATCAAGGGCACTTTGAGAGAAGGATTGAGAGCACTTAAAATTGTTAATAAAGGAGTGCTCAATACAAAAAGTAGTGTACTGTGCATCTTTTGATATTAGGGAACAGAAATCCAGCATAAAAAGAAGGCAAAATAGCTCTCAAAAATAGGTTATATTATGTTTTGTGAACAAAATGAAGAGTGCTTAGTGAAAAAGGGTACATGTAAGATAATAATAATAATGATGGAGGCAATGAGGGGCATGGTGGAGCCCCCTTAAAAAACAAAACTAGGTGCCCGTTAAAATATAGATTTAAGTGTCCCTGAGTTTTTATGGACCTGGAAAAAATCTACAGATCTAGTAATTATGACAGTAGGAAAATCAGAAATTTGCAGGAGGAAAACAAACTTCTTTTTTTATTTTTTTTATTTCTTGAGTAAAGAACAGTATATGTAGTACATATGTGCTCTAAAAATGACCAAATGTAATTGTGAGATGAAAAGTACATGAAATTGTGAAAGAAGGCAGTACATAAAAGATGTATTCACTATACTAATAATATTTCTGTCACAATTTTTCAAGAAAGATTTTCAACAATTTATTTAGAACTGTAGGAAATTTTATAATTAATTTCTACTCGTAAGTTTTTCATGATCCTGAATGTCAAATTCTGACTAATTGCCATTACAGTGTCAGTGCTCTAGCTTTGATGTTTCTGAGGGGCGGCCCGCCCCACCTCTCTGTTGGCCCACCCCACCTCTCTGTTGACCCGCCCCACCTCTCTGTTGGCCCGCCCCACCTCTCTGTTGGCCTGCCCCATACCTCCTTTGGTCCGCCTGCCCCTCATCAAAAAAAAATGTAACAAAATTCTTTAAAAAATTAATCATCTTAAATCAACCTCATAAATAAAATACCTTACATGGATACATAACACAGAATGATAGTATTGTAAGAAATTGTCCTGTTTGACTCATGGATAGTCCTTACCAATGAGAATATTAATTATACTTAAAATCCCAGAAGTTCACCAGGGGCTAAAGCCTTAAGTGGCCCTGTCCAAAATTCATTAAAAAGGTTCATTCTGTGTATTGGCACCTCCCCCTTCCCACTACAGTAGTTCTAAGGATTTCTTTAAAAAGGCACTGGATTTATGTATAAGTTACAGTAATACAGTCCGTAGCCTTGCAAAGAAATAAAAAGTTATTGTGGATAAGATTACTGCAAGCCAGGTCATGCGTCTAATGCGACAGGGGACTCGTGCTGATTTTCAAAGGTCTTTTTTTTTATCAGTGGGTTATCAACACAGTTTTTTATCAGCGAGTTATTAACACTGGTAATTTTACAGCCAGAGTTTCAATCGCATTATATGGTTGAAATAACCTATTTAGCCATTCTTTAGCTTTTAATAGGCTTTTTAAACCCAATTTATAGCCCAAATTCACTATCAACTACAAAAGTTATACCCCAATTGGACTACTCATTAGGAGAAATCCCAAACAGGATATCAAGCTCGACTGGTGTATGTACCAGACGGTATTTTGATGTTTCAGCCAATGAAAACATAGCTTTATTTCAATCGGAGATTTTCAGTGGTATTTCCTGAGCCAATGTTATTATATATGCTAAAACCCTCGCATTGAGCCGAGTGAAATCCGAGTATTTCAAACATTTTTGGAATGCAGAATTCGTTAAACTTTGCAACAATATGAACTGTTATTGCATCAACATATCAATCTATTTAAGGCAAACATAGCAACACAGCGAAATATCCAAAAAATGCTCAGGATATGAAAATTGCTGCAAAAATCCAAACGTATCTGGGCGAAAACCTGGCTCTTAAGTTAGTCATCGCATAAGCTCAAATCCTTAAAGGGATGTTGAGCTAAAAACTGAATACACCCGGTGTGGAGATTTTCAAGCTCTTTTAGACGGCCAAATTTCTTAAGTCTGTAAACAAAAACCTCTGACTAGATTCATTCCAAAAATGAGAGACGAAAGTTAACAGAAAAGTTCCCTTTTTATAACCTCAACTTCGCTGAGCTGGGTCATTTTACAGCTTTTTGAAGATTTTTGTACAAATATGCAAATTTTTGTGTTGTATGAACAGGACATTCTAAATAAATCCATTGGTTTTTAACCCTCTGCCATTTCTCTATTAAAAAGGGACCTTAGATAATTCTAATGAAGGCAATGTGAACTTTACCATATATATGTACCTCCAACCAAGCACAAGCTGGAGAAGGCATTTTGAACATTTTCAATGGAAGAATATAAAGAAAAACAAACACATTTTTTTCAATATATTAAAACAATCTTAAACTCTGGTTACTAATATTTGATGTCGCTATTTTCAAAATTCAAAGTCTATTAAACTCAAAATGTAATGCTGTTATCGGTCTGTTGTTGAACACAAAATTTGTGTACCTGTCTATAGACCTAGGGTTCTTAATCAAAATTTTCCAAGGGCCATCATTTCACAACAGCTTCAGGCCATGGGCCAATCATGTGGCAAAACCAGCATCATGTGACAAACAAATCCTGTCAAAACAATCTCTGAATACAAACAAGTTGAGAGCATGGGTGATTAGAACGATGTACATCAGTTGTCAGCGGTTTTTTTATCCACCTTCCTTTGACAAGCTGCTAGTCTAATTTATTGCGGAACTAAAGATAACATATTATTTGATAAAAAGCAAAGCTTTAGTGAGCTGATCAGGCTAGGAAAAAACAAAATAAACGAGTATTTTGCAAATTCTACCAATCTAATTTGGATTGATCTTACATGCAATACAATGCATTATATAATAATTATTGTTCGCGGGCCAGATTGAATTGTCTGCAGGCCAGATTTGGCCCACAGGCCGCCTAATAAGAATCGCCACTATAGACCTTTGTAAGCTTCATGGTTATAACGAGCATAAGTGCAAAATTACAGCACTCAACAAATATATATAAATGTCAATACATTTGACTTTTTCACAAAAATTTACCAGCTTTACCCCGAAATTTGAGCTTGATGCTCCACACAATTGCACTAGCCAGCCCAGCCCCCCTGGGGGTCTGCCCTGCCCCCTGGGGGTCCACCCTGCCCCCTGGGGGTTTGCCCTGCCACTCATAGGGGGGAAATGTGAATTTAATTTTTATTCTTTAAGATTTTTTTTAAACTTAATAATCTTAATTAACCTCAAATGAGGTACCTTACATGGATACAGAGCACAGAATGATAGCATAGTAAGCAATTGTCCTGTTTGGCTCGTGAATGGTCCTTATCAGTCAAAATAGTTTATTCTGAGATAAGATTACAGCTCAAATCCCCAAGCTTCTGCACCTTGGGATTAAGCCTTAAGGGAGCCCCTAGATTCCACACCGAAAAAATGCAGCGCTTCATGTGTGCAATAATGTGCCCCTCAACAAGTCTAGCACCCTGCCCCTTTTCAAATCAAGCTAGGGGTCTGCACCAATACAGCATGGTACATCCTTATGCAAATTATTAGCATTTTTCTGGTGCAAATGAAGTAGAGTCGATGGTAACGAACAATCGACTGATTTTTTTCCAGCAAATTTTGGGATTAAAGGCAGTATTTTTTGTGAAAAAGTCATTTTTTAAATAATTTTCTAATAGCATCAATGCTTGATTTTCGTGTTCTTTGATTTTGGTGAAATTTTGCAGTAATTTTCAGGGAGGTACCATTTTTAAAAACGTCCTTAATACATAACAGGCCTGGCTAACAAACAAACCACTGAACATTCAAACATAGGGTTCTTAAAACATAACAGGGATGAGCCTGGCTAACAAACAAACCACTGAACATTCAAACATGGGCTTCTTAATACATAACAGGGATGAGCCTGGCTAACAAACAAACTACTGAACATTCAAACATGGGCTTGGAAACATGGACATTGATCATGGTTAAGCAACAAGGCCAAACCTTCAATATATGGTCACATACTCTTTGTAGTACCAGCTTCTCATCAATGAGTTTTAAAGAAGAAAACCGTAGAAATGACAAATAAGAAATCACGAAACAGAACAAAATTACTCAAATTAAGATAATTCACTGAAAAGGCTCATCCCGATACACACACACATGCCAATTTGACTGCATAGGTTCCTGATACTTTGCACCACAACTAGTAAGACTAGTACCAAAGAAAATCTCTCCAATTACAACTGTTCTAGTACTTCAATCTTTTGCTCCCTGATGATAAGTAAGTAAATGTAAACAAGAATCCCTGTAGACAATGTAAATATTCAAACGGCCTTCTTATGTGTCTTATCTTGTGCCCTTTTGACATCATATTAAGAAAAAACCAATTTGTTGTAACAGGAGTAAGTCTGTGCCAAGCAAGAAATCAATCCAGCTTGGCACAATGGTTTACAACACAATGAGGTGAGCTTCTATCTTGGACGAAACTTGTTTTAGTCGCACAATAGTCACACATTCTGCTAAAATGATATGTTACAACAGTATCACAAACAAAGCTTCCCTGTAATACAGTATGTATATCTTAAAGGAGACATGAAGTCTGATATAATCCTTAGTTCATATGATAGACAATCTGGTAGCATGCCTACATGTATTAATGGGAACGTAAATGTTCCTATCAATGGAAACATTTTGCTACATGGAAGCTGCCATTTTGTGATATTTCCCATGATCCTTTGCTATCCTAACGTGAAAGCCTTATGCAATGTTACATTTTTCAAATTTGAAATACGTCTGGCAAAAATATCTTTGCTAGGGAAAAGTTGAAACTTAGGAAAATACCTTCATTACTGTCATGGCTACAACTTTTCCACTTCCATTTGATATGTTCACCACGCCGTTTTCAGACAATAGGCTTTTAGGCGCGAAATTGCCATTTGGAATATTCAAATGTTTTTTTACACAATGAATTTTAATACTTCAAGTACATTAATTAGAAACTATGACATTTTATTGCAACATCTGAATAATATGACTTCAATGTTCTTGTGTTTTATAAATGTTCCTATTAATAGGCAATCTTCCGGACTGATAGATATCAGTCAAACAGGATGTTGGAATGCTTTGTATTTCTTTATAATTTATCTTAAGTTTCCATACTTTTGAAAAATTGTTTTCATTTTGTAAGGTCAAGATTTGTGTATATATGAAATTATCCAGACATGCTGTTAAAACTTTGTGTCACATCATTTTGCAAAAACAAATTGTAAAGAAATACATTATAATCCTTATGTCCTTGTTGAGGAAATTTTGTCATCACGCACAAGAATTTGATACAGAATTGAATAAAATGGCAGCCTCCATGTGTCAACTTCAAACATGAATTAACTTGAGATAGGAATAAGATTTTGACTTGCTGATTTTGTTAGTTGGTCTAGATGTTTATCCTCTATCATATTCAACAATGATTGTATTAATAATTATTCTCCCCTTTAAACAAGTGTTTATTGTATTTTTTAACTTGGTATGTTTGAGCAAAACATTTATAACCAATGTTGGCTTCTAAAATTCCTGTGTAATTATTTCAACCCTGTCCCCACAAAATAAAAAGTTACCTCTTTCAAATAGAATGAAACAAAGTTGTCGATCACACCATCCAGCTCTAAGCCAATTATCATGTCCACGACACTTGTGAAGGCAAACAACGAAAACACTGCAAAAAAAAGAAGGAAAAAATAGAATTATTAATGAGACTACCCAAGAGAAATTCTCCAGAATGCTGGATGAACTATTGAACTTGCCGCAAAGCCAGAGCAAGAAGTGCACACATGTATAAATATCTGGATTGATTAATAACAGTGTACAACTATATTGATACCACATGATGATCTAGCCGCCGCATTGAAAAGTTGTCCAAATTGGGGGTATACCTGTCTAATAATGCATGCAACATCTCATCTCCACTAAATAAAAAACCCACAAAAGTAATAACGACTTTCAAACATAGCAGGATAACAACTGCATGCCAAACAATCATTAAAGATAGTTTAATCACTTATGCGTGGATCGCATTGCGGAGCTTGGAAACTGCATCTTATAATTTAATGCATGAGTAAGCAATTGATGCAAATTGGAAGGGGGGTACGTAGTATGACCACCAGACCAGTTTTCTGTTAATGATCAGGTGTTTAGGACACATTTTTAATGTGACCCTAGGATCGTAATGAAAATTAAAAGCACATAACAGGCATGTGAGCGAAGAATAAATAAAATAGCTGAAATATATATTTGATTACACAAATCATGCTGCAGCCGAATGCTTCTAGCCCGAGCGCCCAGCACAAGATGTTGGCTGAATCTAAATGGCATGGGGTGCAGGGGCCCGTTATTAAGAGCCCGAATCCAGTAGAGAAATTGATAAATTTGTGATTTCTGGGGCAATAAATAGACGCAATAGTGGTAATACTACTGGGTACTATGGTATATAATGAGAATAGACCTAATAGTGCTAATACTACTGGGTACTATGGTATATAACGAGTACTGTATATAGTGGTATAAAGATTGTCGGAGCAAAAAAAAAATATTTTACATTTTGAGAAATAAAATTAATCAATTAAAAACAAGGAAAACTTAATGACCAGCGGAATTATAATGGTTGTAATAGCAGAAATTATACATAGCGGAGGTCTCAAATGCCTGACATTAGGTTTGTAATTCTTACATATGAATGAATCACTTAACCTTTACTCTACCAGCACTTTTTCGAAAATGCGCTCCGGAGGCGGAGCCAAAGATGGGGCACCCAAAACGGAGATAATATCGCCACGTGGTAGAGTAAGGGTTAAGAAGCAAGAAATCTTTAGAATATAGCACTATAAAATATCTTGTTTAATCTTGAGTTGATAGTAAAGCAAAAGTTTCTTTAAATAATTAAAAAGATTTCTGGCATAATAAACAATGTACATGACCAAATAAAACAATTAAAAAATTTCAATAGGAAGGGGAAAGTCACAAGATCAAATATTTTCTCACCAAAAGTGGAGGGAATCACAAACTCACTTTAAGATACAGCTAGACATCAATGATGTTATAACTCAACACATAGCAGTGCAAAAACCAATTGACTGGATTTATTTTAAAAGCAATTTTATTTTTGTCACGTCTGATCTTTTCAAATGTAATTTAAAGATTTTCTTGAAGTCTACTCATTTTTGGGCAATTTTCATAAAAAATCATCATACATATATATTTCTTAAATAAACCGCTAAATAAACAATAGCATATGTGGTAAGACCAAGTCAAACACAAGTGTGGGTACAAGACACTATACGAGATGTCCTCATGGGCCAATCAATGGTTCACAGCGGCTTAGGTATGGGAATGAGAAATTTTTCTGCTATGGTGCTGAGAGAAGTTGATAATGCACCCGGGTCTTGAATGACTCGATCCCTTTGTCTTGAATCTCTCTAACCACAGTCTGGGAGACTGTTCAAGCTTGGACTGCAGTGTAAATGAAAGGCCTGCCGCTGGATATGATATATATATAATAGTCCACACTTGAAATGGCAACCATAGGGGTCATTAGTGTTAGGCTACATAAAAAAACCTCATTTTTTGTTGAATTTTGATTCTTATTTAAAAAGTCTTGCATCCCTAGAAATGGCATAATAAATTCCTAAAAGGAATATTCCCATGGTGTTTTGTAAAATTTTATTTGAAAGAGCGCCACCTTTAGAACCAATTTGATACAAAAATCAGGTTGATATCACATTCCGTTCAGGAGTTATGGATATCTAAAGATTTCCCAATTGCATTTTAAAGTTTTTGTACAGTATGATGAATTCGTGTTTGATGATGTCATAGAGACAAATCCATTGCAAATGTTTATGTATTTCTTTGAACATTAATTGGTTGTTTCTGTATGATCAGATACAATTTTCCAGAAGTTACTAAAGCATATTTTCATCAATTTATTTTTCTAGCAGGTTTTATTGATAAAAAGGATGATAGATTTTCATGAAATACATCAACTTTGTGGGAGAATGTGTTGCTGTGATGTCATACTGAGCCTTTTCCTATTCGTTTAACCCTTACTCTACCACGCGGCAATATTATCGCCGTTTCAGGTGCCCCGTCTTTGTCTCCGCCTCCCAAGCGCATTTTGAAACAAGTGATGGTAGAGTAAGGCTTGATCAACCCGCGACAAATCGCCAACTCTAAAATATATGCAGCACGATCCTGGTGGGCAGCCCAGCGGGTCACTGAAGCAAAACGGGCCTGACTCTACTGCTTGGAAGACAGAGGACCCTTAAATAATCAGCCCTTGATTAACCCTTACTCTACCACGCAGCGATATTATCTCTGTTTTGGGTGCCCCGTCTTTGGCTCCGCCTCCCGAGCGCATTTTCAAACAAGTGCTGGTAGAGTAAGGGTTAATGGCATTTTTTGCAAACCTTAAAATTTGATTATCTCCTGGTGGAATAACATTTCAACAGGATTTTTGTACTAAATTGTTTCTAATGTTTTTCTCTTTCTTATGAAAGTTTACAGAAAAACATGGGAATATTCCTTTAAAGGTTGCACAATGCAATCATTTTGTGCCATAAACATGTACACACTAGCTAACAACATAATTACACTACAGATTAAACAAACAGACATGCAGTTGTTAAAATATGAGCATTTTAAGATTTTACCATTAAGCACCTCCTAATATAAATGATATCGCCCCCCAAAACAATGTCACATCTGCAGACTATGGGTTATATGTGTACCACATATGAACTGAATTGAGTATCATTCTTGAGATACTGTGTTCACAAGCTCTTTTTAACAAAACTAATTAATTAAGCCCCACCCATAAAGATTGTCACATAACGTTGACGCTTGATGTGGATTGGTGTTTGATTGTTTGTTTGTTTGTTGAGGGCTTAATATCACCACAACAACGAGGGTCAAATTGTGCCTGAGAGTTAGATTATTCCAGAGGTAGGAAGGAGAGTAAACAGGGGGAGATTGAGAGAAACAAGATAACTAAAAGCCAGAAAGCTGGGATCGAGAGAGGTGTAAGGGTGAAAAAATAATGTAGAGAGAGAAAGGGGGGTGGGAAAGGAGGACTAAATATGGTTGTAGAGGGAAGCATGATGAAGAAAGGAGATAATTTTATCCAGAGGTTTTCTTTGGAAGAGCTTGGCTATTGAGTTGTGGGCAGCAAGGAAGCTCTGGGAAGGTTGCACAGGGGGCAAGCAAGCAGAATGTGATGGATTGTGAGAATGCAATGGCAATTGTTGCAGAGGGGTGGGGGAGGAGCCAATAAGTAGGTGGGAGTGAGTGAGGTGGGTGTGACCTATTTTAAGGCGGGTAATGTGAATGTTATCCACACGGGATAGGTTGTGAATGGTGGGTTTGATCGGAATGGTGGGCTGGATGACGTGGAGTTTGTTATCAATTTGGGAGTCCCATGAGGTTTGCCAGCAGCCACGAACAAGGGAAGCGAAGAGCGGTTTGATGTCAGAAAGGGTTTTGGGAAAAGGGTAGGGGGAAGGGTGAGGGAAAGCTTAGCAGCTGCATCAGCCCTGTCATTGTCAGGAATGCCACCATTAGTGGGTATCCAGAAGAAAAGATTGATGAAGAGGTTAGGGTGGGTTTGGGTTGAATGAGCTGTGTTGTGCTTTAATTGCACACTTCAAGTCCTCTGCCTATATTGCTGAATTACATCATTTTTGAGGTGTTTAACTGATATGAGTTTTTAACAGGAGAAAGTGGATACTATAGTGACTTTGGTGGAACAGGTTTTTTAGTGATCAGGATTTGTTATAGCTCGATTTATTTGGACACTTTTTATGATTTTTATGCATTATCTGAGTCTATGCTGGTCAAAATTTGAGACTAAAAGCCAAAAATCAATATTGAACTTGCAACAGTTGATTAAACTTGGTCATCACTCATGGCGCAAATTCTTTTCTCTGGAAGTGCATTTACACTTTTGTATTTTAACAATGCCTAATCTCAGATATTCAAAGGAGCAACTTTTGCAGCTTAAAAGTAATGCTACCCAGAGGAGAGGGATGTGTATCACACAATCAAAAGCCTGGGAATTTGCACTGCAAAACTAACAAAGCGTGGAAAACGTGCTTTTACCAAGCAACAGTTTCCCATACCTTCTTTTGTCACTCAAAGAACAGAGGCTGCCACTTTAACCTGTGTATCTACAGGAGCTAATCTGTCTAATCTTAAGCCTATTCCAGAGTTTGTAAGTACTGATGGAGATCTTAAATTCTGCCTGTGGAATGGACAATTGATTAGGAACAAAGCTACATACATCTGTGATTGTATTATTGAGCATGACATCGATGCCATGATAATAACTGAGTCTTGGCTTCGCGATGATAATGGGGTTGTTATAGGCGAATGTACACCCCCTGGTTACTCATTTCTTAATATGCCACGATCAAGTGGTCGGTCTGGAGGTGGATTAGCTGTGATCTCCAAGAATTCACTCAACTTATCCCTTAGAACTAAACAAGTTTCAGTTCCATTTAAATCTGCTTGTATTACAAACAATACTAGGGACTTAAATCTTGGCTTTTAACAACTGACTTTTTATCTGAACTGTATAGCTTTTTGGATGATGTAGCTATCTTTCCTGGTAAATTACTGATAGTGGGTGATTTTAATTTCCACTGGGATAACCAAGCTAGGTCGGATGTTAACCAATATGCTGAAATTATTTCATCTTTACTTTTATACCAACATGTGACTTTATCAACTCATAAAAATGGTCATATTTTGGATCATGTCACAACCAATGAGGACAGTGATTTGATTAGCTATCGTGATGTTTTTAAGAATTTAATATCTGATCACCACATGGTTTGTTTCTCTCTGAACACACCAAGAGCTCTTCCATGCAGGACTACATCTACAGTCAGAAATTATAAAGATATTGATAACGACTTGTTTTCACTTGCATTAGAGAGGAGTTTGAACCCAGTTTCAAAAACCAACTGCCCAAATAAACTTCTTCGTTGGCATAACACAATTGTTACTAAAGTTTTGGATGAATTTGCGCCCAAAGTGACACGCACTTGCCTTATTAGGAGGCATATGCCTTGGTACAATAAAACCATCCATCAAGTCCGCCAGGAGAAGCAACGAGCAGAACATAAATGGAGGAAGACTCGCTCTGAAGCTCATCGCCAAGCATTCGTCTCTGCTAATAAACTTCTGGTTTCCAAAATCATACATTCAAAGCAGCTACATTACGCTAGCAAACTTAACAATGTTGACAACAAAACTGTCTTTCAGATCGGAAACTCCCTTATAACAACCAAATCAAATTCCTTCCCAATCACATCGAGCCTCATAAGTTGAGTGACTGCTTTGCTGATTTCTTTTTGGACAAGCTTGAAGATATTTGTATAGATGTGAATAATTCCAACGTGACACTGGACCCTCATGCACTTGATAATCCACCTTACGATCGTTCAACTTTTCCTAAATTTAATCAAATGACTCAAATGGACATCCATAAAATGGACACTCATGTCTAATGCATCATGCTCACTTGACCCTCAACCAATTTGGTTATTGAAGAAACACATAGCTCATTACCTACCAACCTTAACTAATATTGTCAACGCTTCACTTGATACAGGAGTCTTTCCTAATGACGCACATTTTGCTGTCATCAAACCTTTGCTTAAAAAGCCAACTTTAGATAAGGAGGATCTAAAGAATTATTGGCCAGTTAGCAATTTGGCGTTTAATGTAAAGGTAATTGAAAAATGTATGGCCACTCAATTCATCAACTACCTCAATGACAATAATCTGATGGATCCTCTACAATCAGCATACCGTGCTAAACATAGCACGGAGACAGCTCTCTTAAAAATTCAGAACGACATTTTACGAGAAGTGGATTCAAAAAGAGTTGTTTTAATGGTCCTTTTGGACCTTACCTCTGCATTTGATACTGTAGACCATGCTATCCTACTTATTCGTCTTGAGAAACGCTTCAAAGTAACAGGAGTTGCACTTAGGTGGTTCTCGTCCTACCTTACAGGATGGAAGAGCTCTGTGAGTGTTTTTAATGAGTTATCAAAACCAAAAACACATAACTATGGACTCCCTCAAGATTCCATATTGGGACCCTTGCTGTTCCCGGTTTACACTGCACCACTGGGTGACATTGCAAAACAACATGGAGTGAGTTATCATATGTATGCTGACGATTCACAATTATATGTCTCCGGCAACCCTCGCACGCCAGCGACGTAGAAAATGCTATGTCAAAGTTATCCTCCTGTATTGCTGAAATGAGGATATGGATGAAAGTCAATAATTTGAAATTAAATGACACTAAAACTAAATTTTTCATAACTGGTTCACCTCATCTTCTTAGAATACTACCTGAATTGGAGATCACTGTTGGGTCAAGCAGTATCAAACCATCCAAATCAATCCGTAACTTTGGTGTCACTTTCAGTTCTTCACTTTCCTTATCCAGCCATGTTGACGCTCTACGTCGGTCACTAATTTACAACATCAGAAACCTCTGGCGTATTCGAAGATTTATCAACACAAATACATGTCACCACCTAGTTCGTGCTTTAATCACATCCGGGTTGGACTACTGCAACTCACTCTTTACTGTTATGTCTCGTAGAGACTTGACAAGATTGCAGCGTCTCCAGAATAGAGCAGCGCGTCTGATATTCGGTGCTGGTAAACAAACTGATCCAGGTCCATTGATCAGCAAGCTACACTGGCTACCAATATCAAAGCGGGTCACCTACAAAACACTACTCTTTATCTACAAAATCCTGAATGGTGAGGCGTCTTGGTATTTAAAGAATATGATCAAGATAAGGAAACCCACACGTGAACTCAGATCGAGTAATGACTCCACCCGACTTCACATACCCATATCCAATTCTGTCATAAGTGACAAAAGATTTGAAATACTTGCATCCAGATCCTGGAACACTTTACCCACCCACATGAGAACTTCTCCATCCACCACAGTATTTAAAAAAATCTTTAAGACCCACTTATTTTGATATTTTTCATTTTGTTTTATTTTACTTTGTAAGCGCCATCGTACTTTGGTGAATGGCGTATTTAAGTAACATTTATTATCATTATAATTATTTTGTGATGAGTGGAGAAGTCCAGGTAGATAGTAGGGAGGGGGTGGCCCAGGGAGGAAAAGTGGGCCAGGAAAAAGTGCTGAGAGTGGTGGGATTGATGCCGAGATGGAGAAGGTCTGATTTGATGCGTAAGCTGAAGGGAGGGAATAGGGTTTTAGTCCTATCAAAGAGGAAGGAGAAATTGGGGTTTGTAAACAGGGTTCTGGGTGTTAGTGAGGACTCTAAAAGCATAGGAGAGGCTAAGCTTTCTACACCTTCGCAGGAAGGGGAGGTTTGTTGGCTTCAACATGAAGGCTGGTGATTGGGGAGGTCCTGTAGGCACCCAGACAAAGCCTGAGGGCTTCATTTTGGATGGTGTTGATATGATTAAGGTAAGAGTTGTGAGCGACACAGTAGACAATATTGCTGTAGTCAAGCTTGGTACGAATGGTGAGCCTGAAGATTTTGAGGAGAGCATGTCGGCTCGCACCCTAAGTGGTATTGGAGAGGAGGCGGAGAATGTTGAGGGAGCTCTTGCAATTCTGTTTCAGTTTGGTGATGTGTTGTTTGTAGGGGAGCTTGTGGTCTAGAGTTAAACCCAGGAACTTAGTGTGGTCAACTTTAGGGATGCGATTGCCATTAAGCACGAGGTAATCTAACAAGGTAATCTAACAAGGTAATCTAATTTTTGTAACATTTGGAGGTTGTATAAGAAAGCCAGAGCTACTCAAAAAAAACCTGAGATTATTGTTAACTTTGCACAGACTACAGAGAAGTCAACAACGATTTCCCCCGTCTAGGACTAGGACTAACTGTTACTGTATTATTAAACCAAACGCAAATTAGGCCCACTTCTAGTTAAAGAGATAAACACCTCATTCAGTAGGGCACTACTTGCAAGGCAATACTTGCATACTGAGTGAGACAATGCATATTACACTCGTAACGTTGAAAACCACTCAGACAACAACAAATAACATAATTATGAAATGAAAACTCTTCTCAAAACTGACAGAAGTATTTACGAGCTATGATTTTGATTTCATTAGCGTCTTGAAATTTTAAAAATATCTCTTAAACTAAGTTACAAATGAAATGATGAACATTTTGAACGTAAAAAACATCTAAATTACGGAAGAAATGACATTCTGATTACTTCACAAATCCCTCACTTTAGGAAACACACACACAATTAGTGCTTGTATCACCCGAGAGCGTTGGCACTGCTATTTTGAAAATGTTCATCAGTAAATGCGTGCAGTGTTCGATTTAATGCTATACGCACATTGACTTCACCGTCGCTCTATTGTTCGTCAACTTTTCAACTTATGAGATACATCCATCCTAGGCGCTGTTTGAAACTAAGTCAGTAGTGAAGGCTCTTATACACGATGTAACTTTTCAGTTTTCTTTATTAAACTCATGCACAGTACGCAAATGATATCTCAATATAGTATCATTGCATATGCCTATATCTATTTATTTTAAACATAAAAGTGATCCATGTCAATAAAAGGCAGTCAAAAGTTGACCTGCGATCGTCGCGGAAAGGCCTAGTTTTTCTAGCACATAGGCCTAAGGTTAGTCAAAATTCATCTATGCTTCTATGGTAAGCCAATGCAGCAGTTTCAATATTAAAAGGTTTGTAGCATTTTCTGACTGAGTATAGCAGCCATGTAAGTGGCTATAGCACAGAATACAGTCAGAATGTTATCTGACTAGCCTAGTCAACTAAGGAAAAAATTCACAAAAATTCCGTGTTTATAGAAAAATTACTAATACCACCGAAAATTGGTAAAATCTATTGCTTTCCACTTATAACAAGCATCAATATTGTTTTTGTTGAACTCTTTTAAGAAATTGTGATGCTATTTGTGAGGGTGATTTTTCTAGCCATACTGCCATGTTGTCTGTTTAGTATTGGTTTAATGTCAATAAGTTGTCACTAAATGTGAGTAAAATTAATTATATGTTATTCACAAATTATAAATTAAAAACAAATCCACCTGTTACAATTAATGATGCTAATATTGAAAAGGTCTATGTCACAAAAAATTTAGGTGTGTTAATTGATGAATCGGAAAGACCACATTTCTTATGTATCAAGTAAAGTATCTAAGAGTATAGCATTCAGTTATTGTGC
Organism: Chiridota heheva; assembly: GCA_020152595.1. NCBI lineage: Eukaryota > Metazoa > Echinodermata > Holothuroidea > Apodida > Chiridotidae > Chiridota > Chiridota heheva. The sequence continues at coordinate 585,194 of JAIGNY010000835.1, forward strand.
AGGCCATTTATTAAACAGAGAAGCTATTCGTACTACTTTATACTGCACTGTTTTCCTACCCCAGCATTCAACAAATCACCCAAAAATTCACTTGCCCACCTGCCAGACACACGCGCTGAAATGCTTGCCTGGAAGCAAAATCCACTTATCTGACAACAATCACCATAATATTAGACGAGGCGATGCACGTTATGGTAGAATATTTCTTATGGCATTATTTTCTGAGAATGCTGTATAAATAATAAAAGACTCTTACACTTACCAAAAAACAGTGGAAATTGTAATCCATATACCCTCTACAAATATAAAGCAATAACAGGCTCCATAAAATCAAAAAGAAACATGGAAGTTTAATAAACTTTTGCGTAAACAAGTGGCAAAGGCAGGTCAAGTTCGCCATGTAACAGTACAGTATATACAGCCTACAGTATGCCCTGTACGATACTGTATGTGTACATGGAACGGGTATTGAACCCATTGCATGAGGTGCATTACCATAGCAGAACAGACTTCGCCAAGAAACAGTGACTGGATATAAATATGCATGAGATTTTTTACGCAAAATATGATTGCCTCGCTAGAAAAATAGCATTATTATCATTATTATTATTATTATTATTATTATTATTATTATTAAATTACAATTCTACAGCTCTTATTCTAACAATAAGCTCTAAGTGCTTTACAAAATGAAAATATAAAATACACAAAATTTAAGAATAATGTAAAAATAGATAATATACGACATATGTTAAAAAGATAAAAGGTATAAAAGTATAAAGGCAACAGGAATAATGTAAAGCTAGCAAGGGAAAACAAGTTTAAAAGTTTAAATGCATATAGATTTTAAAATCATAAAGTTGCAAAATTTAGGTTATTATATAATTTGGGATAGAAAGAGTAAAAATACATGTAAAAATAAATCTAGACAAACTGAAATTATAAAAATGCTAAGAAGTATAAAAATCTGTAGGTAAAGCGAGAGAATAAATATCAAGAATAATGACTAAAATACTGTCTAAAAAGGAATGTCTTCAAGTCACGTTAAAAAGCTGAGAGCAATACATTGTACCTTATAGTGCACAGGAGTTTATTCCATTCATTTGGTGCATAGGCATTAAAGCAAATTTGTTTGAAGTTCTCGGTATTTGGAGTAGATGTTGACCTGATGATCTTAAAGTACGAGATGGTTATTGGGTTTTGATTAATAGGGCTAGATAATCAGGGGCTGTACCTTGCAAACAATTAAAACAGAGAACTACATTTTTAAAACGCACACGATGTTTAACTGGCAGCCAATGAAGTTGGATTAAGATGGGTGTAATGTGATCTCTATAACTGTACGTGTCATGAGTCTAGCGGCGGAATTTTGAATCAACTGTAAACAATGAATTAATGATTTGTTGACACCAATCAAAAGAGAATTTGCATAATCAATTCTAGAAGTAACAAGGGCATGGATCAAGGTTTTCGTTGAGTCAGCATCTAAAAAATGGCAATTTTGAGCAATTGACCTGAGATGATACATTGCACTTTGACATTTAGATATAACAAACTTTTCCATGGACATTTCAGAATCAAATATTGCACCTACATTTTTTACCTTAGAAGAGTTAGATATGCTTATGTTATTGACATTTAATGATACACATGGCAATTTGTGATATTGCACTTGCTACCGATTAGAAGGAATTCAGTTTTCTTATTGTGCAACAAACTCATGATATCATTATGAACTCAAAGTAATGCTGTCTCTGTCAAGAGGAAACGGCGATAAGCAAATTGAAAGAAGTGTCAAGATTAGTATCTGCGATGTATTTGTTCAGTTGAGCGGCAATAACTTTTTCACATATTTTTGACAAGAAACTTAAATTTGATACTGGGCGATAATTCTTGTATTCATTGGTATCTAAACCTGATTTCTTAAGAATTGGCTTTACAATGGCTTCTTTCATTTTAGACAGGACAGTAGCATTCCTTACAGACACATTAACGATGATTGAAATGAAAGGAGCTTATTCGGAAATGCACAATTTGACCATCTTTGTAGGGAATGGGTCCAATTTACAGTATACATTAGATGAGTGCTGAATGAGTGATTTGATTTCTTCAGTGGTTGTCTCTATAAAAGAACAAAGTTTGCTGCCAATATTGGAATTTTCAGCACAAATGCGGCTGTGGGTCATTTCCTTTAATTCAGCTTCAATAATTGAATATATTTTGTCAATTTTGTCCTTAAAAAAAATCTGCAAACTTGTTGGAAAATTCCAGTGCTTCACAATTAGAAAGGTAAACTGGTTCGGATTTTCCATTAAGCAGAGCTTTTGCAGTGTTAAACAATTTCATTTTATCAGACTTTAAATCTTGAATTTTGTTTTTATGGTACTCTTTTCTGGCATCATCACATAGAGAATTAACATATTTGACCTGTGTTTAATGGGCTAAGACATCAGCAGGTAAACACGTTTTAGCTGCATTCCTTCCGCATGCATTGGACACATGTTCAACCAGCTTTGGTGGCCTGTATTATATATCCGTACTAGCTGTATATTATATGTATTGTATTTACGTGTGTGATATATGTTTATGTACATCTTGTGTATGGGTGCGCATGTATGATATTGTTATGGCGAGATTTATGATCATTTTGTAACATAACAAAATATTTTGGCTTCCAAATAACTGGAATATTAGAGTTATTTTCTGGGCATTTCCATCAGTTATATTGTACACACTGTAGTGAGTATAAATAATCTGTGTAGTGAATTAAGTTTTTAAAGAGAAATTCACTCTATTAGTTTGGATCAATTTATGGTTGCCCGGCATGCATATCAACCTGTAAATTAATCAGACCGGACATAAATATTAATTGCCCCTGGCATCCGGACAGGCGATTTGTCGAATGCTGTCCTAACATATATTTCATATTGTGCTGAGGTCTGGGGTAATACATATTACCCTTATTCTTAAAACAAAAAAGGGCTACATGCATTATAATTGTTTTTAAGGCAAATTTTCTTGATCAGACTGCTGAATTATTCTATAGTATGAGATTATTAACTTTTGTTTTAAGATTATTGAACTTAAGACTGCTATTTTTATGTATAAGGCTTTTTATGTGTCATTGCCATGTAATCTTCAATCATATTTTTGATATAACTCTACTAACTACAGATATAATACAAAATATAAGAATAAATTTAAACAGAAATATGTCCGAACAACCAAAAAGCAGAACTGCTTTTCTATCACTGGGGTTAAACTGTGAAATATAGTACATGTGATGAAAACATTACCAACTGCAATAAAATTAATATTTTCAGAAAAAGGTATAAGAACAAATTAATTAAATCTCACTTAGCAAATTGCTAAACATTACCTAATAGTTATGTATCACTGTGTCTGTTTGATTTTTGCTTCTTTTTTTTTTTTTTTCTCTCTCTCCCTTTTCTTTACTTTTCTTTTCAGCCATTCTAATAGTGATTTGAGTTTTTGTGTGTGAAATGATTTGGAGGAATTGATCAATAAGTGTATTATACTTCTGTTTTTCCTCCTTTTCGAGTTAGGTTTATTTATTTTGTTATGTATGCATACATTATTTTGTTAATGTTTTTGATGTTGATGTACAAAGCTGGAAATAAACTTTGTCATTGTCAGTATTACTTATTACTACTCAGAAATTTGGAAATTATCAAAGATTTGTTCTTTGCTGATAGTTTTCTTTATAACAGGAAGAACTGCAAATATGTTTTCTGTCTACCAGTGTAATTTTGATTTAATTTTGATATTGTGTCAAGATTTTATTGTAAGTTCTAAAATTTTAGTCATGGAACTAGGCCTAGTTCCACTAAAAACTTTAGTTCCAAAATGTGTAAAATGGAATGTTATGTCATGCTACAGAGAATGATGGAATTTGTTGTTACATGCATCATTATAGTCTTACCATAACATAAGGCATTAAGGACAAATTGACTTAGGCCTACTAGGGGAATACATGTGAAGCCCTACCTATATTGCAAAGCCTACAACTTGTGTTAGGCCTAATGCTAGGCCTAGGCAAAAATATTGGTAAACAAATTAATTTTGGCATTTTTTTATCAAAATTGAAAGAACATAACATAAAATGCCTGGATTATACCAAATTTGTACATGGAAAATGTAATTGCAAAATGTTCTGCAATCCTAAAAACTAAAAATATGAGACAATTAAGGAATTATAAAATTTTAAAAAAAAATTGTTTTCTTGGAACTGGTCCATATACTGTCTAGCCCAGGCCCTAGGATACTTCATAGGCCCTACACCTATGCCTATCTGAATCTGAATCGGTTAAGTCGGCAAAAATCCTTCAAGAGGACATGAACGCCAACCGAGCGTAAAAAGTATGAGTAAAAAATTAATATAAAAAAAACTAGGCCTAGTTAGCAATAAAAGTGTTAGGGCCTAGGCCTAGTAAGTTTAGCTTTGAAACAGTTGAGACTTAGTGCCTACAATTACACATTAAAATTGTAAAAAGATGAGCACGAAAAGAAGTTTTAAAAGCGTTCCATAAGAAATTTAATGGCATACCATAAAACCTTGGATCTTTTATTCTATTCCGAGAACTTGAACCGCGGAGTAGCAAGTGTACTGCAAGGGTGACAAGCCCCAACAGCCCCACCGCCATAACCAAAATCCACCACTGACTCCATGATGCGACAAGGTTTAGGAAATAAGTTACAGGAATGGCTGTAAGTGAAAGCAAGAAAACTCCAGTGGCAGTCGACATTTTGCGGTTTTCCGAAAGTCGAAAATTAAACAATTTCGCATAATCCCTCAAACGACTCACTACAATAGTAGAAATGTTAATGAAATAATCACTGTTTCAGTGACTCGAGCTCAGTCAAAACATTATGTTATCCGCAGGCTCCCAACCATGGAAGTAGCCGCCGTACCTTAATGCAAATTTTCGTTTGTACCCAAGGGATTTAAAAGTAGCATACTTCAAAGTGACTTAGAAACACAATTTCATATCTCAATCATTCTAATGATTTGGACCTATCTAGTTAAAAAATATACCTAAAGAAAGAATAAAAAGGTCATAGATATAATTAAAATGTCTGAAAATGGGTTAATAGAAATTACTAACACACAAAAAGCAATCACCATACGTTTAATAGATGCAATTTATTTCTATCCCAATGTTTACATTTTTGCAAGTGTAGTTATCTTGGGTATATTTTGGTAAAGTGCAACGACATTATATATAAAAAGGATATACAAGCTGGCCCATTAAAATCTTTATAATTTTGAACCAAAATAGTCTGAGAATCTTTACTTGTCATAATTACTTACTTACAGACCTCCGTGGGGTAGTGGTTAGTGCTTTGACCTTTCACCCGCACGTCCCTGGTTCGTATCCTGGTGGGCTTGCAACCAGTGAGTTTACAACTGGTTATCAAAGGTCGCGGCCGTCTCGATATAACTGGATGCTTTCAGGACTTAAAACCTTGCTATGCTATGCTAATTCCAAAGCATGTGTCACGTTAAGGAGATGCCTGAATTCAAAAAGGCGAGGTTGTGCTGGAACAATGATTTTGATGAAAAGAGCTTGTAATCACAATATCTAAAAATTCATGATAAACTGGATTCAAGTCACATGTGATACACATATAGCCCATGGTCTGTGGATGTGCCTTGTTGGTTTTGATTGTGATGCCGTGCATATTTAATGATTCAAAATTCCCAAAAAATTGAAGTAGATTTCCCGGTTAGCCGCAACGTTTTATGGAAACCAGTACAATTTTTCTGTTTGTGATTATTTTGAGCCAAAGGCCACTAAATGTTCACCAGTCACTTTGACTCCTCTCCCCTACCTAGAGCCGTAATTTCTGGGAGGGGAGGGGTGGGGACATGGCCCTCACTTTTCCGTAGAATCTAAAAAAATCAGTAAATTTGGGGGAAAGTTTGCCTCTTGTACTCCACTTTTTGCATAAGAGACCATTTCCCCCCCACCCACACTTTCCCAATAAGAATTACGGCCCTGCTCCTACCCCACTTTTTTGACGTTGGCTAAACCACTGCCCTCCCCCGCCGTTTTGCTCTTACCAAAAAACGAATATTTGTTTTGACTTTTTTCTCAGATGTCAGAAAATACGCTCAATCATAACACTATTTTAGCCTTGTGATGTATTACAAAATATATCCCCCAATTATCTGGCTGGGATTCCATGCATTCTCTGTTGCATTCTCTGTTGCATTCTCTGTTGCATTCTCTGTTGCATTCTCTGTTGCATTCTCTGTTGCATTCTCTGTTGCATTCTCTGTTGCATTCTCTGTTGCATTCTCTGTTGCATTCTCTGTTGCATTCTCTGTTGCATTCTCTGTTGCATTCTCTGTTGCATTCTCTGTTGCATTCTCTGTTGCATTCTCTGTTGCATTCTCTGTTGCATTCTCTGTTGCATTCTCTGTTGCATTCTCTGTTGCATTCTCTGTTCTGCATTCTCTGCGTTCTCTGTTGCATTCTCTGTTGCATTCTCTGTTGCATTCTCTGTTGCATTCTCTGTTGCATTCTCTGTTGCATTCTCTGTTGCAGTCTCTGTTGCATTCTCTGTTGCATTCTCTGTTGCATTCTCTGCTGCATTCTCTGTTGCATTCTCCATTGCATTCTTTGTTGTATTCTTCGTTGCATTTTCTGTTGACTGTAAAGATATATTGCATTTACTTTCCTCCGAAAGTTGCATATAGTGAGCATGTTTCTCAGTGATGTAACTAACGGGGGTGCAGGGGGTTATCGCCCCTTCCCCACTCCCCTACACCAAGCCTCGTTTAGAGTTTTGTCTGAAAATGTTGTCCCTCAGTATCGAAAAATATTATGTTATCATCAAAATAAGAACCAAAGACCAGAATAAGCAAGTGATAGACCAGGAACCCGGGGTCAACCTAGCTGAGAAGGTTACAAATTTTCAGTGTACTATTATGCCTAGCATGGTTCCCAATTTAAGATAGGGACGTCTGCCGATTTCTGCCTACTGCAGAATGTTCAGCATAATCCCGTGAGTCATCAATGAACTATTTCCATAAATTTTATGCGAGGGTATAATCCCCTAATAGACCAAAGACCCCAAATTGAGCTAGATCAGCTGAGAAGGTTACGGGTTGAAACTGGCTGCAAATTGTTCAGCATAATCCCGTGAATCATAAATGACTATTGCCATGAATTTTATGCCGTGGAGTACCCCCGCCAGAAACCACTAATAGGCCAAAACCCCAAAATTGAGCTAGATCAGCTGATTGAGTAACCGAATGAAACTTACTGCAAAATGTTCAGCATAATCCCGTGAGTCATAAATGATTATTGCCAGAAATTGTATGCGATGAAATACACGCTTCAGATCTTATAGGCCAAAACTCCAAAATTGAGCTAGTTCAGCTGATTGAGTAGCAAAATGAAATGTACAGCAAAATGTTCAGAATAATCCCACTAGACATCAATGACTATTGCCAGAAATTGTATGCGATTGAGTACCCCCGTCATGAAGCCCTAATCGGCCAAAACACCGAAATTGCCATCAGCTGATTGAGTAACCGAACAGGGAGTTGTTATTTGGACCTAATAACAACTCCCTAAACCGAATAACTTATAACTTTCCGACTTATTGCCAGAAATTTTCAGTGGTGAGGTACCCATGCCCTTCTAGAAGGTCCAAATTCACCATTCGCGGACTAAGTGAATAAATGTTATGTAAGATGTTCAACATAACACCATGTATACACCATGTATACGGCGGTTGAAATGGGGAGGAGAGTTATCCTCGCCAGTATGTCCAAATTGCTCAAGCCCACGGTTAGTAGGTTATGCTAGACCATTGAGTCACTGATCATCTGAATGAAACACACTGCAAAATGCGGTATACCCCGCACATCATGGGCCATGTATCATTCATTACTTTTCTAAAAACATGGTGGTGAGACATGCATTCATCCCACCAAAGGAGAAAATTTTCCAAAAATTGAAGCAAACTTCACGAAACTTGAAGGAGATTTGAAGAAAATTGAACTTCGAAGATTTCTGGGAGAAAAGATGCCATGGAATCTGGGGCTCTTTAAAATCAATTCGTTAGACCGTCATTGTTGGGGGGAAGGGGCAGAATCATGGGCGTATGGGGCCGTGTTAATCTAGGGGAAAGATACATTTGCCCAAAAATAGACCAATTGCACGAATTTTGAGATGGGTTAATTAGATTTTATTGAAACCTTAGATATCAATAATGAGCATTTGGGATCATACAAATGTACTCATTATATTCTTACACAATCAGGGCCGGACAAACACCCTTAGGAGCCCTGGACAGCATATGCGAAGGGCCCCATATTGCATTTGCCGACGCAGCCCAAACGTTTGTACGTCTTGCAGTGACAGTGGGGATCCATCCCCCGTGCACTTTACCCCCGCCTAGGATTGTTTCCCCCAGTTTCCTTGAGAGAAAAAAAAGTGAAAAAATGAAGTGAAACTGAATTGATGGATAGATAGACAACGAGAAATGTAAGAATTTGTCTGTGGGCAAATTATTAAAATATCTAAAAGCGTTTTGGCACCAGACTGCCAGAGGAGGCAAAAAGTGACCCTAAAATATGATTTCATAATCTGATTTCTGGTTAAACTAGTGAACGGGAAACACCCAAACTATAAAAATAAAAAATGGTCATTAATCAAAATTGGGCTTTTTCAAATTTGGGCATGTTCTGCAATTTAAGCAAATTTAGATGATTTTTTTAACCATGCTTATTTGGACGATTGAAAGCATTTTGGCTTATTTAAAGCAAATTTGGGTGTTTTCAACCTATATGATTTATGATCGTGGTGTTTTACCAAATTCGGCCTAGAACAAGTGGATGATTTTCAACCTAATTTGTTCAAATTTAACCAAACTTAGGCAATTTTCAAACCAAAATGTCCAATTTTTAATCATATTTGAGCAAGTTTAAACCATATTGAGCAAATTTGGGAAATTTTACCAAGTTTGGGCAGTTTTAGCAAAAGTTTTGGACGATTTTCAACTTAATTTCAGGGAACAATCTTAAACCAAAAGATGGCAGGTTTGGCGATTTTCAAAGAAATATGGGCGATTTTTAACCATAAACGATTAATAACTAAATTTGGGCATTTCAATCCAACTTTTAAGTTTTTTTGTTTTTGAACTTCTAACGAAGCCTAAAAATATGAATTCTTGTTTATTTTTATTCTTTGCCTTATGCCCGAAAAATACTGCTGCTGCCCGAAAAATTGTCGATTTTTCGAAACAGGGAAAATTTCCCCCCTTTCAAGCCTGGCCCATACGTCTATGGGCAAAATGACACTTGTCCCCGATTCCTGCACCTCTGCGCGCACTACCCGTAATTTGTCGGTGACAATTTGACAAACCATTACACAAGGACATGGTGACGATGCGCTGATGCGAGCGTCCGTAACATGCTGACATGGCTGCACGGGGACGTAAGCTGATAATGGGCTAGGCTATTGGCTTAATTTCAAGGCTGCTTCCAATCTAATAATAAAATTAAAGCCGGGTGTGGATATAGAATAGATATGTGGGCCTTTTAATTAATAGGTAATAGTCATTTATGACTCCGGGATTAGGCTGAACATTTTGCAGTATGTTTCATTGGGTAACCTTCTCTGCTGATCTAGCTCATTTTTGGGCACTGGCCAATTAACGTCTGGCGGGGGTACCCAACTGCATATCATTTCTGGCGATAGTCATTTATGCAGTTTATGACTCACGGGATTATGCTGAACATTTTGCAGTAAGTTTAATTTGGAAACTGATCTAGCTCAATTTTGGGGTTTTGACCTATTAGGGCCTCTGGCGGGGGTACCCCACCGCATAAAATTTGCGGCAGTGCAACAGACCACGTTGCGGTGCCACTACAATAATCGGATAATTACGCTGATTATTTCATGCAATCTACATTTATTATGATGCTATTGGTCCCACATTTCATCAATTCCCCGGGAAGTCCGCCAAAAGTGGCACACCTACGCCAACATTTGTGGGCGTTTTTAAAATGGTTTTCACTGTCGTCAACATGTCTGAATTGACGACAACGCTTGTACAACTTATTAGCTTCATTTTGTGTTTATTCTAAACATAATACTCTCAATTTCTAAACGAAGGGCTAGCCAAAGAAGTACGTACAATTGTATTACATTAGATACCCCCCGTATACTGTATTTCATATGATACACGCCCGGCCTCATTATGAACGATGTCATGAACTTGCATTCTATAACTATGAATTCCCATTATTTATTTATCACGTCGTTGGCTGTCATATACATTGTACAGACACTCAGACTGTCTGAGTGCGTGTACAAAATATTTGGGAGTAATGAGGATAACATTAGGATAAGGAAACTAATAGTTAAGATTTCAACAGGGAATATGTAGCATGTTGTGGGTTGTGCATAATTGAGCTGGGGTCAGCGATGGGACTGCAGAACATGTTGTTTAGAAAATATAGTCTAAACTAAGGGAATTATACAAAGAATATCGGAAAACTTAACATTTTATTCTCATGTATATTAAAAAACATTTGTTTTCGATAATATATCTGAGTGGGAAAGGGGAGGGTGTGCAGGGTAGGTAAAAATGAAGGGTGGGACGTGATGAGGAGTCAATCAGCAATTAAACATAGTAATGTGTGGAAACACGCAGTTTTATATAGAGAATAATGCCAATTTATGCACGTGTGGGGCGGGGCTGGAGCGAAGGGGGCATAAATGATTACTGCCTAAGTGGAAGCATTCTGTATACCAACTTGAATATCAAATGGTAGATAGACAGCTCGGGCAACAAATGTCCACCGTTGATGTTGCCTTTTCGATTTAAACAAAAATTAACCTGCATTAATTTCGCTTACATGAATGATTCTTGTAGCATTTTCTTAGGATATTTGCATATTTCTTTAATTTTGTCACACATTCGGAATACGAAATTAAAATGAAATGAATGTACCATCATGAAAAAACGCATTACGTGATAATTCAAATCCATTTGCATATAAAAACACACTAATTCACAATGGGTATGCTGTGCAAAGTGAACACCCTTTGACGGTTTGCGGCATGTGCCTATGCAAAAAGCACGGCTAGCGGCAAATACTAGAGAAAGAGTAACCTATAGATCAAACTTTACAACATACATAGTGCAACCCGTTGGTTTCTCAAGAAATATCATGAAGTTAATTATGTTCTTTGAGGGAGATGTAGTATTCATTCATCAAATTAAAGCTTCTTATGAAAGTTTAAAAGATGATTTTTGAAGTTAAAAAATGACAGGAAATGTCAGGATTTAGTGCAAATCGATTGCCTCAACTTTGCGGCAGTGCAACAGACCACGTTGCGGTGCCACTACAATAATCGGATAATTACACTGATTATTTCATGCAATATACATTTATTATGATGCTATTGGTCTCGTATTTCATCAATTCCCAGGGGAGTCCGTCAAAGGTGGCACACGTACGCCAACATTAGTGGGGATTCTTAAAATGGTGCTCACTGTCGTCAACATGTCTTCAACTCTTAACATTCAAAATTGACGACAACGGCTGTACAACTTATTTGCTTCATTTTGTATTTCTTCTAAACATAATACTCTCAATTTTTAAACAAAGGGCTATCTGAAGAAGTACGTACAATTGTATTGCATAAGATACCCCTCCGTATACTGTATTTCATATGATGCACGCCTCATTCTGAACGATGTCATGCACTTGCTCTCTATAACTATGAATTCCCATTATCTAATTATCACTCATTGGCTGTCATATACTTTGTACAGGCACTCAGACAATCATGGCTAAAGGTAGTTGGGACAAATCCCCCCCCCCCCTCCCCCTTTCCTCGACCAATGTTGAAAGTCGAGTTTTACCAAGATTTTTGCAAAGCGCACAACATTGAAAGAGGGGAGGTGGGGGGAAATGCTGCTTAAAATTGTTGAGTGGTTTTGTCCCAACACTTTTGGCCACGATTGTAGATGTTTTGCAGGGGGTTGCAGGGGTTCCCCCTCCCCCTCCTCCCGTCACATTTTTCGAGGAAAGTTTTAAAAATTGGAATAATCTTTTTCGCTTTTAAAATACAAAGTTACCCTCAGATTTCTGCCTACTGCAGAATGTTCAGCATAATCCCGTGAGTCATCAATGAACTATTTCCATAAATTTTATGCGAGGGTATAATCCCCTAATAGACCAAAGACCCCAAATTGAGCTAGATCAGCTGAGAAGGTTACGGATTGAAACTGGCTGCAAATTGTTCAGCATAATCCCGTGAGTCATAAATGACTATTGCCATGAATTTTAAGCCGTGGAGTACGCCCGCCAGAAACCCCTAATAGGCCAAAACCCAGATCAGCTGATTGAGTAACCGAATGAAACTTACTACAAAATGTTCAGCATAATCCCGTGAGTCATAAATGATTATTGCCAGAAATTGTATGCGATGAGGTACACGCTTCAGATTTTTAGGCCAAAACTCCAAAATTGAGCTAGTTCAGCTGATTGAGTAGCAAAATGAAATGTACACCAAAATGTTCAGAATAATCCCACTAGACATCAATGACTATTGCCAGAAATTGTATGCGATTGAGTATCCCCGTCATGAAGCCCTAATCGGCCAAAAACACCGAAATTGCCATCAGCTGATTGAGTAACCGAACAGGGAGTTGTTATTTGGACCTAATAACAGTTCCCTGAACCGAATAACTTATAACTTTCCGACTTATTGCCAGAAATTTTCAGTAGTGAGGTACCCATGCCCTTCTAGAAGGTCCAAATTCACCATTCGCGGACTAAGTGAATAAATGTTATGTAAGATGTTCAACATAACACCATGTATACACCATGTATACGGCGGTTGAAATGGGGAGGAGAGTTATCCTCGCCAGTATGTCCAAATTGCTCAACCCCACGGTTAGTAGCTTAGGCTAGACCATTGAGTCACTGATCATCTGAATGAAACACACTGCAAAATGCGGTATACCCCGCACATCATGGGCCATATTATGTCTGTATGTATCATTCATTACTTTTCTAGAAACATGGTGGTGAGACATGCATTCATCCGGCCACCAGAGGAGGAAATTTTCCAAAAATTGAAGCAAACTTCACGAAACTTGAAGGAGATTTGAAGAAAATTGAACTTTGAAGATTTCTGGGAGAAAAGATGCCATGGAATCTGGGGCTCTTTAAAATCAATTCGTTAGACCGTCATTGTTGGGAAGGGGGCAGAATCATGGGCGTATGGGGCCGTGTTTATCTAGGGGAAAGATACATTTGCCCAAAAATAGACCAACTGCACGAATTTTGAGATGGGTTAATTAAGTTTTATTGAAATCTTAGATATCAATAATGAGCATTTGGGATCATACAAATGTACTCATTATATTCATACACAATCAGGGCCGGACAAACACCCTTCAGCCCTTAGGAGCCCTGGACAGCATATGCGAAGGGCCCCATATTGCATTTGCCGACACAGCCCAAACGTTTGTACGTCTTGCAGTGACAGTGGGGATCCATCCTCCGTGCACTTTACCCCCGCCTAGGATTGTTTCTCCAGTTTCCTTGAGAGAAAAAAAAAGTGAAAAAATGAAGTGAAACTAAATTGATGAATAGATAGACAAGGAGAAATGTAAGAATTTGTCTGTGGGCAAATTATTAAAATATCTAAAGGCGTTTTGGCACCAGACTGCCAGAGGAGGCAAAAAGTGACCCTAAAATATGATTTCATAATCTGATTTCTGGTTAAACTAGTGAACGGGAAACACCCAAACTATAAAAATAAAAAATGGTCATTAATCAAAATTGGGCCATTTCAAATTTAGGCATGTTCTGCGATTTAAGCAAATTTAGATGATTTTTTTAACCTTGCTTATTTGGACGATTGAAAGCATTTTGGGTTATTTAAAGCAAATTTGGGTGTTTTCAACCTATACGATTTATGATCGTGGTGTTTTACCAAATTCGGCCTAGATCAAGTAGATGATTTTCAACCTAATTTGTTCAAATTTAACCAAACTTAGGCAATTTTTAAACTAAAATGGGCAATTTTTAATCATATTTGAGCAAGTTTAAACCATATTGAGCAAATTTGGGAAAGTCTACCAAGTTTGGGCAGTTTTAGCAAAAGTTTTGGACGATTTTCAACTTAATTTCAGGGAACAATCTTAAACCAAAAGATGGCAGGTTTGGCGATTTTCAATGAAATATGGGCAATTTTTAACCATGAACGATTAATAACCAAATTTGGGCATTTTAACCCAACTTTTACCTTTTTTTGTTTTTGAACTTCTAACGAAGCCTAAAAATATGAATTCTTGTTTATTTTTATTCTTTGCCTTATGCCCGAAAAATACTGCTGCTGCCCGAAAAATTGTCGATTTTTCGAAACAGGGGAAATTTCCCCCCTTTCAAGCCTGGCCCATACGTCTATGGGCAAAATGACACTTGTCCCCGATTCCTGCACCTCTGTATTGAACCATTTAAAATGTAAGCGGCATATTAGTCATGCGCGCACTACCCGTAATCTGTCGGTGACAATTTGACAAACCATTACACAAGGACATGGTGACGATGCGCTGAAGCGAGCGTCCGTAACATGCTGACATGGGGACGTAAGCTGATAATGGGCTAGGCTATTGGCTTAATTTCAAGGCTGCTTCCAATCTAATAATAAAATTAAAGCCGGGTGTGGATATAGAATAGATATGTGGGCCTTTTAGTTAATAGGTAATAGTCATTTATGACTCACGGGATTAGGCTGAACATTTTGCAGTATGTTTCATTGGGTAACCTTCTCTGCTGATCTAGCTCATTTTGGGGCACTGGCCAATTAACGTCTGGCGGGGGTACCCAACTGCATATCATTTCTGGCGATAGTCATTTATGCAGTTTATGACTCACGGGATTATGCTGAACATTTTGCAGTAAGTTTAATTTGGAAACTGATCTAGCCTAATTTTGGGGTTTTGACCTATTAGGGCTTCTGACGGGGGTACCCCACCGCATAAAATTTGCGGCAATGCAACAGACCACGTTGCGGTGCCACTACAATAATCGGATAATTACGCTGATTATTTCATTTGATCTACATTTATTATGATGCTTATTGGTCCCACATTTCATCAGTTCCCCGGGGAGTCCGCCAAAGGTGGCACACCTACGCCAACATTTGTGGGCGCTTTTAAAATGGTTTTCACTGTCGTCAACATGTCTGAATTGACGACAACGGTTGTACAACTTATTTGCTTCATTTTGTGTTTCTCCTAAACATAATACTCTCAATTTCTTAACGAAGGGCTAGCCAAAGAAGTACGTACAATTGTATTGCATTACATACCCCTCCGTATACTGTATTTCATATGATACACGCCCGGCCTCATTATGAACGATGTCCTGAACTTGCATTTTATAAACTATGAATTCCCATTATTTATTTTTCACGTCGTTGGCTGTCATATACATTGTACAGACACTCAGACTGTCTGAGTGCGTGTACAAAATATATTGGAGTAATGAGGATAACATTAGTATAAGGAAACTAATAGTTAAGATTTCAACAGGGAATATGTAGCATGTTGTGGGTTGTGCATAATTGAGCTGGGGGTCAGCGATGGGACTGCAGAACATGCTGTTTAGAAAATATAGTCTAAACTAAGGGATTATACAAAGAATATCGGAAAACTTAACATTTTATTCTCATGTATATTAAAAAAACATTTGTTTTCGATAATATATCTGAGTGGGAAAGGGGAGGGGTGTGCGGGGTAGGTAAAAATGAAGGGTGGGACGTAATGAGGAGTCAATCAGCAATTAAACATAGTAATGTGTGGAAACACGCAGTTTTATATAGAGAATAATGCCAATTTATGCACGTGTGGGGCGGGGGCTGGAGCGAAGGGGGCATAAATGATTACTGCCTAAGTGGAAGCATTCTGTATACCAACTTGAATATCAAATGGTAGATAGACAGCTCGGGCAACAAATGTCCACCGTTGATGTTGCCTTTTCGATTTAAACAAAAATTAACCTGCATTAATTTCGCTTACATGAATGATTCTTGTAGCATTTTCTTAGGATATTTGCATATTTCTTTAATTTTGTCACACATTCGGAATACGAAATTAAAATGAAATGAATGTACCATCATGAAAAAACGCATTACGTGATAATTCAAATCCATTTGCATATAAAAACACACTAATTCACAATGGGTATGCTGTGCAAAGTGAACACCCTTTGACGGTTTGCGGCATGTGCCTATGCAAAAGCACGGCTAGCGGCAAATACTAGAGAAAGAGTAACCTATAGATCAAACTTTACAACATACATAGTGCAACCCGTTGGTTTCTCAAGAAATATCATGAAGTTAATTATGTTCTTTGAGGAGATGTAGTATTCATTCATCAAATTAAAGCTTCTTATGAAAGTTTAAAAGATGATTTTTGAAGTTAAAAAATGACAGGAAATGTCAGGATTTAGTGTAAATAGATTGCCTCAACTTTGCGGCAGTGCAACAGACCACGTTGAAGTTCCACTACAATAAACGGACAATTACGCTGATTATTTCATGCAATCCACATTTATTATGATGCTATTGGTCTCGTATTTCATCAATTCCCAGGGGAGTCCGTCAAAGGTGGCACACGTACGCCAACATTAGTGGGGATTCTTAAAATGGCGCTCACTGTCGTCAACATGTCTTCAACTTTTAACATTCAAAATTGACAACAACGGCTGTACAACTTATTTGCTTCATTTTGTATTTCTTCTAAACATAATACTCTCAATTTTTAAACAAAGGGCTAGCCAAAGAAGTACGTACAATTGTAATGCATTAGATACCCCTCCGTATACTGTATTTCATATGATGCACGCCTCATTCTGAACAATGTCATGAACTTGCTCTCTATAACTATGAATTCCCATTATCTAATTATCACTCATTGGCTGTCATATACTTTGTACAGGCACTCAGACAATCATGGCTAAAGGTAGTTGGGACAACCCCCCCTCCCCCTCCTCCCCCCTCGACCAATGTTGAAAGTCGAATTTTACCAAGATTTTTGCAAAGCGCACAACATTGAAAGAGGGGAGGTGGGGGGAAATGCTGCTTAAAATTGTTGAGTGGTTTTGTCCCGACACTTTTGGCCACGATTGTAGATTTTTTACAGTGGTTGGGAAAATTGCAGGGTTCCAAGACCCCAAAATCCTCCCCTCCTCCCCCCCCCGTCACATTTTTCGAGGAAAGTTTTAAAAATTGGAATAATCTTTTCGCTTTTAAAATACAAACTTACCTTTAGAAGTGGGATACATTTGAACACTTCATCTTAGGTGGGAGGTCTAGGACCTTCTCTGACATGTCTGATCAACTCACTTTTTTTAATGCTGGGTACTCCACTGCCAGAAACCGGAATAATTTGCACTGGTCAGCGCTAAACGGGAAATGTTTTTTTATTTACGATATAAACAAAATTTCACTTAAATCATTTCTCTTACAATATGTGCATGATAATGGTTCTACAATCTGAAAATTTCAAATCGTTTTAATATAAATCTTTATAATGAGTAAATCTCAATCTTATGTGTTTTAATTATGAATATGCACTTGTAGGCTTTTTTCTGTATTTATTATGATAAATAATATGATAAAATGTTTTTGAATAGACTAGTGTTGAAGCTAGGTTCTTACGAGACAAAACTTTAAATACTTTAAAAGATGGGGAATACTTTAAAAAGTTGTCATGGGCGACGTGGATTTGACCCTTCTGCATCTGTCGCCGACTGACTTAAAAACATTTTCGTGTATATCATTTTCTAAATGCATAGGCAGTTTAAGCATATTTCTTGCTTTAAAACTTAAACAGTTAAATAGAAATATAAAATTAAAAAAATCCGTGTCACATCCAGCAATGTTTTATTTTCTGCGGAGTGATGTTTGTTAAAGGAGTCAATAGAATAAAAAGTAAGGTTGGAGGATAAAATATAGGCGTAGAAAAATCTTGGTATAATTTTAATTTTTCCCATATCACAGAAAAACTAGATATAAATTCCACATTCGGGATGTGTGTCAAGACCTTGGATTCATAATAAGTCCAGGTTTGGATCATGGAGAACGAGAGAAACCTCAAGCAGTCCGGAAGCTATATGGTTTCATCATCAATTTAGTTAGTTAAATTCATCAAGCCTGATGGGCTTATAGAGCCTGTGCTTATATTTACCCGGTTTCCATGATGCTAAGCAGATGAGAGTACTTGCCCGCTAATGGGACACCAGTCCATCGTAGGTTAAAGCTTTAGTTCAGTAGTCAAACATGTTTATCTTATATGAAAGAGGACTTCAAAAGTCAAGAAAGCATTCACAAATCTTATTCCGTTAAGGAGATATTCAATTTTAAAGTTTGGTATCATTTCTGTAGACATGACTGAAATCAGACTAGTTGTGACGTCACAGCCTCAGATTTCTCAAAATCTTTATGTATTTTAAAGAAAGTTTATTTAATTTTTCACTATTTAGATTATTTCCCCTCAAACTTTTTTTAGGTGGTATATTATAAATCTCTTCTATATTCAGTTTTACTACTTTTTTGACATATCCTATGGTTTATAAACCACAAAATTGCAGAACAAATTATAATAGAATACATAAAGACTGGGAATCTGAGACAATTACATCACAACTAGTCTGATTTCAGTCGTATCTATACAAATAAAACCAAACTTTAAAGTTAAATATCTCCTTAATGGAATAAGATTTTTGAATGCTTTTTTCACCATTTTGTTTCTTTTGAAGTCCTTTTTCATATAAGAAAGACTTGCTTGACCCCTGAATTATTCCTAAGTCCCCAGCTAAAACTGGTACTCATTTCACAGCTGAGTGAACTAAAGCAAATAGGATAAAATGTCTTGCTCAAGGACACATAACTGCGCCCTGGCTGAGATTCGATCCGGGTACATTTTAAGTACGAGACCGAGTGACCACTTGGCTAATCCACTTCTTTCTTCAATTAAAGGGTTCATAAAGACATACATGAAAGTTAGTAGAAATCTTTTGATTTGCGGGTTGATTTGTGACTTTTCATGTTTCTTATTGCAATTTCAAGTTACTAAAGAGATATTGAAAAATTAATATCGGTCCAAAAATTACTAGTTACCCATATTTTTCTTCTTTTTTTAAAAATAAATTTGCAGACCCTAACATTTTACATAAAGATATTTAGGATCAAAATTCAGGAAAAGGGAAAGAGTTTAAATCATACCAAGATGTACAGAAAGTGTGAAATCTATGGATCATTAGCCTAGTCAATTGTATTGATCATGCATCGCAATATTCAATGTCCCAAATAATGTAAAGAGCAAATCAAGGGTGCTTAGACGAATAGTTTACAAGGATTTTCATCATTTTCTTGCTAAAAATAAATAATATTAATCTCTATCTATATTTGCGTCCCGTGTCCTCTCTGAAAAGGACACTTTCTTTTCTGAAAAGGACATTTTCTTTTCTGAAAAGGACACTTTCTTTTCTGAAAAGGACATTTTTTGTTGTTGAAAAAGCCACTTTCTTTTCTGAAAAAGACACTCTCTTTTCTGAAAAGGACATTTTTTCTAAAAAGGACACTTTTCTGAAAAGAGACACTTTCTTTTCTGAAAAGGACACTTTCTTTTCTGAGAAGGACACTTTCTTTGTTGAAAAGGACACTTTTTTTTTCTGAAAAGGACATTTCCTTTTTTGAAAAAGACACTTTCTTTCTTGAAAAGGACACTTTCTTATCTGAAAAGGACACTTCTTCTCTGGAAAGGGGCACTTTCTTTTCTGCAAATGACTCTTTCTTTGCTGAAAAGGACATTTTCTTTTTCGAAAAGGGGCATTTTCTTTTCTGAAAAGGACACTTTCTTTTCTGAAAAGGACACTTTTTTTTAAAAGGACACTTTTTCTGAAAAGGACACTTTCTTTTTTGAAAAGGACACTTTCTTTGTTGAAAAGTACAATTTTTTTCTGAAAAGAACACTTTCTTTTCTGAAAAGGACACTTTCTTTTCTGAAAAAGACACTTTCTTTTCTAAAAAAGACACTCTCTTTTCTAAAAAGGACTTTTTTTCTGAAAATGACACTTTCTTTTCTGAAAAGGACACTTTCTTTTCTGAAAAGGACACTTTCTTTTCTGAAAAGGACACTTTCTTTTCTGAAAAGGATAATTTCTTTGTTGAAAAGGACACTTTCTTTTCTGAAAAGGACACTTTCTTCTAAAAAGGACATTTCCTTATCTAAAAAGAACACTTTTTCTGAAAAGGACACTTTTTTTCTGAAAAGGACATTTTCTTATCTGAAAAGGACAATTTCTTTTTTTGAAAAGGACACTTTCTTTTTCTGAAAAAGAGCATTTTTTTTTGAAGAGGACACTTTTTTTTATAAAAAGAGACACTTTCCTTTGAAAAGGACACTTTCTTTTCTGAATAGGACACTTTCTTTTCTGAAAAGGACACTTTTTTCTGAAAAGAACACTTTTTTCTGAAAAGGACACTTTCTTTGTTGAAAAGGACACTTTCTTTGTTGAAAAGGACACTTTCTGTGTTGAAAAGGACACTTTCTTTTCTAAAAAGGACACTTTCTTTTGAAAAGGACACTTTTTTTCTAAAAAGGACACTTTCTTTTCTGAAAAGGACACTTTCTTTGTTGAACAGGACATTTTTTTTTCTGAAAAGGACACTTATTTCTAAAAAGGACACTTTCTTTTCTGAAAAGGCCACTTTCTTTGTTGAAAAGGACACTTTCTTTTCTGAAAAGGATACTTTCTTTTCTGAAAAGGACATTTTCTTATCTGAAAAGGACACTTTCTTTGCTGAAAAGGACACTTTCTTTTCTGAAAAGGGGCATTTTCTTTTCTAAAAAAAACAACTCTCTTTTCTAAAAAGGACACTTTCTTTTCTGAAAAGGACCCTTTCTTTGTTGAAAAGGACATTTTCTTTTCTGAAAAGGACACTTCTTCTAAAAAGGACATTTCCTTATCTAAAAAGGACACTTTGTTTCTGAAAAGGACACTTTTTTTCTGAAAAAGGGCATTTTCTTTTCTGAAAAGGACACTTTCTTTTCTGAAAAGGACACTTTCTTTTCTGAAAAGGACATTTTTTTATCTGAAAGGGACACTTTCTTTTTTTGAAAAGGACACTTTCTTTCTTGAAAAGGACATTTTCTTATCTGAAAAGGAATTTTTTTTTCTTTTTCTGAAAAAGACACTTTCTTCTCTGAAAAGGGGCACTTTCTTTTCTGCAAAGGACACTTTCTTTGCTGAAAAGGACACTTTCTTTTCTGAAAAGGACACTTCCTTTTCTAAAAAGGACACTTCCTTTTCTGTAAAAGGACACTTTCTTTTCTGAAAAGGGGCACTTTAAAACTTGTTTTTTATAAAAGTGGGAAGCCTCTCCCTCCTCCACCCAGTTTTCGCTGCCTATCCACAGTTTAGCTGTTCTTTGGTGGCGGTGATGGTGGTTGTGGTGGCGGCGGCGGATTTTTATGGGGTGACTAACCCTTCTTAATATCTTGTTATCCTGTTTTGTTATGTTATACAAACGCTATCACAATGATTGTGCGAAAGTTTGCATATAAAATTTATCATATGCACAAATGCGGTTTAAAGAGATTGTCTGCATTCTTGTGTACAGTGTTGTACTTTTATGTTAGAAATGGAAATTATATTTGCAGATGAAAAATCCTTAACAATTGTTTGTTCTTTTTCTTTTTTCTTTTATAATTTTGGTATTTGTGATGTCATAGTTTCAAATTCCTCAGTCTTTATGGTTCTATCATATTTTGTCCTGCAATTTTATGACTTAAAAACCATGATATGTCAAAAAAAAGTAGTATAGGAGGGAATTTATAATATACTGTCTAAAGAAAGTTCGAAGAAACATAATTTAAATAGTGAAAATTTAAATAAACTTTCTTTAAAATACATTAACAATTGTTAAGAATATGAGGATTAAGATGCTAACTTTCCATAGTAGACTTACTACACGAGTCATTTCTACACAGTAAGACAGAGCTATTTATAAACTTAAATAGAGTCCTTAACGGAATAAGATTTTTGAACAGTTTTTTCACCATTTTGTTTGTTTTGAAGTTCTCTTTCTTATAATATGGACATGCTTGACCACTGAACTAATCCTTTAATGGAATATGATTTTTGAACGGTTTCTTTACCATTTTGTTTCTTTTGAAGTCCTCTAACTAATTTGTCCCGTGTAACCAGCATACACGGTAGGGCCCTAAAATCTTCATCCTCCAATAATTTATATATAGTGTTATTCACAACAAACGATTTTCCTACCTTGCACCACTGAGTGAAATGAACCATCTGCCAACTGAGTGAAAATGTGCAACAGCTCAGTGTTATCAAAAAAAATTAAACGGCTTTCTACAAGCATTCTATAACGTTTTACCGTTTAATGTTATTCTTTACCTATAAGTTTATTTAAATTTGATCATTAATATCTACTTCTTTTTTCATAATTATTAGCATAGACTTATAATTTTCAATTATATTTTATTATTGATAATTACTCTTTCATTATTGTTTTATATTTATAGTTTTATTTTATTAATTTTTACTATTATTTACCTTTTTGCCTTTTAAGTTTTCCATTCTTTAGATCTGTTTTTATTTTACCTTTTTAATTCATGTTTTATCGTTGCATTTCTTTTTAAAATTTTCCTTTAACAAACTTGTTTAATTCTCACATTTTATTGTACTATTTTATGTATACGGGACCTAATGTAAGATTAGCCTTGTGCTAAATGGTGTCACCTCATTAAATGCTGAAATAATTAATGTATCCTTTAACATCCATATTGCGCGTCGGAACTTCAAAACTGAAAGTTTTCTGGTTGAGCAAACCTCCGCATGATTGATACACAAAATTTTAAAAAGTAATACAGTTTCAATTCCAGAATTTTTGGGACAGAGACACCCACAAACTCTAATTATTGTGGGAAGAAATTCCAATATTGTCATTTATACAGTCTTTGATTGATCTCTTTAATCGTGCAAGTATGGCAAATGCAAGATAACTGAAGTTGCAAGAAAATCTTCTCACGGCAACGGCAGGCAAGGCAAGACGAGTTCTTAACTTTCGAAGTAAAAGTTTCTCTCGAAAGTCTAAAAGTGTAGAGATGAAAGTGAAGGTTAAAAGTAAGATCATAAAATTATTTAATCATTAAAAAAAATATATATAATGGTCATTCAAACCACCTAAGGTCTACTTCTATGTCACTTCGTTTTATAATTATTTTCGCGCTAGTGTGTTATAGGCCTAACGTTTTTGGTTGTATGTAGAAGTGAACCACAGCACGTAAGTGTATATATTTTAACTAACAATGCAGGTTCACTCCCGACTCGCGAAGTTTTGACGTGAAGGATTTAATCTTACAAATTATAAAGAAGTTCAAGTAACAACTCCCTGGTTTAATATATGGCTCCGATACAGTATCCCTGGCTGGGCAGCGAGTCGTGCGGATTTTAAGCCTTTTATCTAATTAAAAAATGATGCATATTCATGTTGAAGAATTTTAACATATTTTAAGTCAAAACTATGTCATAGTATAGTTAAAACTATGTCACCAGCAGTGCTGTTACTCATTTACTGCTAAGTGGACTGAAGCAAGTAGAGTAAAGTGTCTTGCTCAAGGACACAATGCAGCGGTTTTATGGAAATCGAACCCGGTACCTTTCGAATAGAGTGTGACTCCTTAACCACAGAGCCATTACACCTCCTTGATTATGCATCCTTTAATAGGAGTCTTCCTAAATCCAACGTAGCCCCTGTAGCCTCCAACTCTCTCTGTAGTCTCCATAGCTTTTGTTTCTCAAGGTTGTGCAAGCTTCTGACTTAGCAGAAATGTATATCAAATACCATTTGATTAGATTCTCAAACACAACGAATGTGGGGTATTCTGCAATTACTTAAGGCCTATGTATGACACGATTTTCCATAGACACTTATATTTAATGTAAATTCACACACTGGGATTTCTCTGGTATTGAAAGTTAGATTTTCACAACAAATTACCTCCAAAGTTTACTTCAGACTTCTATAGAAAAAACAACAGATTTTGTCCCTGCATGTCACCTGTTCAACATTGCTTCAATCAATCACCCAAGTGTGATGCTATATTATACATTTACATAACTGCAAGCGGTCTCACTGCCTGGTTTTTCTACTTTTCATAACAGATGATTAACTATCAAAGCATTTGCACAAAAAAACAGAAGAACTACATTTGATAGCTGGTGACATCACAAATAAATCAGAAATGTGGAAAATGTTTTGTCTTATGTTAAGTGGGTCAATTCTATGGGTCAAATCAGAAATTGAAGAAATCTGTACCAGAATTGCTGTAACTAATTCAGGTTTAATAGATGCTGAAGGTCTTCAGAGTAACCTGCATGCTTTCTGAATTCCAGTATTGTGGAGAACTGGTTCAGCTGGTTACATCACAAATTCAACATGTGAAAAGTTTTACTAAGAGGAATAATGATAGAGTTAGTTTTTGTGTGTGTGTGTGTGTGTGTGTGTAATTTCATGTTTATATGATGGTCATTGTGGTTTGTAAAAGGTTTCAAAGTGATACTGTTTGTAATTTTTAATGAAGGACCCATGCAGACAGAAATCTTACTACATAGTAATTTTGCATCTATATTTTGAAATACTGTGTTGCCAGTGCATGCTAATAATTATTTCTGTTTTTTTTTTCTTTTCATGTAACTGTGTGGTGATTGACTGCTGCCATTTTATCAGGGTAAGTACTGAACCATACTCAAATCTGTGTTTTAATCTGGAGAAATCAAAATTGTTTCCGATTTTCATGGTACAAGCGGATGAGAGTCAGTACTTGATTTCCCCTGGATTGGATGGGTCCATTACAGGCTAACTCCCATCAAGCAGCTCACTTTACAGCTGAGTGGTTTGGAACAATTGGAAATTAAGTATTTGCTCAAGAACAAACATTGTCAGTGACTAAGCTACCACACTTTCCCAAACATGGAGAACAGGGAACTATGGTCTTGCTCCCAGATGTGTTACAAGATGAGTAGAGTAGATAAACTAATGATAAGACCATAGACCACTTTTTGAAGAAATTTTAAAAAAATGGGATAATCTTTGTTTGTTTTTAATATCTTTTTGTTTTAAAAAACAAAACTGCCCTCAGAAGTAAGTAAATTTAAAACACTTTCTTACGGAAGGGGGCCTAGGACCTTCTTGAACCCCCTCACTTTTTAAATGCTGGCTATGCCACTGGTTGTGTCACATGTTTGCCAAAAATATACTTTTTATGTTTTTTTGTTAAAATTTTTCAGTTGGACAGCTGTATCAACATGGAGATGGATTGACAATGATGACAATTGTGGCATTTGCAGGATGCCGTTTGACGGGTGCTGCCCAGACTGCAAAATGCCAGGCGATGACTGCCCTTTAGGTAAGCATCAACTTTAGAAATTTGAAATTTTAACATTCACTTGGGAATTTTTGGGTCTGAACATATAAGGATCATGGAAGGCACCAAAACCAAAAATTCCATAAGTTTTTCTTGCAATTCAAGGATAAGCTAAGCATTTACAGCTAAAACCATGTGCTATTGGCCAGGGCTTTAGTCTTTTTTCTGCTTTTATGAAACCATCTTTCCAGTAACTTCTAAAGTTTTTATTTATTTTTATTAATGATAATAAAAGAGCTCCCATTCCACCATTATTTACTCTGTGCTGTACAAGAGTGCCTCAATAATTAATTTTCCATATGTCTGAAATCAGTGAAATGAGTCTACAGAAAATTGCCAAACAGTTATGCAAATTAAATTGGGGTGCCCCTTCCTACTTTAAGACAGTACAAAAGTTAAGGGGTAAAGCGTATATTGGATTTATATGTTAGAGGAATATGAAATAGAAATAAAAAAATTGTACAAATCTTATAAAACTTTATTAAAGATTTATTCAACTTTAAAGATTAAACAGACTTATGTAGAAATGATTGGTATCAGATTGTAATCACATTGCATATTCTCAAGTTGGTGTGTATTGTCTTGATGTAGTTTTCAAAAGTTTGTGGGTTTGAAAACATAACATTTCTAAGCAGAGTGGTAAAACATAATTTAGTTACAAAGTTTAAAACCATCTAAAAAATTGCAAAACATTGTTTTCATATATTGTGTAATGTAGTGTATATCTCCTTAATGAGCAATCATGCTGGTATTCTTCTGCAATTCTACCATTTTCAGAAGCAATTGACATGGCTCTATATCCTTTGCATCTTTCTGTTATAAACCCTGAAAAACAATGATAGACACATTTAAAACTAGAATTTGAGCACTCTGCAGAGCGCATACCTCGGCCCCTGTTCGTTCTCCACTGCAATAACAATCTACCTCAGAAACCCTCGATCCACCAAGTTATAACTCCAAACAATCTCTTTCTCACTGTTGATCTGTATTGCCATTTACATTCTAAACACTTGAGGATCATCACTTGTGATCATTGTTTTCAGTTTAAATTCAGGCTAAGCGTTCATTGTTTGAGCTCTATTCAGGGTAGATTCCCATTCTAGCATTTTCATTCATGGCATAAACCAATTGTTTTGATTTCTTTCATATTAGAGACCACTTCACTTGATTTTCTTTTGAGTTCAGAAAATTGATTGTATGGCTGTTCTTTCATGGCATGAGCTCATTGTTCAGCACATTTCATTGGAAAGTTTCAACTAAGTCTTGATAAATCTTGCCCTAAAATATCCACACTCCTCCATTTGTACCCTCTCCTTGTTCCAATAAGTCTCAAATTTTAATCTCTTCTTCCACAATCAGTAGCAAAACCACACATCAAATTTTATCCAAATCCAATCATCAGTTCTTGAGATATCTTGATGACAGACAAACAGAGGCAAAAACATGTCCCCACCCCCACTTGCATGTTTCCCCTGTTCCAATATGTCCCAAATTTTATTCACTTCTTCCTTAAGCAGTAACAAAACCACACACTAAATTTAATCCAAAGTCAGATTTCAGTTCTTGAGATATCTTGATGACAAACAAACAGAGGTGAAAACATAACCTCCGTCCAACTTCATTGGCAGACCGTAAAAATAATAATTCTCCAAATTTAGAGTGATCAACAAAACCATTGACTAAATGTATATGATAGAGGACTATTAAAGAAACGATTTGGTGCAAAACCAATGTTGATACCTTTTTCCGTTCAGTAGTTTTGCATTTCAAATATTGCATGAGTGTGTTGAGAAGTGACCTCACTGCACAGTGTGAAGGCAAATCCTAACACAATTTTTTTTTATTTCTTAAATTAATTCTCTTTCTAAATTACTAATTACTAAAAACGTTTTTTCTTCAATTATTGAGATGGGGTACAGCATGCTCTTCATAAAAATGTGCTTTGTCTATCTGCTCAAGAACCTTGCACTCTAAGGAAAGTTCAAGGAAAACATTTTGTTTCTTTAATAGAAATACATAAAATTGTCTTCCATCTGCCTTTATGACATCACATTTTACACTGTGAGGTAACTTTTAACCCACTCATGCAATCGTTAAAATGCAATTACTTTCCAAACCAGCGTTCACTAGGATTTCATTTTTTTTTGAGGGGGATGACTGATCAATAACATCACAGATTTCTCGCAGTTAAGAGAGAAAATTAAAAACTGGAAGTGACGGTACCACGCTTCTGAATGTATTTATGGGAGGATACCTTTCCTTTAACTACACTACATGAACAATAAGCAGTAATATTAATCTTTGTTCTTAGCCCTATCGCAAAGATTAATTTGCATAATTTATCATGATTTATAATATGGCCTTAAAATTAAAAATTGTCAATTATTAACGCGTCCTCTGTAGCAGTTCATTTGAACAAATCTTGTTTTGTTTTATTTTATCATTTCTGACTAGTTCCCATGTGTTTTTTTCTTTTTCAGTATGGGGGCAGTGTTCTCATGTGTTTCACATGCACTGTATACTAAAATGGCTGAACTCGCAGCATGTGCAGCAGCAATGCCCACTCTGCAGACAGGAATGGAAGTTCAAGGAATGAAATGAGAAAGGTGAGAACTAAAATTGATCGATTGGTTGGTTAATTGATCAGTGGATAAATTGATAACTCTTTGGGCAGGAATTGAATGAAAGAATATCCTAGTAAGATGAGAACTTAAGTTGATTAATTGATCGATGAGTGGATAAGTTGATCACTCTTCAATCAGGAATGGAAGGCCAAGGAATGGAATAAGTAAGGTGAGAACTAAAATTAATTCATTAATTAGTGAATAAATTGATCACTTGTCAGTAAGGAATGGAAGGCCAAGGAATGGAATAAGTAAGGTGAGAACTAAAAAATTAATTAATTAGTGGATTATTTGACCACTTGTCAGTAAGGAATGGAAGGCCAAGGAATGGAATATGTAAGGTGAGAATTAAAATTAATTAATTAATTAGTAAATAAATTCATCACTTGTCAGTAAGGAATGGTGAATGGAATAAGTAAGGTGAGAATTAGAATTAATTGAAGGATAATTTGACCACTTGTCAGTAAGGAATGGAATCAGTAAGGTGAGAATTAAAATTAATTAATTAATTAGTGAATAATTTGATCACTTGTCAGTAAGGAATGGAAGGCCAAGGAATGGAATAAGTAAGGTGAGAACTAAAATCAATTAATTGATTAGTGGTAATTTGATCACTTGTCAGTAAGGAATGGAAGGCCAAGGAATGGAAAAAGTAAGGTGATTAATTGATTAATTTACAAGTGAATGAATTAATTAGTGAATTAAAATTAATAATTTGAATAAATTACCTTGTCAGTAAGGAATGGAAGGCCAAGGAATGGAATAAGGTGAGAACTAAA
This sequence comes from Chiridota heheva, assembly GCA_020152595.1. Taxonomy (NCBI): domain Eukaryota; kingdom Metazoa; phylum Echinodermata; class Holothuroidea; order Apodida; family Chiridotidae; genus Chiridota; species Chiridota heheva. The sequence continues at coordinate 614,121 of JAIGNY010000835.1, forward strand.
ATCAATTAATTGATTAGTGGTAATTTGATCACTTGTCAGTAAGGAATGGAAGGCCAAGGAATGGAATAAGTAAGGTGAGAATTAGAATTAATTGATTAATTAGTGAATAATTTATTTAACAAGGAATGGAATTAATTGATTAATTGATTGATTAGTGGATAGATTAATCACTCTTCAATCAGGAATGGAAGTTCAAGGACTGAAATTAGAAAAATGATAACTCAAATAAGTTGATTGATTATCTGAAGTCTAGTGATTCCTATCAACCTATCAAAGTTTTGCTAATGTGAAAGAACGTCAAATTTTTAGCATAAGTCAAGTTATTGATGCCACATTTTGTTTTGGAGAAAGCACCATTCCATTAGAACAGAAAAGTTTCACTGTTGGTGCTTAAAACGCACTGTTGTTGGAAGAGCAGAACTGAACATCAACCTTTTACACATTAAGTGGTTTATAATAAAAGCGGATGTTTATATTGCATGGTGATAAATGATAAATGCATCATAAGTACAGTTCCTTAGTTTGCATTTTTCATTATAAAGCTGTTTATAAATCAGGAAGAAATACATTCAAATAAGATTTATTAGTGAGCAAGAAATATTAAGGTGACATTGGTAATTAAAATGGAGGTTCAGTGGTTAAGGAGTCTTGCCCATATGTGAAAGGTACCAGGTTCGATTCCCATCACGAGCTCTGCATTGGGCCCTTAAGCAAGACAATTTACTGGCTTCAATCCACTCAGTTGTAAAATGAGTACCAGGATTGCTGGAGAGTTAACCTGTGATGGACTGGCATCATGTCCAGGGGAGTCATTTGCTCTCATCTGCTTATGCCAAGGAACCTGGGGATAGCACTGGCTCTCTGGGCCTAGTGGCTTTGATGGATTTCAACTTTTTGATTAAAATGTTGGTGAAGAAATTATTATAAAGGCACAAAATAGTCATAAACAATCAACTTATTGGGAAATGAAAAATTGGTGACCAACTGACTTTCTTTTTGTTGTCTGTCTTGAAAAGAAAAGTCCCTTCTGGTGATCACGCAATAGAAAATCAAAATTTGTTTAAATGTGCTTATCATTGTTTTCCAGGGTTTCATAACAGAAAGATGAGTTGAAAAGGATGTGGAGCTAAATTGCTTCCAAGAATGCTAGGGTTGGAGCAGAATGCCAGCATGATTGCTCATTGTCAGAATTTTAGGAAAAAGCTGCAGAATAGGAAGAAGAAAGCAAGGCTTCCTGTTAGATCAAAAAACATTCTCAGGAATTGGAATTAAACTAATGCTTTTCTTTGAACAGGTGGGTCAAGGTTCAAGGAGAATTTTTCTTTCGATTCAGTATCCTGAGATGGATTGAGAGAGTGTGGCCCAAGGTAACCTGCACCTGGATGATAATCTTAAACATGTTGTAAAAGGACAGTGGTTATCGTGCCCTTCTCATCAAATTTATGAGGACAAAGTTATGTTATGGGACAACAAAGAAGAATATGATATGGTGGACTATTTTGACCTAAATTAAATGGAATAAAGGGAATACGCAAGTTAAGTGATGACAAAATTTTGACTCAACATGACTGGTGTCAGTAGACTACTCACAGGCATATCCTTCATTTTTCTTCTTTTTCTTTTAGGGGGGGATATGTTTTGGCCAATTGGCAGAGATAATGTTTTTGTAATCTCATTTAAACAAACTCTGATTGCAAGTAATTGGGCAATATCACTTGATACCCACATTCAAATTTAAATCACATACTCACAATTTTGTGGCCCATTTGGGCAAATTCTGCACAAATGGCTTCAAAGGGACATGTGGGAATTTGTCCTCCCTCCCTTCACCAAACATCCTTCAATTCTTCTGCACCATTGCTTATCCTGGGACCTCAGTCAAGAATGCAGCAAATTATCTTGGATTGATATTGAAATAAAGTTATTTCCAATTAATTTCATTTACATCCTATATTGCCATCAAAGATAGGTTTCTGGTTTGAGATATTGTTTGGCCACATGATTCATCGTGTCGTCATTTATTCCTCCCATGCAGAAAAGCAGAGACCCATTAATCTTTAGGCAGAATTTTCTGTAATAGCCATTCCAACCAATCAAAATAATTTTTTTGTGAGGGATTTAGGTTAGAATAATAAGTTCTAAAAAAAAAAATAAAGAATTTTGATGATGGTTTATCAAGAATGTGTAAATTATACTAAATGTTTGATAGAATTATGTAAATAAATAGTAAATGATTTATTCCTAGTTGTTGGTTGTTCTCTTTTGTTTATTCAATCTTACCATCTTAATTCTTAAATCTTAATTTTTGAGAACTTACCAGCACTATTTTGAGAAACCAATTGAACAAACTTTAACTTATTACATTTTATTATCAAATATTTCTCTACCAGCACTTAAAGAAATGCAACAATATAATAGAGAAAATTAAACAAACTTCATTTTATTATCAAATATTTCTTTTAAAGAAATGCAACAATATTAAGTCCATATCTGAACCTTGGTTCCTCGTCAACAAGTTTCACCGTCAATACAAAAAAAAACTTACTTTCATATTCTAAATATACATTGGTCTACATAAGAGATCATTTTCTACAACAGCAAAATGAAAAAAATACTTGAGCATCATTCACGATGAGATTATTTATAATTTACAAATCTATTAACTCTTTTATAGAAATTGATTTTGATAGAAACTTTATTTACTCTTCAACTATAAACTATATACTTTCTTTACACTATCGTCTGTCTCTCTCATAACTGGAAAAAGTGCAAATTTTACTCTCCATGCACTTTGGCATCTATATCCCCATGCATCAGCATCAATAAGTATCTCTTGATAGATTGGTATATATCCCTATAAGTTTCAAAATTACGTGGAAATATTATTTTAAAGCTAACTGATGACCGCTGCTTCTAGTTCAAAAAATGTTTTCAATATGACTTGACTTTTATTTTAATAGAAAATGAGCAGTTACATTACAGGGTCGACTGACGCACAGCCTCATGAGAGGGACAGTGGAATGGCGGCATATACAGAGAATAATAACACTTTCTTTATCTATAAATATCTCCATGCACTTCAGCATGTAAAAATATCTCCCTGCACTTCAGCATGTAAAAATATCTCCCTGCACTTCAGCATGTAAAAATATCTCCCTGCACTTCAGCATGTATAAATATCTCCATGCAGTTCAGCATGTATAAATATCTCCATGCACTTCGGCATGTATAAATATCTCCATGCACTTCAGCAGGTATAAATATCTCCCTGCAGTTCAGCATGTATAAATATCTCCATGCACTTCGGCATGTATAAATATCTCCATGCACTTCGGCATGTATAAATATCTCCATGCACTTCAGCATGTATACATATCTCCATTCACTTCAGCATGTATAAATATCTCCATGCACTTCAGCATGTATACATATCTCCATGCACTTCAGCATGTATACATATCTCCATGCACTTCAGCATGTATAAATATCTCCATGCACTTTAGCATGTATAAATATCTCCATGCACTTCTACATGTATAAATATCTCCATGCACTTTAGCATGTATAAATATTTCCATGCACTTCAGCATCTATCAATATCTCCATGCACTTCTGCATCTATAATTATCTCCATGCACTTTAGCATCTATAAATATTTCATGCCCTTCAGCATGTATAAATATCTCCATGCACTTCAGCATGTATAAATATCTCCATGCACTTCAGCGTGTATAAATATCTCCATGCACTTCAGCATCTATAAATATCTCCATGCACTTCAGCATGTATGAACATCTCTGATAGATTGTTACATAGGTCAGAATTTACCCTATAAATTTCATGATGGAAAAACATCAGTTTATGTGATATTATATGATCCTTGCTTCTAGTTTACTTAAATCTTCTCAAATATCACTTGGCCATCCAATTTATCCATTGACAATTTCAAAAGGATTAAAAACATTGAAAATTTCAGTCGTAAACCTGAATGGGGAAACTCCAGAAAGGCAGCACATACAGACCATAGATACGCCATTAACTGTCGATGTATGTCAAATTGTTTTGTTGCGAATATCCTGAATATTAATGAGTGGGCAGGGCTTACTGTTAAAGTAAGAGTATAGAAAAAAAACCAAACATGTAATATTAATATTTTCTTTGGAAATTTGTTCTTAGTACATTTTGTTGGTATGTGTATGACCATTGTTCATCCTCGTTTCCCCCCTTGCTGTAGTGGAGAATTCCATTTACCCATGATGCAAATCAATCCATCAGCTGCCTACTATAATAAAGTACATTCTTTAAAAGCTTGTTTTAAGTCTACTTACATGCACCATAAATCATACAAAACACAGTTATAGGAGATCGATATTAAACACAAAACATTGTAAAAACAAAAATATCTGAAACCCATTCTCTAATTATCTTCATGATTTTCTCTGGAAGAAGGTTATTTTTTGACATGTTTTAAAAATATACAAAAGCAGAAAACAATTCAAATCATGATGCATGATTGGCTATAAAAGCATAAAATATTACCACATTAAACCTAGTAGAAGTGATTATATATCAATACTTAAAATATTGGGTAAGGGAGATAGGGGGAGTACATGCAGAGGCGGCAAAAGATGTTTAAATCAGGGAGAGGGGGGGGCACAGGATCTGAGGGGCACTTTTCAACTTGTGTAGCGCAGCAGCATAGCTTTATAGGGTCAATCCTCCCCATGAATCTGAATATATATGTCTAAAATAATGTAAAAAGCAAATAAGGGGTCCTTAGAATTATTCCGGAGGCCAGTATTTTCTTGGTGAGAATAAAGGTAACTCGATATATGATTAGACTAGATGGCCCAAATTCACACCCAGTCTTCAGTGAATCAGTGGCAAGGGTCCCCATTGTATGTTTTTTCTTTCTTTCCATAACCCAAGTTAAAGGCACTCTATGACCATGTGGACCATGAGTGAAATCTGGGGTATTTTGCTTTATCTGTAGTTATTTTCTTCAATTTAACCATACAATGGTCAATTATATTAAGGGGGCTTAAATATATTTTGATACTTTATATAACACTTTTTTTATCTCTGTGAAGGGGCCCCTTTTATACTTTGTACTGAAGACAGGGGAGGGCACGTCAGTTTATGTCATGACAATGGCCCCAGGTCCAAATAGTAAGTTTTTTTCCCTTCATGACCTTATTCAAAGATGCCCCACTAATGAAACCTGGAGTTGTGCCTCCAACTCTGTCTTTAGGGAAAATTGAGAATAGTTCGTGCATGAAATAGTAAGCGCATAAAATTTCACAATTTTAGGGCGATATTTGTTTGTTACTTTCTTAAATAAAAAGATCATATAGTCTTATAGAAGAAAAAGTTTTTCTATGTTTGAAAGGCATGTTCCTTCTCTAAAAAAGGTACTTGTCCTCTTTGGATGGGCACTTATTCTTTTGAAAAAGGGCACTTTTTAAAACTTTTGAAAAAAGTGGGGGGGCACATGCCCCTGGGTCCCCCAGTTCCGCCGGCTATGAGTACTATGTACCCCAGATATACCCCTGCCACCAATAAAATCGTTTTCATGAATTAGAACTAGCACTTGTTCTGAGTTTCTATTTTCATTTAGAATTAACATTCAATCAGTCGAACAGGGATCATATATAGCTGAAGCTTAACCCCCGGTTATTATGGTGCAAGCAGATGAGAGTTCTTGGCGCCCCCTGGATGAGACACCAGTCCATCCCATGCTAACTTTCCAGCAAACTGGTACCACAGCTGAATGGACTGGAGCAATCATAAATGGGAGTGACTTGCTGAGAACACATTATGGTACCCACAGAGAGAATCTAACCCAGGACCTTTAGAGGAATGATGCCAATAGCTACCACAATTTCCTCTTTAATCCATCAAAGCCATTAGGCTTATAGAGCTGGTGCTGGTTTCCATGGCGCACGCGGATGAGAGTACATGACTCCCCATGGATGGGACGCAAGTCCATTGCAGACTAACTCCCCAGTAGTGCTGGTACTCATTTTACAGTTTAGTGGACTGAAGCAAGTCGAGCAAAGTGTCTTGCTCAAAGACACAATGCAACTCTTAAGACAGGAGTCAAACCCGGTACCTTTCAAATACGAGCATGACTCCTTAACCACTGCACCACCTCTTCCCTCTTTTGTGTAGCAAAATAGATTCCAAATATTTTGTTGCAGTTGTCAATTTTAATTTCTCCCCTTAACCCTTTCACTATCTTAATTTTTAAATGGTTATGTAGTCCACACACATTGCAAACAATTATCTTAGTAATAACCCCACTTGCAAAAGCTGAATAATATTTAACTACATATAAGTCAAAATTAGGACAAGAAAAGAACAAGCTACCTCTTTGCACATAGGTGGTAGTGGGAGAAAAGGTTTTGGAAGTACAAAAAATATAAATAATATTGATTGGAATGGTCCATTAGAGCTATTTTGTACACCAAACTTACCAAAAGAAAGAAAGTTGATTTCACTATCAGTTCTATTTAAATATATACAATGCATAGTCTACAAAACACAATTACATGTAGCTATATAATAGTTATCATTTTTTGAATGAAAAATTTGCTGATATACAAAACACTAACAAATTATACATTGATTAAAGTAATATTCTTGTCACTTTTAGAAAACTGAAAGAAAATATATAACATAAATACATTCTATACATAAGATTTGATAAATACTGTTTATGTAAAGATATAGGAATGGTTATGAAATTAATTGTAACAGATATGCATCAATTAAAAAATGTAAAAAAAAGTCACAAAAGGAAGTTGAAAATAAACCAGAAAATCATTTTTCAAAATTAATTCTTGGAAATTTGATTGACTGTTACTGTATCTGAATGAACTGAAGTAAACTCCAATCTAATTAGTAGAAAACATGAGTGTATGAAGCTTTCAAAAAGTGAAGGGGGGCTGTTACGACCTCTTAGGGCCCTTTCAAGTTATATGTCCCCCATCCCACTCTGTAGACAGAATAAGTGTACTCAAACCAAATAAGTAAAAGGAGTACTTTATTTTTAGAAGGGGGCATTTTTTCAATAAGGACACATTCATCCCGTACACTGACACAAGTCACAAGTTTCCTACTATTGGGTCGGAAAAGTGGGGGGGGGGGCATGTGTCCCCAGTGCCCCCGGTTCCCACACCCATGGTAGAAAAAAGGTCAATCAAGCAGAAGATCAACCATGTTGTAAAATAAGGTTATAATTCTGCAACAATTCTTGCCCAACAATAACTGAAGTCATAAAATAGGAGTTCAATTCAGACAAATTCATTTAATTTCAATTTATGAATTGAATTGAATTCAGTACTCTGAGAAACATGATTTCTAAGCCCTCTTTAACATGGCTCCTTTCATAGGGAAATAGGGCAGTTATGATATGGGTGTATCTAATATCCATTATCGCAGACAAAAATATTGCAATATATCTCTTTCTCGCGATATCTATTTTGTAATTATTAATTTAAACTGCTCGGGTTGTCAGCATGCAGATCTTTTTTTACATGAAATTTATTTTAAGATCTAGGGAAAGGAAAGAATCATGCCTGTTTCAAATATTCTCTTAAAATCTTATTCATATGAAATGTTTCTGAAATTCTGTTTCTGAAATTCTGTTTCAAAAATTGTTGTTATAATATGCACTTTATACATGAAAATGGCACATTACAATATGTTGGTCAGGGCATTTTTGATATCATGGTAAAAGCAACGTCGCGATAATTGAGATATCGTGACCATCCTATTGGTCACTGTGATATTCAGATTTGTAATATTTCTGTATAATGAAAGATTTTTCTCTCTAATAATTGAATTTTCATCGTAGAATTCTCAATGTTTGTTTGTTTGATGATGGCTTAACATCACCACGACAGTGAGGGTCAAATTATGCCTTTAGAAGTGAGATCATTCGGAAGGTAGGAAGAAAAGAAAATAGGGGGAGATTGAGAGGAATATGAGAACTAAAAGCCAGAAAGCTGGGATTAAGAGAGGAAGTGCATGGGTGAAAAAAGGGGCAAAAGTAGAGGGAGGGAGTGGGAGAGGAGGACTAAATATGGTTGTAGAGGGAAGCATGATGGAGGAAGGAGATCATTTTATCCGGAGGGTTTTTCTGGAATAGCTCAGCTACTGAGTTGTGGGGAGCGAGGGAGGGTTGTACAGGGGGCAAGCAAGGAGGATGTGGTGCACTATGATAGTGCAATGGCAATTGATGTAGGGGAAATAAGGAGTTGGGAGTGGGTGAGGTGGGTGTGACCTATTCTAAGGCGGGTAATGTGAACGTTATCGGCACTGAAGAGATTGTGAATGGTGGATTTGATTGGTGGGCTGGATGATGTGGAGTCTGTTATCAATTTGGTGCCAACATCACAAGTATTTTGAGGATAAGTTGCAAGTCACCATGTAATAGTTTCAATTAGATTTTTTTTTTAGAATATTCAAATCATGTTGGGCTATTTGCAGTGGGGGGTTAATGGAGTCTGGATTCCCACCTCAGTTACAAGTCAGTTGTACTCCTCCCCCTACTTTTAGGGGCTAACAATGCCACTGCTCAAACTCAAACCTAAGGGAATTTTTGGTTCTATACAATACACATTGTGTATATATATACATATATGCTGACAAGCAAGCGAGCTTGAGATGAAAGTGCTGTTGTAAATAACAAATCAATAAGTAATAACATTTTTATCACCAGCTGGATTCAGTCAGCCAGCAGTAGTGACCTCAAAAAAAGAAATTTACTTTTGTCCTATATTTTTTGGTGGAAAATGTTATTAAAATATCATATATATATATATATATATATATATATATATATATATATATATATATATATATATATATATATATATATATATATATATATATACATATATATATATATTTATATATATTTATATATATTTATTTATATAAATATATATATATATATATATATATACATATATATATATATGTATATATATATATATATATATACATATATATACACATACATATATACACATATATATATACATATATATATATATATATATATACACATATATATATATATATACATACATATATATATAAATATATATACATATATATGTATATATATATACATGTATATATATTTAAATATGTATATATATTTATATATGTATATACATTTATATATATTTATATATGTATATATATTTTTATATAGGTCTATATTTAATTATATATATATATTTGTATATATATATATATGTATGTGTATATATAATATATATATATATATATATATATACATATACATATATATATATATATACATATATAACATATATATATATATATATATACATATATATATATATATACATAATATATATATATATATATATATATATAATATATATATATATAATATAAACATATATATATATATATATATATATATATATATATATACATATATATTTATATTATATATATATATATATATATATATATATATATATATATATATATATACATATATATACATATATATATATTTATATTTCAGCAGAAACAAAAAGTACAACAGTTTTTAGCGTAAAACAAAGTTTACACATCAAATGGAAAAACAATTAACACATAATGTATATAAAGATCAGAAAGGGATCCTTGGGTCGAAGGTTATATTATGATACAGTGACCTCTACATGTCATACGTTAGTTGCGGATTACACTCACATTAAAACCAATTCAATTTGAGACTAAGGATTAATGTAATGTATCTCTTGACAGTCAATACAGTAGAATTTATTTATCCTAAAACCAAAGAATAAAAAAATTAAGCAAAATACTGTTATGCACCCCCTATCCCAACTCCACTTTCACCCAGGTCTTATTCTCACCCCCTTCCCCCTCCGAATGATCTTGAACAAAAAAACCTGCCATAGATATGAATATATGCTATTCTAGTTTGTAGGAGTTTAGTTATATCCCTATCAAACCTCGAGGGCTAATAGAGCCAGTGCATGCTTATACCCGGTTTCCATGGTGCTAAGCAGATGAGAGTTCTTGACTCCCCCTGGTAGGACACCAGTCCATCGCAGGTTAACTCCCCAGCTGTAACTAATACTCATTTCACAGTTAAGTAAACTGCAGCAAATGGGATAAAGTGTCCTGCTAAAGCCCTGGCTGAGATTCGAACCTAATACCTTTTGAGGGCTAATGCACCCCCATAAGTTGTGAGCTTTATATATCACTTTAAAATTTCTCCAAATACACACATCAAGGCTACTTAGGGTACATCCGGATTATTTAGGGTACATCCGGATTATTTAGGGTACATCCGGGTCATTTAGGGTATATCCAGGTTATTTAGGGTACATCCAGGTTATTTAGGTACTCCGGGTTATTTAGGTACATCCGGGTTATTTAGGGTACATCCGGGTTATTTAGGTACATCTGGGTTATTTAGGGTACATCCAGGTTATTTAGGTACATCCGGGTTATTTGGGGTACATCCGGGTTATTTGGGGTACATCTAACTTATTTGGGGTACATCTAACTTATTTGGGGTACATCCAAGTTATTTGGGGTACATCCAAGTTATTTAGGGTACATCCGGATTATTTTGGGTACATCCGGATTATTTAGGATACATCTGGCTTATTTAGGGTACATCTGGGTTATTTAGGGTACATCCGGATTATTTAGGGTACATCCGAGTTATTTAGGGTACATCTGGATATTTAGGGTACATCCAGATTATTTAGGGTACATCCAGGTTATTTAGAGTACTCTCAGGTTATTTAGGGTACATCCAGATTATTTAGGGTACATCAGAGTTATTTAGGGTACATCTGGGTTATTTAGGGTACATCCAGATTATTTAAGGTATATCCGGGTTATTTAGAGTACTCTCAGGTTATTTAGGGTACATCCGGGTTATTTAGGGTACATCTGGCTCATTTAGGGTACATCTGGATTAGTTAGGGTACATCCAGGTTAGTTAGGGTACATTTGGCTTATTTAGGGTACACCCAGGTCATTTAGGGTACACCCAGGTCATTTAGGGTACATCCTTGTCATATAGGGTACACCCAGGTCATATAGGGTACAACCTTGTCATATAGGGTACATCTGGATTATTTAGGGTACATCCGGGTTATTTAGGGTACATGAGAAACAAAGGTATATATAAAAGATATACATTACGTGCTTTTTTTTCCCTGAACAATAAGTTAAAATACAACTTAAAAAAATTGCAATTTTCCAAATGTCCATCAAAATATTAAAAAAAAAAACAAGCCTTAAATATCCAAATATAAATCAATTTTGCATATACTGTGAAATAATTCACAACTCAAAGGTGTCCGGTTTGCATCGCTAATGACAAAACATGCATAAATTATCAGAAATGTCTGAAAAACACTTTAAAATTAAAAACCTTCACAAAATTGTCCAAAACATACAATTATGAATATATCTAACTGATACATAATTTTTTCCATGTAAAGAAATATATGATACACTGGTAAAGTAGCCATAAAGGCCAGAGATTTCACTTGTCCAGAGTTACGTCCACTTAAAAAAAACGATAAGCTAATCCTTCCGGCCTTACCGCACTTAAAAATCAGTGCTTTGCTTCCGTAATTTGCTATACAAAGGCTCTTAATTTGATTCCATGAGGTAATAAATAAGAGGTAATACAATAAAAGCCATCAAGAAAGAATGTTCTGATAATGAAGCAAAAGGAAGTCTGCTCCTGCCTCCTAATACTCCTGCCTCCTAATACTCCTGCCTCCTAATACTCCTGCCTTCCTAATACTCCTGCCTCCTAATACTCCTGCCTCCTAATAAATCAAATGAAACTTAAAGATGTTCCTTGGAATCTCACATAAAATAAATGAGGTTTATCTTCTTGAGAGGGATGGGTTTATGACGTCGGCACTACCCTACTTCTATCAAACAGTGATTTACATAATTATTTGATTTTAAAGTTTGAATCGGTAAAAAAAAAAGACCAACAAATACCTAACATGAAATAATATTGTAATTACTAGGTCTGGGCTTGGAAATATTTGATGCAGTTAATTAATAAAAGGCATTTGAAGTGTCATTATTTCAAATTTTGTTTGCGGACTGCTGAAGGGAATTTGAGTGCAGCATGACCCCTTTCTACTCCTGCACAAACTTCAACCTTTTCGCTAAGATGCAAGTCTGAAATGTAAGCATAATGAGCCAAAATTTAAGGGGATGGGGAAGGATCCACCTAATTAATACAGTCATGCAATGAATCAAATAGATAATTTTAGATCTACGGATTGGTCTAAGATCCAACAAGGATGTCACTCGCCTTGTGGTGCCAAGAACTAATCGTGTCAGTGGGAACTGCGCCTTTTCTGTCTTGGGTCCACGTTTGTGAATCTACCCATTGCAATCTGCCAGGCTCCAACTGTTTATACTTTCAAAAAGGCCCTTAAGACTCATCTTTTTCCTACTGAATAAGTTTTATGCTGTCTATAATATTTATTTTCTTGTTTTATCATCTTGTTTTGGGATTTTTACCAATTCTTTTATGCTTGTATATTGTCCTGCAATTCTTTTACTTTTTGATATTGTATATTAAGAGTTTGTCTATAAATTATCATTTTTATTGCAACGCGCCTCGATCCACAGGAGAGGCGCACTATGAATAAGTGCAATAATAATAATAAGCAATCTGGGAAGGGGACCAGGGGAAAGTTCTTGTGGATTCCTTTACTGTTGTGGGTCAAACAAAACAGGCAAAAATTGCCCAAATCAGAGCCTAAATGAGCAGGAAAATCAAGGTTAAGAAGGATGCTTATTTATAAAAACGACAATTCACAGTAACAAAATATTTCTAATAATGAAATAAATTTCAGTCATTTAAGTTGAAGTCTGTAGAAAAAGATTTCTAAAAAAATGCATCAAACAGAAATGTTAGTTTTTGGTGCAAAGCCTCAGTGCATGCAGTATCTCAATAATATCATGATGTATGATTTTCTAGTATTTGGTACAGTTTGATGAAAAATACAAAATATGTATAAATGGTTCATTTTGTGGTGTACCTGTGATTCAGGTATTGCAGTTAACTAGATGATTGATGGGTACCCATCCAGTATAAAAATAAATATATCTTGGAATGTTTTCGCTCGTAGCAAGTCAAGATTAGCAATAAATTTGATGAACCCTGTGGAACATATTAAAGGTTGTTTAAAAACACAAAAATACAACCAAAAAATCCACTTGTTTGGACCATGCCCGCAAAGGGACCATGCCCGCAAAGGGACCATGCCCGCAAAGGGGCCTGCCATAATACACTCGATATATATTTATCATTATGTTTTGCTTAGAAAAAAGGCGCCCCCCCTCCCTTCCTCCCTATACCCTTAGTACCGGATTTTCTCTTCCACCACAATTTGAAGAAAAGCAGATGACACTGACAAATCTTCTTGACATTTTACCATGTACTATTTAACAATTTGCTCGAAAATTTGTTCCTAGATGATGTGTAGACCCGCATGCTGTGCATGGTGCTCAATATTTCTTGGACAAGACAAACAACCAACACTGAGCCGTACAGTGGACTGCCAGAGCTAGCCACACAACCAACACTGAGCCATACAGTGGACTGCCAGAGCTAGCCACACAACCAACACTGAGCTGTACAGTGGACTGCCAAAGCTAGCCACACAACCAACACTGAGCCATACAGTGGACTGCCAGAGCTAGCCACACAACCAACACTGAGCCGTACAGTGGACTGCCAGAGCTAGCCACACAACCAACACTGAGCCATACAGTGGACTGCCAGAGCTAGCCACACAACCAACACTGAGCCATACAGTGGACTGCCAGAGCTAGCCACACAACCAACACTGAGCTGTACAGTGGACTGCCAAAGCTAGCCACACAACCAACACCACACAACCAACACTGAGCCAACACAGTGGACTGCCAGAGCTAGCCACACAACCAACACTGAGCCTGAACAGTGGACTGCCAGAGCTAGCCACACAATCAACAAGCTAGTCACACAACCAACACTGAGCTGTACAGTGGACTGCCAAAGCTAGCCACACAACCAAGCCACACAACCAACACTGAGCCATACAGTGGACTGCCAGAGCTAGCCACACAACCAACACTGAGCTGTACAGTGGACTGACTAGCCACACAACCAACACTGAGCCATACAGTGGACTGCCAGACTAGCCACACAACCAACACTGAGCTGTACAGTGGACTGCCAGAGCTTAGCCACACAACCAACACTGAGCTGTACAGTGGACTGCCACACAACCAACCAGAGCTTGCCACACAACCAACACTGAGCTGTACAGTGGACTGCCAAAGCTAGCCACACAACCAACACTGAGCAGTGGACTGCCAGACAGTAACCAACACTGAGCTGTACAGTGGACTGCCAGAGCCACACAACCAACACTGAGCTATACAGTGACTACAGTGGACTGCCAAAGCCAAAGCTAGCCCACAACCAACACTAGCCACACAACAACCAACACTGAGCTGTACAGTGGACTAGCCACACAACCAACACTGAGCTGTACAGTGGACTGCCAAAGCTAGCCACACAACCAACACTGAGCCATACAGTGGACTGCCAGAGCTTACACAGAAAATTGCAGAGAGAAGGCTTAGACTTGCAGAACACTGTGTTCGACATCCTGAAGAATTAACTTAACTCTTGGTACTCTGGCAGCCAACGCATGGTCACAAGAAGCATGGCAGGCAACGCACCACTTTCACTAAAATGCTTCAAAACAACATTGGACTGATATAAACATCAGAAATTAAAAGTCAAAATGCTAAAGGATTGTCTGGAAAGGATACGTTTCTTCGGAAAGATTGACCATAGTAAGTATTTGTTCCTAATGTCATCACTGGGTAAATATTAAATCAAAAAAAAAAAAATTACATACTGTTCTTGAACATTGAACTTCTCACCAATTTCATACATTGAAATGCCTTGAAACTCATATCAGTCATTATTTGGAAACCAAAAAGCTTTCATAAAAAATTTAGGACTTTTCTACATGAAAATTTAGAGAAAAAAATTCAAGAATTTTTCCTTTAATACTGGCCCCTAAAACTTCCATGTTGATGAGCCAAGGTTTCTGCAGCAAAACAATGGGTCTACAATGTTGAATCATCAAAGAATACACAAGTGCCCATCAACAGCAGCATCAAAAATGTTACCTCTATTTTACAGAAGACCTCCATGCATAATGCACTACTGTTAGAAATTGTAGCGCTTTTACCCAAATTAAGTTTGATAGTCCTGAAAATCAAAAGCATTAATTATAAGCACTGCACGCAGAGCCACTTGACTCCTTAGGCTGAAACAAATAAGTAAAGAGGATAGAAAGTAATTCTACCCAGGTATATAAAAGCTTCTTGAGAAATCCATATGATTTGCTCAGTGTTAAACCTATATTTAATTAATTTGCCATGATTTCCTTTAATGTCTTTCCATGATCCTTCTGCCAAGAATTAGACTATGTTGCAAAATACCTTAATATCACCAAATGAAAATGGACATCAGGAATTATATATCAACAGAAATCAGATACATTGCAGAAAATCTCCCATTTCCAAATCTGTTTCACTACCATGGCAGTCAAACATTATTGTAAACAATGAGATATTAAACATAAACAAAATTGATCACCACTTAAATCCTACACCATGCATAATAATCAATGTACTGTACTGCATCGCTTTTCCAAGGTCTAAAAAGATGTATCTTTGAAGAAAAAAACATTTAAAAAAAAGTAGAAAAAGGTATCCATAAAAATCTCTCACAAATTGATTATTTTACAAGAAAATACTTTGCCTTGAATATTTATAACAATTTTGTAACATGTGGATGGGATATCCATCTGTACGAATGTATCTTTTCCAAATATTTATCCCCAAATTGATCAACATCCCTGTGAGCTTATCTGAATTTAGTCACGAACATGAATAATGAAAACTGTCTACAGAGCTTCATTCGAAAGAAAAATGAGCACACCCATAACTTTGCGAGAGAGACAAAAAATATTACTAAGCAGCTTCTAGCCATGTAGCTGTCATTAAATATACACAAGTCATTTTCCTTCCATGAGGAAAAAACACTTGCAAAGGATGGTTGCAGAGAACATATTCATCATGTACAATTCCTACCTTCCAACTAACAAAGTCTGGAACAAGGGACCAAACTCATTTTATGTGCATGCCATTCTTAGCTATCCCCTCCCTCTGATATTAGCCCCTCCCTCTGATATTAGTCCTTCCCTCTGATATTAGCCTCTCCCTCTGATATTAGCCCCTCCCTCTGATATTAGCCCCTCCCTCTGATATTAGCCCATCCCTCTGTTATTAGCCCCTCCCTCTGATATTAGCCCATCCCTCTGGTGTTGGTCTCTTCCCCATAAAAATCTCATTTAATTGATCTCCGCAGTAGAAAGTTTTCATAGTAGAAAGCCAAGTAGCAATTCTCCTTGCATGTTGCTATACCACAACACTAATCCACACCAAACTCTTGTTTTTGTGGTCATTCTGCAACAGTCGCTGTTGCTGCGGCGGCGGGCGCAACTACTGCTTCCTCTGTTGCTTTCTTGGGCGGGGTAGTGGGCGGAGCTCTTGGTCTAACGGGGGTGATCCACTCTCCTAGCCCTCCTAATCGGTTCATTGCTATGACAGCTTTGCCAGCAGCCTACAGAAAGGAAAGGAATAGAACGTTGAAATAAGTGAACAAATTGGTGTATAATTATATTCAAGTTAATTCCATACTTGGGTCATGATGACCCGTCATGCCATGATGACCTATCATGGTGCACATCCCTGATGTATGTGATATGAGCGGATAACACTCATTGGCTCCCCTTGACACGAGTTCATCGCAGGTTAACTTCACAGCACTGCTGGTTCTCATTTACAGCTGGGTGGACTAGAGAAAATAGAGTAAAGTGTCTCGCTTAAGGACACAACACAGCACAAGCAACAAAAGTCAAAGCTGGTACCTTTCGCATACATAAGAGCATGACTCCTTAATTACTGCACCTCATACTATAGACCATTTCCAACCGAATTTAGCCGAATGTGAAACATCATAGTACTTTAACCAATCAAATGCTGGAGGAATTTTCCTTTTATTAACCAACCAATCAGCTGCAGGGAAAATTGTAAACAACAACAATATGCATGCGTATTACCTTCAGAAGCTTGTATGCGGGTACGTACGTACTAGTACAATGTAATAAGTCAGTGTGTACACCTGAAACATTATGTGAAATGTATCAGTTTTTTGTTGAATGCACACATAAAGTATCTCAATTTGCGTCAATCTTCCAACTGCTCTGCCTGGATTTTTGTTTTCTTATAGGAATGTTTTTCATTTTCCACGAGGATAGGAAGTCTTCCCTTTAAACTGTCACAATTAAGGAATATGCGATTACCAGATTTAAAGTTAAAATTTTGCCTCACGAATTATGACACAGTAGTCAGAACGTTCAATACATGAAGTTGCAGGCCTAGTGTGTTCGTAAAATGTTTTTGTGAATGGAACACTGAATGTTTGTTGGGGTTCACATTCCCTCAGCATTTACGAAACATTAAAAGCATTTGTGCACAATTTAGACACAACAATAGGATGTAAAATGGCAAAGATCATTCACAATTTTTAAAACGTTTCAGTGCAGGAGACCTAATGGTATGAAATTGTGCCGTTGACCTCAACAGCACAAAATGTGAAAGCAGTATCAATAAACTTTTAACAGCAAATCCCTTGTGTTATCTGTGAATGAGACAACACATTTTGCATATCGGACAACTTGTGTGAATGGAGTTGGACACAGTTTATACCAAGTTTTCTGTTTAGTATGGAATTTCCTAACCAAATTAAGCTGCAATTCAAGTGTATAGTTCAGTGAAGTGCCTATTCTGTATGCATAGACTGTTGATTAAGGTGTGAAGTTGTGTTTTTAATGGGCTTGAACCCATATGCTAGTAAATTGTGCAGACGATCAGGATTCCTCCAGAATTTGATTGGTCCATTATGGTCATGTGAATTTCAGCCATGTGACATTATTTAAATTAGATTTTCAAAAATTACCAATTCCGATATGAACAGGTCTATAGTATATGGCTACCAGATATTGTTGCATGGCACTGAAAATTAAAAGGTACCGCAGTCACGTTTTCAAAATGATATTTGATATGAACTAAAGAGCATTTTTATGAAAATACCAGTAATTTGATTGATTTAATCCACTTAAACAGCACACTCTATTTTACCTGACCCCTGAATGCCACATGAAGAAGCAGGTCTAATTTTCAAATCCTGTAGCATGACTCTGGATTCCACCCTGATTCTCTCATATTAGATTAATTCTTCATCTACAGAACATACAAGTGTCTCACTTATTGTATATTTGAGTGCATTTGCCAAATTCAACTATTTGATTCCCCCTCTCTTATGAATCTAGGTTACACGCCTGAGTTGAGAAGAGCACATGGCGATATGATTCAGGTTTTTAAATTCCTATCAGGTAGTAATGCTTTGACTTCCTTTTATTTCTTGCATGATTCAGCTAATCCTCATGTGACATGTTGCAACAGTTTAAAGTTAACAAAAAAAAAAATTCTCACGGAGAAATATTCAGCATTTTTTGGGCAGACTAAATATGATCTACATGTCTTAAGATGAGTTAATTTTTCTCATCTCCATGGCTTATTCAGACTTGAAGAGACTTCATTTTAAATATATTTTCACTCAAGGCTGGTTAAGATCTAGAGCAGGAGGAAAATGACAAACTTGACTGGTTATAATCTCCCACTAGAAGCTTTCTACAAGCTCCACTCTTAAAATAACAGCTTCTTATTGGCCAATCCTGACCTTTACACCCATCCAGGGGTGTAGGAAGGGTCACCTCTCACAGGGAGGGGGGGACCAAAAAAAATTCCCGGTGATAAGTGCAAAAAATTGCACTGGTAAATTAAGTTTCTATCAAAAGTGGCTGCTAATCGGTAAACACCCTACAATTTCTGAGAGATTTCCTTTGTGTTTGGAATATTTCCTTCATTTTTGGGAATTTGTCTTAAGTTTCGGAAAATTTTGTCCAGCTTTAGGGAAATTTTGTCCAGCTTTAGGGAAATTTTGGTCAACTTTAAAGAAATTTTGGCCAGTTTTGTGAAAATTTGGCCAATTTTTGGGAAAGTTTTGCCAATTTTACCAAAATATCAAATAATTTTAGCTCATTTTTCAATTTGTTGATGTTAATAATTTCACCTACCATCTGGGTAGAAAGCATGAAACTGCATGGGCAGCTTCCCCCCCCCCTTCCATCACACTATGACTCTTTGCTCACCTTGAGTTTTCTTCTTGCATTGAACTCCTTGATCTTCATCTGTGTGTGTACCATATGGGATATATTGGCTGCGTTGTCCTTCGCACGTACCCATGGATGCGTTAAAGCTTGTTGTGCTGTTAATCTCTTCTTAGGATCCACAAGCAAAAGTTTGCTTATAAAATCCTGCAAAGAAAGAATTCACAGGGCAAAATTTATTTTAAATTTGACACTGCACTGTTAACTCTTAAAGTGATCATGACATATTCTTTGATTTCTTTACAACACTTAAGTTTACAATGCCAGTGTTTACAAGATGTAGTATATACAATCCATTTCCAGTCACTTAGTGAACAAGCTACTTCGAAGTCCCAATCAGCTTTATCTTCCATTTATTATCTGATCAAGTACCAGTATTTAACTGAGAAAACATTTGGGAGGAGGGTGGGGTGGGAAAAGAGAGACCGGTGTTCTCGTTGGAACAGCTTTTTTCAAAATTCTAAACATGTGATACTCGCAATTGATTGCTCTTTTGAAGAGGGAAGAAAACAAAAGCTGTTGCAGCTTTTAAATTACAGATTAAAAGTTCTTTTAAATTTGAAACTGCGGTTAACTCTTAAGTGATAATGATGTATCTTTTGATATCTTTACAAGAGGTTTCAGACCAGTGTTTACATGATGAAGCGTATATAATCAAATTTCTAGTCACTTTGTAAACAAGATGTTTTATTTTCCTGGCGCCAATCGGCTAGGATGTATAAGCAATTATCAGCTTCAACTGGGGGAACATTTGAGGAGGGGATGGGGGCTTACATTCACATCCTATTTTCAACATTTCAAGGTCTATGGACACATTGTAATTTCTATATCGGTTCAAAGAGTTTTAATATCTGGGCAAGATTAGATTTTGAAGTTTAAAAATAGTAGTTAAGTTTCTGAGGTATGGTTGATTTAAGTTGGGTATGATAAAGACTCAAAAACCTTTGGTCCGAATTCACTGCGCCCCTTTTATGACAGACAATTAAAAAAACACAAAGAATAAACATTAAACTAGAACTGTTAGAAGGACAGTATGCTTGACAATACAAAGCTAGTATAGAGAATGGGCTTATAGAGGGAAATATATACAGAAATAGGGTAGCAGGGGCAGATTATTTCAAATTACTTTAGCTTTAAAAGATGCACTTACATTTTCATTTGCACTACAAGCTTCAAAATATATTTTAGTTTTCCCAGATATTTTAAGACAAAAAAGCTCATGGTTACCTCACCCAGTAAATTAGAGAAGATGTAAAACCTAGCAGTCTTTAACTACAACACCTTTTTTAGTTCTATCAATTGAATAACAAAGAAAGGAGAGGCCCTGACTTGCCAGTGTCATTGAAAAAATGCTATTCATAACCCCATTACCAACCTGTACCCTCCCCCAGCCCTACACATTCCCAGAACTACATCCTGGATTGTAATCAAACTTCCAATTTAAGAAAATGTGTGTCAAGCAAAGTCAAGCAGCATGAAAAATGTAAAATAACATTAAAGCAAAATTATGCGAAACAATATTGCCCAATGTATGACAAACTAGCATTGGAAACGATACAAATCGATACAAATCCCCGCCCCTTCCCCCCACCCTGCTAAAAATGCATATTTCAGACTGTCCCACATTCCATCCCAACCTGTCCCAAATGTCATCTCACGTCTATACTCTATACTGTGTCATTCCACCACTTGCATGACCCACATGCCATCACAACTAAAATCCAGATGACATCCCACCACATGCCCTTCCCCCCTGTCCCACATGTCAACCTACCCTGTTCTACATGCCAATCCACCCTGTCTAAGATGCCAACACATCCTGACCAACATCCCACCGCACCCTGCCCTACATCAATTTCACCCAGTCCCACATGACCTCTTCCTAATTCCTTCAGCTACTTTATCATCATGTCATCTTCTACCCCACATTCTGCTTATTGTTTATATTTCCCAAACCCCTAATTTAACATTCTTGAGAAGCGAGGAAACTTTCAATTGCTTCTTTATTCATGGCAAGACAAACATTTTGATTGCTATTCATGTCAGGAATGTCAATATCATAACAAAACTAGAAATGTGAAGATAGTAAAAAATGCACACTATACCTCATATAACCATTAAGTGTAAACAATGCTCTTCAGTATACTGTATGATCATTTATTTAAGCAAAATCATAACACCAAGAGATACCACATATACAAATATTATCATTGCTATGCATATAAGCTAATTATTATGCACACACAATCCCCCAACCATGCTCAACTAAATAGTACCAATGCCCTCTACCACTGAACCAAATAGTAAGTTATTATCTCAGCTTAAATATTTTGTATGCAAGTCTATTGTTATGCAAATAACCTACTTGATATGCACACTACACCTCACCATTGAGTGTAGACAATGCTCTTCACATAAATGATCATTTGTGTAAAACAAAATCCCAACTACCACTTTAATTTAAGAGAGATGCAAATATTTTCATTGTTATGCAAATAAGCTAATTAGAATGCACACACAACCCTCTAATCATGCTCATTTGATCAGTACCCATGTCCTCTACCCCTATGCCACGTCACATGAATGCACACCATTCATAACTTAAGTTAGGAAAACTTTAAGCAAAACTTTAACCAAAACATTCTCTACCTGACGCCGATGCCGGAGGTAGTAGAATAGCTCTATACTATTGGAGAAAAAAATCCAGTCGCCCTAATATATATCACAAATTTGCATATTAATGCCTGAAAATTAAAAACTCTAAAATAGAAAACATTTTAAATGAAACTTTTTACTTCTTTCATGATTTTTGATACAATTTAAAGCAATTTAGCTAATGCTGCCCTCTACGCATCCACGCTAACGCTGCCTCTACGCATCCATATATAGTGTGTTAATCAGAACTGATTTAGCTAATGCTGCCTCTACACATACATGCTAACGCTGCCTCTATGCATCCATATATAGTGTGTTAATCAGAACTGATTTAGCTAATGCTGCCTCTACACATCCATGCTAACGCTGCCTCTACACATCCATATATAGTGTGTTAATCAGAACTGATTTAGCTAATGCTGCCTCTACACATCCATGCTAATGCTGCCTGTACGCACCCATATATAGTGTGTTAATCAGAACTGATTTAGCTAATGCTGTCTCTACACATCCATGCTAATGCTGTCTCTACGCATCCATATATAGTGTGTTAATCAGAACTGATTTAGCTAATGCTGCCTCTACACATCCATGCTAACGCTGCCTGTACGCATCCATATATAGTGTGTTAATCAGAGCTGATTTAACTAATGCTGCCTCTACACATCCATGCTAGCGCTGCCTCTACGCATCCATATAAAGTGTGTTAATCAGAACTGATTTAACTAATGCTGCCTCTACACATCCATGCTAACGCTGTCTCTACGCATCCATATATAGTGTTAATCAGAACTAATTTAGCTAATGTTGCCTCTACACATCCATGCTAACGCTGCCTGTACGCATCTATATATAGTGTTAATCAGAACTGATTTAGCTAATGCTGTCTCTACGCATCCATATATAGTGTGTTAATCAGAACTGATTTAACTAATGCTGCCTCTACACATCCATGCTAACGCTGCCTGTACGCATCTATATATAGTGTTAATCAGAACTGATTTAGCTAATGCTGCCTCTACACATCCAGGCTAACGCTGCCTCTACGCATCCATATATAGTGTGTTAATTAGAACTGATTTAGCTAATGCTGCCTCTACACATCCATGCTAACGCTGCCTCTACACATCCATATATAGTGTGTTAATCAGAACTGATTTAGCTAATGCTGCCTCTACACATCCATGCTAATGCTGCCTCTACGCATCCATATATAGTGTGTTAATTAGAACTGATTTAGCTAATGCTGCCTCTACACATCCATGCTAACGCTGCCTCTATGCATCCATATATAGTGTGTTAATCAGAACTGATTTAGCTAATGCTGCCTCTACACATCCATGCTAACGCTGTCTCTACGCATCCATATATAGTGTGTTAATCAGAACTGATTTAGCTAATGCTGTCTCTACACATCCGTGCTAATGCTGTCTCTACGCATCCATATATAGTATGTTAATCAGAGCTGATTTAACTAATGCTGCCTCTACACATCCATGCTAGCACTGCCTCTACGCATCCATATATAGTGTGTTAATTAGAACTGATTTAGCTAATGCTGCCTCTACACATCCATGCTAGCGCTGCCTCTACGCATCCATATATAGTGTGTTAATCAGAACTGATTTAGCTAATGCTGCCTCTACACATCCATGCTAACGCTGCCTCTACGCATCCATATATAGTGTTAATCAGAACTGATTTAGCTAATGCTGCCTCCACACATACATGCTAACGCTGCCTCTACGCATCCATATATAGTGTGTTAATCAGAACTGATTTAGCTAAAGTTGCCTCTACACATACATGCTAACGCTGCCTCTACACATCCATATATAGTGTGTTAATCAGAACTGATTGCTCATTGTGAGAGGTGTTTAAACAGACATTTGAAACCGTTAATGGGTACAATCAATTAAGATTACATAAACCTTCAGAAAAGAGTCGATACTGGGAAACAAAAGACAGAGAAGACGAAGATGATGACCGAAATAAAAAATAGCGGGCAGCATAACTTACTTTAGCACTGACCGACACACCGTCCCACCAAGGAGAAATAAACTCGTAATCCACTTTTAAGATTTTCTGATAGACATACTTGTCTCCCCTTTCGTCATAGAATGGTTCAAAACCACAAAGAAGGATGTACGTTATAACGCCTATACTCCACATATCTACCTCTGGGCCGTACTGTTTTCCATATAAGACCTCAGGTGCTGAAGGGAGAAAGAAAACAGGAGTGAAATATTTATAAAGTGTTGTCACTTATTATCTTTTACTCTGTATTATTTTGATCAAACATGGAAGAATATCCTGCTTTTTATTTTGATATGGAAAATTGGGGGACAGGACCAGCGTGGGCAACCACCTGGGGCTTTCATGCGGAACACAAAAACGAATTCGCATTGAAGAACAAATTATTGAGGGGCCAATCCAGCCCAAAGCACCACTCCCTCATCCCTTCTCTTCCCCCACCCCACTCCCACCACTACCAACAGCGTTCTCAGCCCTTTTCCAAACTTTGACACAAATCTATTATTCCATCTACAATTGAAACTTAATTTTAGTGCAAGAAAACACTGATACAGAATCTCAATAAAATAATTTTAGAATTTAAAGAAAATACCAATTAAGCATTCAGGAATTGCTCAAGTAGTATACGATGCAACTTTATGTTGGATGATATTTCCTAATTTTTTTGAACAATTTTTCTGACCAATTTTATGATCATGAATCTGCAGTTATGTAATAACTCATGATCCCCAAGTCCATGACCTCATGACCTTGCACTTCACTTTCTGTTACAGCAGGAAGTTAGTTTTCACACCTTGCTTGGTAAAACTTACTAGCAACGGAAGTATTTCACTTTATTTAAGACAATTGAAGTGACCTTTTTTCAAAATGTTAAGAATGGATGCCGTTCAAAATTGAATCAATTGGTCAACCATTTAGTACTGGATGCCCAACGTGGTCCATCACGTCCATGGTAAAAAATGCTAAATATAGAATGGTGAAAAGATATTAAAACAACTGTTTGACCCTAAGTAGCAGTTTTTTTAAAAGTACCTCAAAATGAGTGATATTGGAGCACATGCCTTATCTAAGTAAAAAATATTTCAACAATTAATACATATTCAAGAAAAGTAACCATGATAATAAGACCTTATTGAAGTACTTTGAAAATCATTTTGAGAATGTTTTTTCTCCCACTTGTCTCCCCCTTCCCCATCCTCATTATATCTAGAACATTTTATACATACCACAATAACCAGGCGTTCCGCAAACTGTTTTCATGGACACATCATGACTACAAATTTTGGAAAGGCCAAAGTCAGCTAACTTCAACTGTGCGTCATCATCCATATTTGCATATAGAAGGTTCTCCGGTTTGAGATCTCTGTGGACTATACCATTTGAGTGGAGGTACTGGAAGAAAGAAAATAAAAAAATGTCAAATCAAGATGAAAAGGATCTGATAAGAAATTAAATTAGCAATTGACTGCGAAATGAGGAAGTTGTTCTACTAGATCTTGCGCTCATCTCGCTTGTCTCATTTCGCACCGCATTTTTAACTAGCAATTAATAATCAAGGCTGTAATTTCTGAAAAACACTGTCCTCCTACTTTGTAAAGGATATAAGTTTATTCCCCTTTCTCCCCGCCTCCCCCACCTCCTACTTTGTAAAAAATTATGGCCCTGTTGATAACAGATATTTTCATTCAACCAGTACGTTCGAACACAAAGAAAATTTGATGGGATAGATTGAACAAATGATATTGGAAAGTGATATATTGCCAACAAATAGGCATAGGTGTATGGGACAAGGAAAATCCCCCCACAGTTTTCAAAAATCGATTGATAAAAAAACAGAAGGATTGTATCCAAAATGCAAAAAAAATCACAAATTACAATTGAGCAATTTACCCCCTTCCCCTCCCCCTCTCCCCTTTATAGGCATGTGTTCATACATCTATGGAGGTTATGAGGCCTAACCTGTATGGGTTAGTTCTGCTCTTATCATAACCCCTGTATGGTGGGCAATATATACTTTTCCGATGATATTCAGTATTTTCACATGCAAGAGAAATATTGATTGTTCTTGAGACCAGGGGCGGATCCAGAGAGGGGTGGACGGGGAGGGGAGGACATGCCCCTCCCCTTTGATACTTTTTTTTACCATGAGATAATTTTTAGTAAAAGTTTTAAGTAAATTTTCTTCAATTTCAGGAAATTTTATTTTATGTTTGGGAAGTATCTTTCAATCTTTTGGAAATTTCCATAAGTCTTGTGCAATTTTCTTCATTTTTCGGAACATTTCCTTTACTTTGGGGCAATTTGTCTATGATTTTCGGTGAATTTTCTACAATTTTCTGGAAATGTCTTTTAAAATTTGTGATATCCCTTTCAATGTGTAAGACATTTTTTTCATTCTCGAGTAATTTTCTGCATTTTTTCGTAAAATTTCCTTTATTTTGGGCAATTTTCTATCAATTTTGGAGAGATTTCCTTTTATGTTTAGGCAATGTCCTTAATTCTCATTCAATTTTCAGTAAATTTCCTACATTTTGTGGCAATTTTCTTTAATTCTTGGTTAATTTCCTAAATTTGTGATACTCTTTTTATTGTGTGAGAAATCTTATTTCATTCTCGTGTAATTTTCTGCATTTTTTCAGAAAATTTCCTTCACTTTGTGGCAATTTTTCTTCAATTTTTGGTAAATTACTTCAATTTTCAGATATTTCATTCAATGTTTAGAAAATAACTTTCAATATTTAAGAATTTTTTTTCATTATTGTGTAATTTTCTTAAATTTTAGAAAATTTCCTTGACTTTGGGTGAGTTTTTATTTAATTTTTGGTTCCATTCTCATGTAATTTGAAAAAAAAAAAAAAAAAAAAAAAAAAAAATTTTTTTTGGGCAAGATAAATTTTCTTCAATTTTGCACACCTTTCAGGGAGTACCTTTTTCTCTGCTTCCCGCTCATACAGTTATATGGCTCTGCACCTTGTACCATTATGTTTCATTAACCGTTACTCTACCAGGGCTTTGAAAAAAGCGACCCCAATTTTTTTTTCATATGCATTTTTGACAACTTTCCTTTCATTTTCTTCTGTTACAAGTTTGATTGGAATAGATGCTAAGATATTCATCTTTTGAGTAATTAAAACCAATTTAGGAAATATTGGACAAAATTATGCAAGTTAAACAATTTTGGGCTAAATTTGGTCAACAAATGGTCAATCTTTGCAGAAGTATAACTTCTTGTCAGTATTGAAAACAGAGATTTGTGTTACATATTTAGATTTTTCTTGAAATTTCTTTTCCAATGATACTAATCTAAAATTTTTAGAAGGATAGGAAAGATAAAAACACATCAAAAATGATAAAAATCAAACAACCCATGAAAGCTGCAGCAGAAAAATAATTACACAGTGGTCACAGTGAGACTCGAACCCGGAGCGCTTGCATGCTAGTCGCGTATATTTAATCTGCACTACGTAGTCCTTCAAATTGGAGAGGTGTAATATATTTCTTATAGGATAGGTTCTAAATAAAAGGGGGGTATGCCTTTATTTATATATCAAATGAAAGGAAATTTCAAGCGCTTTTGAACGGCAGTTCAACGAAGCATGTTTTATGTACGGTTTGGGTTACACGATTGTTTGAAAAAAACGGGTCGAAAATGGCAGAAATTCATGAAATTTTGAAGAAATTTCTCCAGAACAAAAGATTGCATGTAGGGATCATAAAAATTATACCAGAAACCAATACTATCATGTCATAGGACTTGCGTGTTTGATTTTGAAGCCAAAATGTGATC
Source organism: Chiridota heheva (assembly GCA_020152595.1). Taxonomy (NCBI): domain Eukaryota; kingdom Metazoa; phylum Echinodermata; class Holothuroidea; order Apodida; family Chiridotidae; genus Chiridota; species Chiridota heheva. The sequence continues at coordinate 642,012 of JAIGNY010000835.1, forward strand.
TTGAAGTTATCGTAAGATTTAAAAGAGAGAGAGAAAAAAAATGTAAATTCTTTAGCAATTTTTGAGTTTTACCCTTTTTGGATGTTTTTTTTTTTAAATTATGTAATATGACCCTTATGAAAAAGTTTCATTTTGTGAAAGAAATATCCGAGTACTTTAAAATGATACCAAAATTACTCCTATAGGACTGTGGTAAAGTCATTTTTTTATTTTTAGAAAAAGGTGGTTTGAAAACGGCGATACTATCGCCGCGTGGTAGAGTAAGGGTTAAGCGATAAAAGTGCTCATAACACACGTTATTTCTGGTTTGGTTTAATTCGGCCCCTGACATTGTATCTTGGCCCGGACCCTGCTTGAGACCCCAAAATAATACACTCACTTGTTGGTTCAAATGTAGTATCGCAAAGTATACATGTTTATTGGTCAATCTGGCATATCCCTCATGTTGGAGGACAACTTAGAACTAAAATAATCACTGGATGCTGTAGAAATCGTTTTAAAAGACTCTCAAAAGGTTACCCGAGAAGAACAATAGGTTCACGGGTCGATCAAGTCAGCTCAAATAACTTACATCATCCACCTTTCAACACCCGATACCCCCTTTGCGCTAACTAGCAAGCTTTGAACTGGAGTGTTTATATTGCATGAACAGAAGCATTGTTCATGCTTTAGTACTATACTGTCTAGCTAGCTGATCTGACAGTCTGACTCTATAATATTCATCAACCATATATATTTGGTTGATGAATATCATTACGGTCTTGGAGTAGTTATTATGGTCTTGGAGTAGATAAGATATTGGATTTGCAGGAAAAGTCTTTTAAAGATTTTATACATTTTTTTCAAATTTTGATCCATTTCAGATTTACATCCCTTACCTATAAAGAATTTTTCACTGAGACTGAGAAGGGGGATGGGAACCCTAGAACACCTTGATTATCATGGCTTTGCATGGGTGATAGAGATGGAAAATTAAGCCCCCCTCATCCAAAAAAAAAAATCACAATAATTTTATTTTAGGTGAAAGTGTGTTGAAAAATTAAATTAAATTATATATAAATCAATTAATTCAAGTTGAGACCCTAAATGCTAATTTTTCAAAAATGAGCCCTCCCAAAATGTTCAATGGCCCCTGCTGTAGATTTGTTTTCTAAACTTCTAGGGCTTAGAAAATGGCCAACTTAATCATGATATTTCTAAAACATATACACCAAATATTTGATCATGTATATGATAGACATTTGATGAAGCTAGGGTAGCATTTTGAGATTTGTTACTCATTAACACTTTCGACCAAAAATTTGAAGAGATGGACATTGAAAGTGAAAAGCACAATGCTGTGTACTGTAGATAAAAATGACATTGAAAGTGAAAGGCGCAATGCTGTGTACTGTAGATAAAAATAAGTCCATATGAAGCAGATTTTAAAATTATGAAGAATCAAAACAATTGAAGTAGATTTGCATGACAAGCTAAGCTGTACTTAATTAAGCCTTGCTTGATTGCTTTTTCTTAGCAAAACGTCTGAATTTGGTTTTGATCCTCTGCATTTGCTTTATAACAAGTGCATAATTGTCGTAAAACTTTATTGGTTTGACTCAGGAAAACATGTTATAAGTGTGGGTGTGAAATAATGAAAACTACATCATAGTTTATATTGCACTACACAATGATCTATATATACCTCATACAAAACAAAAGTGTATTGTTTTAAATTAATGAAACAATTAAAAAAACAAAATAAAAGAAGAACTGAAACAAACCAAAAGGTTTGGGCATATTATTCCAAGTTGCACACACAACTATTAAAACATTACTAGGCCGTATACTCAAAATGGACTTTGAACTAAAGCTTTCTTTGTTTTCCATGTATGTTTTGCAAAAGATCGATAATGCCTTCATCAATGCTCCTGCACAATGTTTTCTCTTCTTTTCGTAGCGGTAATCTGGAGCATTACTGAAGGTTTTACCTACTGTACACCCCATTAATCGGTACTTGGACATGTAATGTTCCAAAAACACCGCCAAAGCTTTTTCTTAAAGGAGCACATAATCTTGACAATCCACACCGATATCTTTTTTTTGGTACTTTATTTATTTAATAATGAAATAAACACAATCTCAAAGGATAGATAACAAAATCAAGTGTTCTTTACCGTTTAAAATGCAGCACAAATTTGAAAGACTAGTCATAACGTTTTCAGTGCAAACAATGTGTGATCTTTCACGTTTTGCACAGTTTAAGGAGATTATCGCAAGCGTATGAACCAAGCATTGCCATATGCGTTCCATTATAACAAGCTCCTTGCAAAATATAACTTCATAAAGGTTAAAATTGCGAGCTTGCAACTAACTTGCGATAAGCTTGTGGCAAGGCTTAAGCAAGCTCTCAATGAGCTTAATGATTGTTTGTTATGTGCATGGCCGGCACTCTGCAGGCAGATGTTTGCAGCATTTGGCATTTCACATGTCTGCAAAGATCTGTGAGGCTCACTAGGAAAATTTTAAATTATCTGATCAAAAACATGTTGAATAATGTTTTTGAACTTGAGAGCTATGGATATGACAGACAAAAACACATGAGAATCGTCACTTGTCTTTGGTCTTTCCTGCTTTCTGCTCATTTTTCAAATTTCTTGGCTCAGATGACAGACAGACATGAGAATCACTTGTCTTTGGTCTTTCCTGCTTTCTGCTCATTTTTTTCAAATTTCTTGGCTCAGATGACAGACAGAAACACATGTGAGAATCACTTGTCTTTGGTCTTTTTGCTTTCTGCTCATTTTTTTAGATTCCTTGGCTCAGAATAAGGGTTACTCTTGTAGCTTTATGGCATTCTCAACATATTTCCTTTTGATTTTTGGCTTAAATGACAGACAGAAACACATTTCACTTGTCTTTACAAATTGTCAGATGACAGAAAACAATTTGAGATTCCCATTTTAAAATTTCTTGGCTCAGAAAAGCTCTTGTAGCTTTAGGACATTCTCAACATACAATAATTGGCTATCTAAAACCTACAGACATCAACTTTCACAAAATATGTAATCCCATTGTATCAGGACATCTCATTCAAAAATAAAACTTTGATCACAAAAAGAAAGCTATCAAATTGTTTCTGTACATTGATAAGAATTATCCCTTTATTTTTAAAGATGCTTATTGAAAGAGAAAATGACACCCTTAAGCTAGCTGTCATGTAGACCATAAATTTTGTACAATGAGTTTGCCATACAAAATCTGCTGATTGAACTCCTAAAAAAGCTTTTGCCAGTCATCAGCAAAATATTTAAATACACTCAAAATGTGTATGCAATCCAATTCCAGATTGTTAAAGTAGATTTCAATTGAAAGGAAAACTTTGTCATCTTTTGTGTCTGAATAATCAAAATAATTGTTCCCATTCAGTTTCAAGAACTAAGTAATCAACTTTCAGTAGAATTCTGTGAGCTCTTAAATGATAAATATGACAGAGTGTAACAAAGTGGGAAAATGTTACAGGAAACATTTAAAAAGAATTTGTTTACAGAGACCTTTGTTCAAAGGTCTATCAAACTTGTGTATAAATTAATAAAACCACTCACAATTATTCCATAAGTTTTATTTTCTGAGATTTTGTGGCTTATAACTTTGTTCTCTGGCAAGGAGTTTGTTCCTGGGTCAAGAAGAAAGGGGTAAGGCAGGGAATATGTTTCTTCACTTTTCAGCTGATCATACTCTTCCCAATGCAACCTTGCATTGCAACCTTGTGTTGCAACCTTGCTTTGCTCAATGAAATTATTAACTTCTAAGCATACAATTTGTCCAATCATTCGTTTATGCCAATTTCATCATCAACAAAAGTGGAAAATTAAATTATCATGGAAAATCTCCATTTTATATAGGTCCACCTACAATCTCGAAATGTACCTATTTTGATACATCTTTGTGTAATCATTATTCCTGCTGAAGACTGCATATTTTATATGAACATCTTGCAGGCTATTATTACAAAGCCGTCCATGGATCAAACTGACCATTCAAATCAAAACTGCGATGTCTTGACCACCTTAGGGCATACTGCTAGTGAGACAGGTCTAATCTCCATTTCAAGATAATCTGGACTCTATAAATCACAATGGTGTAAAGGCATTCTCAACTCATAATCCCTATCAATTTTGACATCCATTTAAAGAGGCAATATCGTCATATGTGCACAATATTTTAAATTCCTTTCAAATTTTTTGATTGGTCGAAATTTTGCTGCGCGATTCGTTATCTCGTATTGCAAGGTATATAGTTATTTAAAGCGCCTTGAAGGTCACTATACGAGATAGCCTAGATACTTGCGGCGATTGCAAGTAACGTTTTTTTCTTCAAATCATGCAGTGAGTTCAAGCCCCAGTAGAATCGTTTATTTTGACTTTTTGCTTTAATCTTCTTCTTTTTTTTCTCAGTAATTTTCATTTTGATGACTTTCATTGTAGTATTATGATACTAAAATTTCACTTTCGCTTTCTGGCAAAAAAGCATTGAAAAAAACAAGTAAGTTTCTCGTCACAGTAACGTAATGTGCTGTGTATGTAATTCTGCACACACAACGTACATGCAAGTGTCTGGCTGTACTGTGTGGTACAAACAGACAGAGGATCAGATCTTGCCTCCACAACCGGAAATGACGTCAAATAAAGTATCCCCCATTTTTACCGTATTTTACTAAGACGAGCCTCACTCTTGGACTATTTTCTTACAACGCTGTTTACAGAGGATGCCCAAATTAGCGAAAACACAAAGCAAACTTACCGCAACTGCATCACATATTTGTCTGACACACACAGCGGCATCTCGCTCTGTATAGCTCCCTCTTTTGACAATACGGTCAAAAAGCTCACCACCTGTCACTAGCTCAAGCACCAGATACAGTTCTTTATTGGTTTCAAATATTTCATGCAATTTAATCTGTAACAAAAGAAGAAAGGAAATTTTGTGTCAAAAAGCTGGATTATGTTACAAATAATAAACTTGATCTGTCCATTTTGGGGTTAGAAGGGTTTTAGAATGGTTAAGACAAACTCCACTGTCGGCCAAATGTACCAAGCTCACCAGTTCCTAGAAAACATTTTCCACTCACCATATTTGTAGAAGTTTTCCCCTGATTTCAAGAAAATATGGATTAAATGACAAGCCCTCTGAAACTCTTTTACTGACATAAAAAAATAATACGAGGATTTAAAATAGATTAAGCCTTAATCTACCATGCGTCGATATTATCATCTTTTTTAGGTGCCCCATCTTTGACTCCGCCTTCCGTGTGAGTTTTCAAAATAGTGCTGGTAGAGTAAGGGTTAATCAACCCGCGACAAGTGTGCCAACTCAAAAATATATGCAGCATGATGCTGGTGGGCAACCCATCGGGTCACTGAAGCGGACCGAGCCCGACTCTGCTGTTCAGAAGACAAAAACCCTTCAATAATCAGCCTATGCTTAATCCTTACTCTACCATGTGGCATTTATGATTATCACCGTTTTGGGTGCCCCATATTTGACTCCACCTCCCAAGCGCATTTCCAAAAAAGTGCAGGTAAAGTAAGGATTAATCTCTTAATTTTTTAAATTTTTGTACCATTAGCGTTGTTGATTCCTACTAATGCCTTTTAATTGGAGAAGTAATGTCCTCGCATAGATAATCCTCTGCATTAGTAGCATTCCTAACAGCAAAGAATATGTAGTGATCCTCAAGGAGACAAAGTCTGGCTTTTTCTTCATTCAATATCATAGGAATAATAATTATAAGTCATCTCAAGAAATTTCACATGGTACAAAACAATTAAGAATATATATTTTAATTTATTAAAACATTATTTCAAACTAAATTACATGGGAGCGACAATTTTGTTCCTCATAAAGCCCTCTTAAAAAATGTTATCAAAATATTTTTGGAAAGAAAATTTCAAAAAGAATTCTAAAGAGATACTGTACATAATGTGTGGAAATACATAATGTGTGCTAGCATATAGGGTAAGTTATGTCATCATTGGCATGATTTCAACACAAAATTAGACAAAATAGAAGCATCCGTGTAATAACTTACAACTTGGATAACTTGAAAATGGGGAACGATTTCAAGATGCCATTTTTGGTAGTTGGTTTATTTCTTAATTCTCTATCACATATCAAGCTAGAATATTTGACTTTATCATGATGAAATAACCATCCTTACGAGGAATGGTCCATCAATTAATCATGGGTTGTGCACAAAGTCCTCCCAAGAATATAATGTGTATTTTTATTTAAGCTCCCCAAGGACTAATCTGATTCGCATCACTGAACAGCAGTTGGGTAGCTTGAGCCCCAGATGAATGATCCACTGTGTACAGTGTAACAGTAGCTGGTTGCTAACAAGTGAACTGTGAATAGACTATGAAGATGCTGTCAGTTAAGGAAGTATAGATTACTCCTGTGTTGTGTATGGTGTAACAATAGCTGGATGCTAGTCAATGAATTGTGAAGAGTCTCTCTGGTTAAATGGTGTGGATTACCTAAAAATCAGGGGTGTCAGGTTGGAGGGGTCTAAGGGCCAAAAATTGTTAATGTACATCCCTTTAAATATAAATTTCTCCTGGGCTGGTTGCCACCCTTTGGAAAGGAGAGAACATCTTGATACCACAAACAAGTACAACATGACATACTGTCTAATAAGGAACATTGGGCTCTCTGTTCATAAAAGGAAAGGCAAAAAGTCATTCCGTAAAGGAGTAGGTACAAAGAATTAACCTTTTCAGGTTATGAAATAGGCCATGCCCACCATAGCAACGTGGTAACTAGGTGGGGCAAACAAACCTCAAATCTGCAATCATGCATGAGCAATGCAATGACATTTAAATGTTCATTGACCTTCTGCAAGTTTTGATCCATTTATGGCACTCTCAGGATCTTTAGAGATTTCAACAAAAGGAATAAACAAAATTCCATTTTCTGGGTAATAGCAATCAGATTTACAAAGCCTTGCGGGCCCATAAGCACAATCTTTGTTCACCATTTTGCAGTCACTCAGTCTGTGTGTGCAGAAATTTGTTTTGTACTGTAAATTGCATTGACTACATGAGTCCACGTGCCGTTAGCAAGCTGTACTGTACCACGTAGGATGTTTGCCCCACTTAGTTACACAGATTTTCTTGCTAGGCAAATTCATGCTCTGATTGGTTGCAAAACCTGTCAATCATCTAACTCAGACAGGTTAATTGTATTTGGTTGATGACAATGCCTCAACACTCACCAAGTACGAACACAAGGACATTACTATGCACAAATGCTTGAATGCCTTGGTGAGTATACAGTACAGGAGTATGGTGAGAGCTGCCGTTTTTTACCAAAAAATAGATAAAACAAAGAATCTCCAAACAAAAAACATATGAGAGGCTAGAGTTAATGAAGGAGGTACTAGCTCCCTCCCTCTATAGGGTCATGAATAAACAACTTCAAGTGACCCATACCCTTCACGAATATGCAAGTTTGTGTCAGCAGTTTTGGGGTTGAACTGAAATGTGTATAAATGCCAATTAGCATACTGCTTTCTACATAACTTCATTAGAAACATTCTCCGAAATCACAAACAATTTTACTAGCTTTTGGGAAAATTGGGAAATTTTATGCTATCGGCCACAATAAAGCAAAGTTTATTAAAGTAGCTGTGATTTGGCATTTTCTGAAAATATTCCAATATATAAAGAAAAGTTCTTTTCAGCAAAACACATTTAAAGAAAGTGAAAAGTCATTTTTATACAAACTTGTGGCACATCTTTCTTCACTCTGGCATCAAGTTGCTTAATTTGAATTAACTTTTCTAATGGAAAAACCAGTCAAAGTGATACAGTTCTACTGCATTTGGCATAAATTGTCCTCTTTTTCACTAATTCCTTTTACGGATACTGCACAAAAAGCTCTGCAACATACGCTGCATTATTTGCTACTTTTCATTCACTTTTCACAACCTGTTTTCTTGTCTATAAAATAGTAGGAATTAGATTTGAGTTCCATTTCCCCTGCAAGTGTACCCCACTTAATTGCTATGATGTACAATGCATAATGTAGCAGTCGTACACACTGTACACTCTACAGTCGTCAGCTTAAAATCATGTTTGCTTTCCAGGCTTGCATCTTTAATTGAAATACTTACAACGCAAACAACATCTCACTGTCAACAACTTGTTCGACAGCGGATTTTTTTTTTAAAGGTTTGATTATCTGTCATTTCAGTTTCAACCTATACGTACATGAGTCTATATACCTCCTGATCGTTCTATTCTAATTAAGCGTCAATTACCTACAAATTATTTGCAAGAAATATAATACATTAAAACCGTGACTTTGTCATTTTAAACCTGACAAATAAATAATCTGTATGATATATGTTAATTTTTCAAAATTTTGCAATCTGTTTTTTGGGTTAAACATTGAAATGCATTTTGTGGATACACTGTACTGTATGACGTTCTCTTAGTATAAACAGTCAGCTGAAATAATTGAGCATATCAGCTTGTCAAACAAAATATACGTAGAAATATAATGTACCACTTCAGCTATAGTTCATTGTATGGTTGATTGCATGGTGGGTTTTCACTAATTGTGTTGTACTTTGGCTTTGTAAATGAGTAGTTTAAAGGATTAGTTTAGGAGTCAAGCATGTTTATCTTATATGAAAGAGGACTTCAAAAGAAACAACACGGTAATGAGAGCATTGCAAAATCTTATTCCGTTAAGGAGATATTCAAGTTTAAAGTTTGATATCATTTTTGTAGAAACAACTGAAATCAGACTAGTTGTGACATCACAGCCTCAAATTCCTAAACAGTCTTCATGTATTTCAAGAAAGTTTTTTTTTTTTCACTGTTCATGCTGTGTTAATACCGTTACTTAACTTGATCAAATTACAGCCGTACAGCGGATTTGAGAAAGCTCAATTCTGCTTGTCAAAAACCACAATCGTTTCCGGGATATTAGCCCTGTCTGAACTTTCTGCTTTGCTGATTCAGTGAAAGAATGTATTGCTAACCAGCTTAATCACACAAATGTGGTGTATTTGCTTGCCATATTATGTTTGTTTAATGAGGGCTTTAACGGCACCACGACAGCAAGGATCAAATTGTGCCTGAGAGGTTAGATCTTTCCAGAGGTACGAAGGAAACAAAACAAGGGGAGATTGAGAAAAATATGAGAACTAAAAGCCAGAAAGCTGAGATCGAGGAGGTGAATGGGTGAAAAAAGCAAAGTAAAGAAAGAGGGAGGGGGGGGGGGAGGACTAAATATGGTTGTAGAGGGAAGCATGATGAATGAGATAATTTCATCCAGAGGATTTTTCTAAAAGAGCTCGGCTATTGAGTTGTGGGGAGCGAGGGAAGCTCTGGGAAGGGCCCCTGGGGCAAGCAAGGAGAACATAATGGACTGTCAGGGTGCAATGGCAATTGTTGCAGAGGGGTGGGGTTGACCAATAAGGAGGTGGGAGTGAGTGCCATATTAGTTCAGAATAGTGGAGCAGAAAGCTTACTGAGCAACACTGTTGGCTGTTTGTTGGCATTGAGAGGTAAAGGATTGTCTGGAGTAGGCATACAAGACTACCTAAATTTAAATTGATGCAGTTAAGTTATAGAACTATTTTTAGCACAGAGCCTAACAGTCTTTAAACCTCATGTTAAATTATTTTTCTTCAGGTGGTATGTTATAAGTACCTTTCCTAGATTCAGTTTTACCACCTTTTTGACATTTCACATTGTTTATAAGCCACAAAATCACAGGATGAAAATATGATAGAATACATAACGGAATAAAATTTTGGAATGATTTCTTCACCATTTTGTTTCTTTTGAAGTCCTTTTTCATCTAAGGATAGACTTGCATGACCCCTGAACTAATCCTTTAACGGAATAAGATTTTTGAATGCTTTCTTCACCATTTTGTTTCTTCTGAAGTCCTCTGTCATCTAAGGTAGACTTGCATGACCTCTGAACTAATCCTTTACACTATGTACATATGCCATAAGAACATCCAACAGGTTGACATTTTCAAACTTTGCAGAAATTGCAAACTACAAAAGTTGATCACACAAGAAAAAAGCCAACTAAGTCAAATTTTTAAACCTTTTAGCGAAAATAATTATTTCATGACTCTTTTATTTGTACAAAAAGCAGTCACTGCGAATAAAGGACATATGCTTGGTTCTTGCTGGCTAATTATCGCTTTCCCATCTTTTTTTCATCTTCAAGGATAATAATAATATTATTTCGATTATTTCTTATTCTTTTCACTTCAATGTGTAGCTCATTTTATAAAAAAAACTTTTTTTTCCTTATAACTTTGCAAATTAAATTTTCTACAAATCATATTATCACAGGTTTGCCCATGCTAATCAATTCTTGATGCAGTCATGTGACCCAAGATAATTGAAAACATTGGCTCGAATGAATGTTGCTGTGCAAAGAGTTTGTCTCTTAGGTCATAAAATTGTCTAATTTGTTTTTCTATAGGTACTTCTCAATTGATTTTTGCCAAGGTTTTTGTTTCAAAAAGAGGTACTCTGGGACTAATAGGTATATGCATTTGATCTTTTTGAGTCTTTAAAAAGGGAACAACAATGTATCAATATATTCATCTTAGATAACTTTTTCCCAAGATTTATGATAAAGAATATCAAATTACGTGAAGAACAGTGTTTATATTTTAAATATAGCGGGAAAAGAGGAGGAAGGAGGGAATGGTAGGAGTGTGCAGCCCATCAACTGAAAACCATACCAGCAGTACAACATATTTTTGGGTACCTGCAGTATGAAAATATACGATACCTGCAGTATGACAGGAGTCAAATTTGATACCTCCATTATCAAGTATTCAACAAAAATATTGTAAAAATGGACCAGCAGTATGAAATAAACAGAGTAAAACAGTACTTTTTGGAACCTGCACTACAAAAATGATGAAGGAAACAAGCATCTGTGCTATGAAAATGATGCAAAGAAAGTCACCTCCTCGGGGCGTTCATTGTTTAGGTCTTCGTCCTTCAAATGTATAGTGCTTTTGAATCAATTTCTAAAAATCAAGTTTTAATCAGCGATAGTAAAATTGATATCAAAATCAATGATCTCTGAGGAGTGCAGTAGCCCAGTGGTTAGGACTTCGGTCTTGTACTTAAAATGTACCTTTATCGAATCTCATCAAGGACGCTGTGCTGTGTCTTTAAGCAGGACACTTGATCTTATTCGCTCCAGTTCACTCAGCTGTGAAATGAGTACCTGAGTTTCGGCTGAGGAGTTAACCCATGATGGACTGGTGTCCCATCCAGGGGGAGTCAAGTACTCTCTCTTCTGCTTAACAACACCATGGGAACTGGGCATAAGCACTAGCTGTATAAGCTGTTGAGGCTTGATGGGATTTAACTCAAATGTTGCTCTGTAGGATAATCCCGACGGGGAGGGGGCACTTCATACTAAAAAGTGGTAGGGGTGCGCAGCCCACCAACCGAAAAACATAACCGCAGTATGACAGATCTTTTGGTAACTGCACTACGAATTCATACAATTTTGATACCCGCAGTATGAAAAAAGTCAATTTTGATACCTGCAGTATGAGTGTTCAACAAAAATATTGGAAACTGGACAAAAAAAAACTAATTTTTTGGGACCTGCACTACAAAAATGATGAAGAAAGATAATTTTTTACTAAAAAAAAAAAAAAAAAAAAAAAAGACAATTTTTTTTTTCTTTCCAAAAACAAGACACCTGCACTACGAAAATAGTGCAAAAAAGCACCTCCTCAGGCAGCACATATATATATATACCTCACATATGGAAGTGGTTCCCCCTCTTTCTATTCCCGGAGGAAAATATGCCTCTTTACTAATGACAATCAAGCCCAAGAGAAGATCACTTCTATTGATAAATCTGACAAAAATCAATCAATCAATCAAACAAAATCAATTTTTGAAAGTCTTGCACTACCAGTTTTTAAAATCTTATTTGTTTCAGTAAGATACACCAACAATCTATATTAATGTTTTATGAGAACATGCAAATGGACCTCATGTTTACTAAAAATACCATCTGACGGGCTGCGGGGCACTTCACTTGTCTCTCTCTGCGAAATCTGACATGTGACGAGACGGACACTCTTAGGGCATCATTTGCAATGAAAATCATTCTTTTCTCTAAACTGACTCCTTTATATTTGACCCAAGTTGAAGCAATTTATCAATATTTTGACACATGATAATTGTTTTCTTTATACAATACTGAAAACTATAACATACTTGTCAAAACTTTCCTAAAACAGTTTTCATAATTCCTTAAAAAGACTGGCTACGCTACAGTATATTCAAACTTTGATATTGATGTAATTCCTACATCTCATCAAGCATTGTAGATGATGCTTTTTTACTACAAAATTGTTTCAAAAACATAAAGTGAAATAAATTGAGACAATTATCTATCACTATCCATTATTGACGAAAAATGGATATTCTTGGACAATAAGATAAACTTGGGATACTCGAATCTTACAAACAAGTATACATTTTCTCTGTCTAAGAAATATACTCAAGAAAAAAAAAAAAAAAATTAGAAATCTCAAGTATATTTTTTGGATGTGTTGAATGAAGCTGCTCTCGTGTGTCACTCATTAAGTCCATATTTTTGAGGATAAATTCAGGACTATTTAATTTGATATGACTTTTTAGAAAGCTTTGCACGGCAAGATGTATGATCTTGGCATGTTTTCTGACAGTCAGGATTCAGACTCAAATTTAAAGATGTGCACACAAATCTGAGAGGTGCTGTGGTTCAGTGGTTAAGGAGTCATGCTCATATTCATAAGGTACCGGGTTCGATTCCTGTCATGAGCACTGCATAATTGTGTACTTAAGCAAGACACATTGATCTCCTTGCTTGAATCAGTCCAGCTGTAAAATGAGTACCCACACTGATGGGGAGTTAATTTATGATGGACTGGCGTCCCATCCAGGGGAGTCATGTACTCTCATCTGTTTGCGCCACAGAAACCAGGGACAAGCACTGGCTCTATGAGTCTAATGGCTCGATGGAATTACCTTTTAGCACACAGATAACTCTTGAGTGTCAAAATATCAATTTTTAGGATCATATTATCTTTCAGCAGACAGGTGAAAGGGACATTTAGGGAAAGAAGATGGCTGATTATGATGCAGTTGCTCAACTAGGTAAAAAGTATATTTTTGACATAAAATCATACATTTTCAGGTTACGTTACAAATTCTTCAAATCAATCAATATTTCAAAATCATTAGCTCTTTCTATAAATAATTTAAGTCTATGAAAACTACTCAAATAGTTCTGAAATATATGATAAATGCAGACTTACTAAGTTGGCTCACAATGGCTCACAAAAACTATTTTGAAGTCAAATTTATGACACATGAAATTAAAACAAACAGAAACATTAGAAATAAATTATGAAAACTAAATCTAATCATTCAGTTTCAGAACTAATTGATAATCTTTTCATCTATTTCATCATCATTTTTCTGTCACTATACTAGAGCTGTGACCGTTTAGGGATTTTAGTAAACGTGTACATGCCAAAAAAAGCGAGCGTGTATCGTGTACAGCGTTTAGTACCGTAATTTTGAATCGCCAAAATTGCTCCAAAACTACGCAGGCGAAGTAAAAAAATCGCGCAATCAGTATGGCAAAAGTACTGACTCCATTGCCCAAATAGACGCTGAGTTTTGCTTTCCAAATCGTAAAAAGTTTACTTCTACAGTATAAATCATCATTTTTATGGAAAATATGCATGGAAATTCAGTTTAAAAAGAACAGATAACTTCCTTTCAATGTCATTTTAAACTCAAGATCACGTAACTTTTTTATCCTATTCTCTGACTTTCAAAGTTCTTCTGTGAAAATCTTGCACAATAGGCCTATGATATACCTCGTCGATAAACATTTCAAAACTATGCCACCACCACCAGGAAGTTCTGAAATATCAGTCCTCTCAAAAAAAAATCAGCTCTGTTAAAACCTTTTTCTGTTTGTTTATTATGCAATATTTTTTTTTCTTGCAAAATTTATTTGACTCATCAGGTAATATTTACATGTAAATGTACTGATTTTCACGATTCAAGTATTTTTCAAGTGTTTTTTGGTCATTTTAACAGCTTGTAAAACGGGCCTTGATTGCGTGGGATTTAAAGCCTTATAGCTTAACGTTAGGCCTATTGTTAGCTTCACTGTTTACTGCTGCACATTTGCGGTGCATTTTACAAGTTAAATTACTCAGATTTGGCGAAATCAAAGTGCACAATATCCCCATTCATTGGTGATTACTGCGCATTTGTGATTCGCACATTTAAAAAGGATTATGCTAATTGGGTTTACAGTTTGTAAAAAGTCATTGATTAGAATTTTGTCAGCCAAATGTGTGTGTGATTTGAATCATGAATATTGATTTTCAACAGCAAGACACTGAAAAACGATTACTCGCAATGAAGTATTTAGTAAACGTTTACAAGATTTGCGAGCGTGTAACGTGTACACGCTAAATGGTCACAGCTCTACACTATACTATACTATACTATACTATACTACACTATACTACACTATACTATACTATGCTATACCATACCATACCATACCATACCATACCATACCATACTATACTATACTATGCTATGCTATGCTATACTATACTATACTATATGACCAGATGAAATATTTCCGTTAAAATATATCAATTATAAAGTGCGTTGAATTTTAAGAATAAAAGTTGAATATTTGTAAAATATCCATAAAATATGAAAAATAATAATTTGATGGCTTAAGAGTTATCCTTCTCCCTGTACATATCATGATACTGTACATTTAAACTTGAAAATTGTAATATTTCTGCTGCAACTTGCGCTTATAAATAATTCAGAAAGTTTCTATTTGCGACCATTTTTCCGGCTTCTTATAGAAGTTGACAGTTACGACCGCATCTCTGATCAATGACACAGTTGTAACCAGTGAGAAATTAAAAACCTGCCATTTTCACCAATTTCGTTCCTCAATTGCATTAAGATGTGGAAATCTTATCCTAAAGATGTTTGCATATTTGTATGTACAAAAATAATCAAGAAATTCTCTGCGGAATATGTCGGGATATGATTAAGAGGATTTGGAGTTTACTGTTGTAACCAAATGAGATTAAGCTACTAGAGCTTGGGGAAGAGAGTTTCCGAAAGCTCTCATGGGTGAAAGGAAGGTCGGAAAGTAGAGGATGTTATGGGATTTGAAAGGATTATAGAGATTTTGGAGAGGCAACGATGCAGAAGATGAACACAGATGATGTGATAAATGTAGGGTAGTGGATGAGCACTTAACATATGATATCATTAAAATTTGGTCAGCTTTTATTCTAAAAAAATATAACAAGGAAATGCACTGATTAGGCAGTGATTGATGGGGATCCATGATCAGAACTGTCCGTGTAAAAAATAATTACACAAATATAAATATTTGGATGGGTACTGGAAATTTCATGTACATGTGGAAAAGTCCAACTTCTTCAATAGTGTGTACTTTGTGTTCTTTCTAAGGTGAACTTTAAAAACTACAGTACTTGTTAGTTTGGTGCTCTAGCCCCCCCCCTGAAGTTTAGAAAATTTTCATTGAGGCTGAGCCACCCACCTCTTCCAAACACCCCTTGTCATAATATGTTATGGAATTGATTATGCTGCATATTTCCCTATGAATATTCATAGAATCCACTGAGAATATCACATCAATCCAGCATACGATAGAAGAATATACCTAAATCAACATACTTGGTATCAGTTGGGAATCTGATTTAAATTGGGGTATCCTCAAGTTTTTGTCACAACCCTACCCATTCCCTACCCGTCAATGAGCAAACACTTGATCCTCTTTCCTCATGCCACTTATTTCTTCTGTCATTTCTCTTTCTTTTCCTTACTTTATGATCTTTTTCTAAAAACACTTCTTCTATTTTTAGCATGTACAATTATTTGGAAAATCTTGGGTCATCCTGCCCCTCACATGTTAGCTCATAAATGAAAGATTAGTTCAGGGATCAAGCATGTCTATCTTATATGAAAGAGGACTTTCAAAAGAATGAAAATAGTAAAGAAAGCATTCAAAAATCTTATTCCGTTAAGGAAATATCTAAGTTTAAAGTTTGGGTATCATTTGGCAAAATGACTGAATTCTATCATATTTTGTCCTGCAATTTTTGGCTTAAAAACCATTGGATACTGCAAAAAAGTAGTAAAACTTAATCTATAAGAGTATTTTTAATACACATGTACCACTTAAAGAAAGTTTGAGGAAAACTAATTTAAATAGTGAAAAATTACATAAACTTTTTTTAAATACATTATCAATTGTTAAGAATGTGAGGATCAAGATGCCAACTTTAGACTAATTACTACATACACCAGTCATTTCTAAAGAGATAAGACAAGAACTTTAAACTTGAATATCTCCTTAATGGAATACAAAAATGTTTTGAACAAGGTTTCACCATTTTGTTTGTGTTAAAGTCCTCCATGATAAATACCTCTGGCTATAGATTTTCAGTCCAATGCGTCCAAACTCACCAGAGTGTTTATTACTCACTGATGAAAACATCCTTTTAAAAGTCAAAATGAATCCTCAGTCCCACATTACTCGCATGACTTGGCCCTGCAGTAACCAAATCCACAATACCTGGATCTTCACAATAGGTTCCATTGTGTGCATACAGTAAATCCACAATACTTGGATCTTCACAATAGGTTCCATTGTGTGCATACAGATGATTGGGACTGTAATTACTGATGTGTAAAATCACTGAACTATCTGTGGTGGGTTTCTTAATTGCTTCGAGCATAGTCTAAAAGTCATACCCGCTGAAATGGAGGTTCTTGCGTGTGAAAAGACTGAAAATTTGTAGCGAGGATTGGGCGTAATGCCTTTTAAATAAGATGGACATGCATGACCACTGAACTAATCCTTCAAGGGTCTACATGTATATGTAAAATTGAGGTATTACTATTAAGCGGATGTGACGTTACTAGTATGTATCAGATTTATTGGGGATGAATCAAACAATTTTCAGGTAAGTTTAAGCATATAACAACAAAAACAAATTTGTATTGACTAAAATGTAATCATGATTTTGTTTAACTTGAAAGATTTAAATTTGTTTTTTAATGAAAAAAAAAGAATAGTATATGCAAAGCAGATCTGTAGATGGAAAGTTCAGATTTAAAAAAAAAAATTCTGATAGCAGTCACAATGCATGTTTCCTTCCCAGTGAGCTCTCTCGAAGATTTCATTGAATCTGTCCCAAACCCAACAATTTGGTAATTTTTCAGAAGATGGAAATATTGCTTGTAAGCAAGTAAAATACTAAGTGGTATTCCCATCCATCATGATCTAAGCATTTGCATGTCTTGATGGAATAATGCACCAGATTGACAGATCTAATTCAATTTTATTTGAAGACCACTGGCCACTAATTCATAAGGCAGATGCGGTTTGATGTTCATAATTTGCTCTGGTGATTCTCAAGCGGTCTATTATAAAATCAATAAATTATAATGTATAAAAGCTGACAAGCTGCATCCATATTAGTGAATAGTAGATTGTGGTGGAGACGCGTTAGCAAATTTATTGTGGCCTAATTTGAATATTATTTATTTCATCTTAAACCTGAACATTGCTGAATATGACTAGTGTATTGGTTTAATACTTTGTTTGAAAAGATATTTGGATGGCAACTAGCAGTGTGAGGCTCACTAAGGGATGATGGGGTAATAAACATAATTCTCAAGGTATGTGGGAAATATCTTCCCAACTTATTAGGTTTTAAATAAAGATCATATTTTTGTCTTGAAATGATTGTATGTGCAATTTGATTAAATAACTGAGCTAAGAGGTGGATGCTCCATCCGAGCTTCCTTTGCTATAAAGCCCCCACCCCTCGAATTATTGCCATGCTAACAGGGCAGGGGAAGGAGCACAGGAGAAAAAAAAAAGGGGCATGACTATCCACATGTGTTGAGACAGCAAAGCAAATCATTCATATTAAGGTTTTTGAAAAAAAACTGGATAGAATTAAAGGCTACGGTGCTTTCCTTGTTCGTCTAGTTCAGTTCCAATGAGAATAACAGACATGGCAGGCTTCACACACCTCCCACTCTAGCGCATGAAACTACACATCCTAAACATGTCATTCTTAGGGAACCTCATTGCAATCATCAGATGATTGAAATCCTCAAAAGAACAATTCTGTTACAATTCTTTTCCAATCTAATTCCAGCTGACAGCCTTTTTGTCTCAAATCATCTTCTTCGTCTGCCTTCTCCTCCCATTTGTATTCCGATTCTATTCTGTGATGCATTTTTTTTGTTTTTTTGTTGGCCTTTTCAAGTCCTCTCACTTAATATGAAAGCAAGTCTTGAATTCCCATCTGATTGAACAATTATACTAACGCCCCGTTCTCACTTCTCTCCAGATCAGGATGCCCCCCCACGATAACCTTGCTCCATGATTGTAGAAAATTTGTATTCTCACTTGAGTGTGAGCCTATGGTCAGATCTTCCCACTGTATGCAGTATGATCGCGGGGGCATAAGCCAGCTTGGAAGTCAAAAAGTGGGTCCTTAAAAATCTTGCGCAATAAAACAAAGATAGCTAAGAAGTACGTTATAACAGGGTACTGCGTAACAAAAGCAATCGGAGGTCACTGATCTGTGTTCATGCATCTTTTTTAAAAATATCATAGATGGAACTGATCGCCTGTTCCAGGATATGACCCCACTGTGTCCCTTGACTAGGATCAGGATCGAGTAACTGCAGTATGATCCGGTGAGCATTCTCACAGTAAAAAAAGATTAGCTGATCTGATCATCAACAGTGGGCCTGATCATCAGCTCGTATTTAAGTGAGAACATGATCTAAAAGTCTGAAGTATTCCACTGAGAACGTGATCTAAAAGTCTGAAACATCAATACCTTGACAAGTGTGTCCTTTTCAAGTTCATCTATCAGTATACAATTTCAATCAAATACTCTGAGCAGGCTTGATCCAGATGTTTATTACATAAAGGGCATATTTAATTTCACACATTGGATGCTCTGGCTACCAGTGCTATGGAGGAGAATGGCAGGTAATCCGCTTAAAGATACATGTACACTTGAAGAGATACGTGTACACACAAGGTTTCCTAAAATAAGATAATATAATTCCATCAATCAGAAAAACAGAATTGCACAGAGGATTTAGGACAAATTTGACACTCATTGTAACAATGATGTAACTTGATCATAAATTATATAGATGTGTATCAGACCCTAGCTTGATTTAAAAAGGGGCAGGGTGCTAGACTTGTTGAGGGGCACATTAATGCATGGGCAAAGCCCTGCGTCTTTTCGGCATCGTGTCCAGGAGCTCAATCCCATGGTGAAGAAGCTCAGGGATCATACCTAAGAATGAGACTATTTGATTGATAAGGACCATTCATTAGCCAAACAGGACAATTGCTTACTATGCTATCATTCTGTATCTAGGTAAGGTATTTCATTTATGGGTTAATTAAGATTATAAGGGTTTTTTTTAAATATAGAAAAATTAATTTGTTTCTCATGAGGGGCAGGGCAGACCCCAGGGGGGGGGCAGGGTGGCCCCACGAAGGGGCAGGGCGGGCCGCCCCTGTAAAACAGCAAAGCTACGGGTCTGTGTATGACCAAGGAGCATAAATGCGCAAATGCAAATGCTTTAAGAGAGTCAACTTTAAGGATTTTGCAGGATGATGTATTTCATGTATTTCCACTGTACACACATATGTTCCGTACCTACTGTACCTAGTTTGAGGCTATCATGTACACACTTGTAATGCTCATCATTTTGTGACATCAACTTAGCAGCACATAAACCATTGTCCTAGAAGATTGCTGAAGATGCCATCTTCACCATCCTGCCAGTTTTCTATGATAAAGGATCAAAGTTGACTCTCTTGAAGCATTAGGTGTGCTGTTTGCACATTCATGCTCCTTGGTATAACCTATTGGAACATATTGTAATAATTCTTCAATAAGAAATTGCAAATAATAGCTATGCTGATTCATGTCAGGTGATTGTCACATACCCCTTACAGAAATATTAGCTTGCTTGCGATACGCTTGCAACAAGATAACAATTTTTAGCTTGAAAAGCTTGCTGCGCTTGCTGCAAGTAAGGGCAGTTATTGTAAACTCAGAGATCCTAATGTAGAATGCAGGGGAATATCATATGTGAACAAGACTTGGGTCTCTTACGGGGAGGGGAAAATGGGGCAATTGCATGAGGGCCTAAATGGTCTAGCTGCAGGGGGTATGTTGCTAAAACCAATCACGCAACAACCTAGCTTCCAACAACCTTCCACATGCTTATAAACTAACAGCAAGCTTGCACAAGCTAACAGCAAGTTTGTCTGCTAGCCTGCCTGAGCATGCCAACTATCTTTTAGCCATAGTTGAAAACTCATGCAGTTCTTCCCATAAGGTAAGAGATTTAACATGTTTTCAACAAGCTTGTAAGCCTTGCGCCATTAGAAAAAGCCATGACAGGGGGGACTAGGAAATGAGAGATAAAGAGCCCTGGAAAGGACATTTGAGACCACTTTTCAATAGTCCTTTTAAATTATATTATTTTTTTCTCTCAATTCCCCTCAAACCAGTTTTGGGATATTTGCAGGATTTTCCAAGCTTGCTAGTGGCAAGATATGGTATTTCTGATAAAAGTGAACTTGCTAATTGTTAGCTTCCGCCAAACTTGCAAAATGGTAGCTTGCACAATCTTCCCTTTGTGCCACATACTACTGTAGCTTGCCTCAAGCTACCAGCTAACCCCCTTTAGCTCTATCTGCAAGCCCATTTGCAGCAAACTAGTGGGTACCT
This sequence comes from Chiridota heheva, assembly GCA_020152595.1. NCBI lineage: Eukaryota > Metazoa > Echinodermata > Holothuroidea > Apodida > Chiridotidae > Chiridota > Chiridota heheva. Next base: position 662,928 of record JAIGNY010000835.1, read on the forward strand.
TGCTTACTTTTTACTTATGTCCTTCGCCACGTGAAGAGCATTATAGCCATCAACGATGTGGCTCTGGCAAGACCAATTTTGGGGCATCCCTTCCAGCTGAAGCTTTGTCAGTACAGTATTATTCAATTAAAATATTGTAAAAATGGATCAGCAGTACAAAAATAGCACAGTAAAACCTCATTTTTGGGGACCTGCACTATGAAAATGATGAGAGAAAAAAATGAAAAAAATAATTTACTTTTTTGTTTTGTTTTTTTAGTAACATTTTTTTGTTTAGTTTTTATAGTGTAAAAAATGACACCTGCAATACGAAAATGGTAAAAAAAGACACCTGCTCAGGCAGCACATATATGTATATATATATATATACCTACATATGGAAGTGCCCCCCCTCCCTTCCCAGTTTTCTGTCAGGACGCATGCCATCTCTTATCCTTTCATATTCATTTGTTCCTATTGATCACACCAACCTGACCACATCTATTTCAATATCGAAAAAAGACTTCAAATGAAACAAAATGGTGAAGAAAATATCATTCCGTTAAGGAGATATTCAAGGATTAGTTCAGGGGTAAAGCATGTTCATTTTATATTAAAGAAGACTTCAAAAGAAACAAAATGGTGAAGAAAGCATTGCAAAATCTTATTCCGTTAAGAAGGTATTCAAGTTTAAAGCTTTGTATCATTTCTGTAGGAACGGCTGAGATCAAACTAGTTGTGATGTCACAGCCTCAGATTCCTCAAAAATCTGTATGCATTTTAAAGAAAGTTTATTTAATTTTTTCACTATTTAAAGAATTTTTCCTCAAACTTTCTTCAGGTGGTATATTATAAATACCATTCCTAGTTTCAGTTTTACTACTTTTTTGACATATCCCATGGTTTTTAAGCCACAAAATCGCAGGACATAATATGATGAAATACATTAAGACTTTTGAGGAATCTGAGGCTATGACATCACAACTAGTCTGATTTCAATCGTTTCTACACAAGTAATAACAAATTTTAAATTTAAATATATCCTTAACGGAATAAGATTTTTGAATGCTTTCTTCACCATTTGTTTCTTTTAAAGTCCCCTTTCATATAAAATAAATATGCTTGACCATTGAACTAATCTTTTAATATGATTTTTTTTTAATCTCAAATTTTACCTCACTACAAGATGCCAAAAGCAAATAGCAAGATTGTTCATGGCAATAATTCAATCAAAGTGTACTGCACCTAGTCGGAAAACAACTCTTATTCCTCTCCTTTCCAAATCTGATACAAAACCCATCCCTGCTGCATTTAATCAACTTATCATTATTTGATTAAACTTCAAATATTGTGGATATTACAAGCTACAGAATTAGTTGTCCCAATTTAGGCTCGACCCTGAAGCAGTGATGTGGAGTGCTGTGTGATGGGAGTCAAGCTCACAAGCAATTATGAACCTGTTTCTGCAAATGCGGTACTATAATGCAGCAGTAGTGAGGTCTGGTTTTTTATATATTTTTATTTTACCCCAAAATTGCATTTCTTGAATGTGACCGTGATATGAGCAACAGAGTGAATACTTTAGATAGATAGCAGAGAGTCATTTTTGTCATCAATATAAACACATCATGTATTACAACATAATTTATTCAGATGTATTCTAAGTGGTACAGCTCACTCAAAGAATTACTTGAGATAAGATGTTTACATAAAAATAAACCACAAAAATGTTCTCTTCTTTGAATTTAGACAATAAAATCCACGTACCAAAAAGAGCAATAAATTCTAGGTTTAATCACCTTTGAATTTTGAAATTAGCATGTGTAATTTTCAAAATATGAGTAATCAAAGTTTGACATTTTTTTCATATATTGAAAAAAATATGATGTATGAACAGGAAACACCTCAAAATGCTTTGTTTTTGTTTTATATTTTTGCCTCAATTTCTGACCTTGAAAATGTTCGAAATGCCTTCTTCAGCTTGAGGTTGGTTAGGGGTATCAAGATCAAATTTTCTTTATTAGAATTATCTTCCCTTTTTCAAGAAAATGGCAGAGGGTTGAAAAACAACAGATTTACATTAAAAAAATAGAGACTGTCCCATGCATACTTCACAAGAGTATAAAACAAAAACTTGTATATTTTGCTCCAAAGTCTCCGAACAGGTGTAAAATGACCAATTTTAAACCAATTTTGATGAAATTCTTTGTTTTCTTTAGTTTTTAGCAGATTTAATATCAATTCAGGCACATAGACAGGGGGAAGCCTTTGCTGAATATCAATTTTTTTGGGGCGTCTTCTTTATTTATTGACAATAGCTCTTATGACCAGATGATGCAACGGGAATTCGCGCCCTTGCACAATACAAGCAGTGGGTATTCAAATGGCAAAGGTAGTTCTCGGACAAATTCCCCACTGACCATGTGTCTACAGTAAAAGTATGTGACATCGGCATTTTCCCCTACATCCATGCATTATTAAACAATGCCGCTATTCTACCAATATCAAGTGCAACAGTTAAAAGATCATTTTCATCATTGCTACTGCTGAAAACATATCTCAGGAACAGGACAAGTGAAAGACGTTTAACTGGTCTAGCCTTGATGTACATCCATGCTGGCGAGAAAATCTACATCCACCGTGTCATCGATGTTTTGCAAGTTCGCAAAACCGTTGTCTTCTTTTGCTTTAAACTGCTCTATATCAAAGAAAATGTTCCTCTCTTTTTGTTTTGCTGTATAGGCCTTCGAATTGATTGATGTAGATGACTGACGTGCGCAGGTTTTTATATGTGTAGTAAAATATTTTCTCTTCTTTCAGTCTTAAATGCCTATAATTTCACAAATTTGGAAAAATCCCAAAGAAAATATCATCAGCAAATTTTGTATCATTTCCGCGGCTGAATAAGGTTGTCTTGAAAGTTGATCTAATCTGACTCTCATTCCCCGATTGATTCTACTTTCATCCTACGGAATATCTTTTTCCCTACTGCTCAAGGAGAATCTCATTTGATCTGGTCATCTCAGGCAGAGGTTCCCCCCCCAAAAAAAAAATAAGGCCCAATTTGTACTGACGGTCACACAGAACATTTTCTAAAATGTATTTCCATGAACTGGTTTTAGTGTGTATTTGACATAAATTTTACGCAATTTTCTTTGACCCAATGCACGAAAAACACAGGGCTTCCGGGGGCTTTACGCAATGCTATTTGGCGCACGCAAAGCGTGCGCAGTACACATTTCTGACAACCAACGTTCTATATACAGGTCGGCTCCCCCCTTTTAAATTCCTGGCTACGTGCTTGTATCAATTTAGCCTCTACCTCTAACTACAGTTTAAAACCACTGTGACAACAATATCATTATCTTTTCATAGAATAAAAAGTTGGAAATAAACTTTTCGGATATCAATCCTTCTTGAATTCACATTCTAGCAAGGAAATATACTTAATGAAAAGGATATATCAATCACTACCATTTTAATACTCAACGGAAACTGGTTGCCAAAAATAGGTCATGTTTGAGTGTGAGCATAAAGATAACGTGTGCAAAACTCAGAAAATTAAATTGCTTTGAACTGTAAATACGGCACATTCCGCAACATGATTTGATAAATGAAAAATTGAATTTCACGCCACCATAATTTCTACAAAATGCGCAAAGATGCGAAAATGGGTGTGAAAGCACAAATAATCTTATTTGTCTTTTTTTGTCTTAACAAACGTAAAAATATCTTCAAACTCCTGAAATGGTCTACGACATGGCTGTTTTTTCAAGCAGACCTGCAAAAAAGCCACAGTTCTGGTGGTTATAACTGCAGGAAAACAGAAATTCGTGGGAAAAATTTGTTTTTCACAACATTTTATTTTTCAGGGAGGGGCAGTGGGGGGCGGTGGGGGAATTTCTTGTGTCAGCAACAGTATATGTGGTAAAAAGGTTATGGTTTCAGCCACAATGTTTTGGTTTCATTGCTCTAAGAACATCCCCCATGTAATTGTGTGAAGAGTAGAACATGCAGGCAATTGCGAAACAGGGAACATGTGTGGTAAAGTGTGAGCAGATAAAGATGTATTTACTACTATCATTTGTGTCACAAATTTTTGTGGGAAGATTTTTGACACGTTTAGGTCAGAACTGTGGGAAATTTATAAGTAAATCCAACTCTGTTTTAAAGTAACAATAAGCTTTAGAATTAAAAAAGATGTGCTTGGATTTCCTGGTGAGAATGGGATTTACTCTTGAACCAGGTTTGCATTGCTAACAAATTCCGCATACCCCCCTCTTCCCTCCATTGCCCCTTCCCTTACACACAAACCCAGTCTGGCTAAACCTCACATCTTATTGAAAAAAGTTTTAGATCACATATGCAGGATTCAGTAAAGGATATGCCCCCATGCATGGCAAAAGAAAATCAAGAAGCTGCAGGACAAAACTAATGATGATAGTCTGACTTAAGTAAAGCAATATAAGCAAAAATTGAGCCTAAAACAGCTTCTTTGTCTTACTTTTGAAGGGTGGGTCACCATTCCTTGCTGGGGAGAAATTACTCCTTTCCCCATTTATAATCTGCTACTGATATTGTACTCAGTGGCTTAGTTAGGGCCCTATGGTCCGGGGCGAGTGGGGCCGGGGCAAGTGGGGCCATGTGGTATGACGACCCCCCACACTGAGGAGCAGATGGGAGGGGAGGTCATTGATGAAATGGGACTAATAGCTGGTCACTAGTCCTAGCCACCCAATATGGGCCCTGACAACAACAAGCAGTCCCCAAGTAGGGGCCCGTTGTCATTCCAGATCACAAGGCCCAAATCTTTTGTTCAAACTGCAAGGTTCTGCACAGGGCAGTTTTTTTTATGGTCCCCCTTATGGCCTTGGCCAGGGAGGTAGCTGGGGCCAGCTGACCTCCTTAGTTACGCCACTGGTTGTACTACATCTAGCTATAAACAACAAATGTGAAGTCTATATAATTATTGAACTTACTATATTTGTGTGGTTTAATCGGAGTAGAATAGCAACTTCTGATTTGACGACTTTTCGATCCACCTGAAATGAAAGAGAAAAGGAGCAATAAAATATTAACAAAACAGACAGCATCATTGCTTTATTACCACCTTCTCTATCACAGCATAACCTTTAGGGGTGGGGATGGGGGAACAGCAAGGACCTCAAATTTTCTGACAAAGCGATATCTTCAAAAATGATACAGCATTCAAAATTAAGTATTTTCTTCCCCCAATCCCATGGGACAGAAGTTTCAAAAATATGATACAGAATCAGGATTGATCATGTAAGTGGCACAATTTGGTGGCCATACATGATAAAAGCATTAATGCAACAATACTGATTCCACTACAAAAGACTTCAGTGATTTACTTTAAAACATTTTTTCTTCAAGTTCTCCAAAATGGTTAAAAGTACAATTACCAGAAAACCACACAGCATCTCTTGAAGACCTGTCAGCCAAGACAATCAGCATTAAGGTTTAAGTATTACAGGTATGCGACAGTCATAGTAAATCATGCAATCATTAGATAAGGCAATTTCTAAATACCACATAACTAATGACGGATAAGACATGCATGTTTAGCTGATTAATGATCTTGGTTACAGTAGGTTACTTGCAGCTTAAATGTCAGGAGTTTAAGGTCTTTGAATGAAGCAAATCTCCACTTTGCTCTTTAGCTGCAAGTTGAGTTTGATGACCAAGGCCGCCCACAACTCGGGGGGGGGGAAGGGGAGAGCGAGAAATTTCCCTAGGCCTGGTTTTATAGGGGGCCCTAGTCATAACAGACGGTGCAAATTATATGGGGGCCCAGATTCTCAATTTTCCCCCAGGGCCCGTGTCCCTCTCAGCGAAACTGGAGGCTCTTATCTCCTCCAACCTTGGTAGATTTAAGATCAGATTATCTTGTCGGTTCACTTCCATTAGTTGCCTGCCCCTCCAACCAGCTTTATAGGCCTAAGTTAAGAAGTAAGCAGATGATTTGAATAATGTCTATATGCACTGAGTGCAACCTTATGTTAATTTCTAGTATAGATCATATTGAACCGTGAAATTTCACAAGGAATCACATATAAGTCACTAAAATAGAAAACAGTGGATTTCTAAACAGGGCAATGACATTAAACAGTCACAAATTGAAGATCGGTCGTTAGTCGCAGAATTATACTCCCAGAGGCATGCAAAGGTGATTGCTACCTTCTTCACAAAGCTGCTGTGTGAAATTTGATTGTACGTACTCCCTCTTCGCCCTTCATATATCGAGAACCAATGGAGACACCAAGTGGAAGGACAATTATACATCAATTCGTTAGATATTCATTTTATATGCCATTGCATGTTGCCATTTTTGTGATCAGGTAGGATTTTTTGGGGGGCCATCCATGAGTTTCCTGGATTTCTTATGCATCTTAATATGCAGTTAGGCCCATTGCGCACTCTTGTAAATAAACTGTCAATCTCTATCAGTTTGAATGTTTTTCATAAGAAATTGGAACGGAATAATAGCATTTCTGGCTAAATTCATGGGACCATCTTTTTACTGTTTTACTCATATACTCGAACTTCGTGAGTTTTTCCAAGCTATGATAGTCACAATATTTTGCACTCCGTACCCCCCCCTCCTGCCCCCTCCCCAACCATCTCGTGCATCCGCCTTCATATTGTCTCTGTGGCTAGAAAAGAGTACAATCGTGTGAGAGTATATTGTGAGATCGGATGGGCATATATTAGCATAAGCAAACTCAACATCTGTATGCCGGGTCTTATAAAAATCGTGCTAAAACCCCAACAGCGGATTGCAAAAATCTTAATATTTGCATGAATTCTAGACCCTAACCCGACCCTAACCCAATTTGTTTTAACATTAGTCAGAATTTTTTACCCTTTAAAGTACAATTTTTAAGCCCTGGCAGGATTTTTCAACCTAAACTTGAATTCTCAAGCCCTAACTCTGCTATAAAACATGATATTTCATTCAGACCTAGCAGAATATTGCTTTTTATCATTTTTTTTTGGACAAAACCCTACAAACTTTGAAGCCCTAGCAGGATTTTTGTCAGCCTCAATTTAGGTTTTCAACTCCTAAGTCTGCTATAAAACACATGATATTTCATTAAATCCTAGCAAGATATTACTTTCTGGACAATGCCCTGCAAATGTTTGAAGACCTAGCAGGATTTTTAAAACCCTATAGCGGGAAATTTTTACAGCCCTACAGTACCGCTCACGTAGAACTACCACGTACAAAACATATAGGATCATATAACACCGTGTAACTAGGTATATTTCCTCGTAATAACGTAGACAATTTCAGCTGTCGCATAAGCCACATAAAATCCTCGCATAATTAGTCCAGGTAACATTATGACACATGTTCACCTAAAATTATTGAGGGCTGAAGCCCCTGGCTCTGCAGCCCCTAAAATTTTGTTTCATATACCTCACCCTTAAACAAAAAAAGATAACATTCACATACATCTTGTTTTCTGCATGAATTTTATACTTGAGATATCTTTACATGTTATGCAATAGCTTGTTAATTGTGTGACTCACCCCTACACCCCTGGAGTCATTACACCAAAGTGGGTTGCCAAAACATGTACATTGACACACCCTTGTTCACTTAAGTGACTGATTTTTTGTTGTGAAATGACTTACCCCAAATCAATCAATGTACAAAGTCAATGGGTCTGAAGAAAATTGACCCACACCAGAATCACTCTGGTGACTGACAATTTAATACAATGATGCACATGTGAGTCACTACTTCATATGTCAATGACTCATCTATGACTGACATTGCCAGGCAGTAGTAGGGGACTAGGGGTGAGTCATACAACTGACAAGTGCATTATACACTGTAGGCGTACAACTGTAGGCCTACAATTAAACAAAAAAGCACTGATTTCCAGGCGCGGATCCTGGAATTTTATAAAAAGGGGAGGGGGGAAGGGAGTACACATCAGTTCTGCCTAATTTTTGTTCTGTTGTGCATGACGTTTGATGCATAAGTCTAAAGACGTTATTCTTCTCACACTATAGCTCTAGGCTTATGATATCAACCACAATTTCAATAATAGCAGCTTTTAGCAAAAAAAGACTACTAGTTTGGAGAGTATGTGGTCTAAAGAGAGGACGGGGGGGGAGGGGGGGGCACACTTTGTGGATCCACGCCAAATTTTATTTAAGCCAAATGCCATTTCCTTGATGTATTTTTCCTACCAGCCACCTGGTCCATAGTTTTGAATGAAATGTATAGACCAGGCAGCCAGGTCTACAGTTTAAACCGAAAAGTTATAGACCCGACTGCCGGGTCTATAGGCGCAATCCAACAAAAATATTTCAAAATTGAACCAGCAGTACAAAATTAAAAGAGTAAAATCTCATTTTTTGGGACCTGCACCACAAAAATAATGAAAAAAGACTTTACTAAAAATAAAGACAAATAAAAGTACAAAAAGACACTTCTTGCACTGCGAAAATGATGCATAAAAAGGCATATATATATATATATATATATATATATATATATATATACATATCTACATATATACATACATATATATATACATATATATATATATATATATAGTGTACATGCAGCTGGATTTTTGAACCCATAGCGGGATTTTTGAAACCCAGCAGGATTTTTTAAGCCTACATTTCATTTTCAGGCCATAATTCTGCAAGGCACATAACTTTTCTAAAACATTTTATTAAAACCTAGTGTGAATGTTGCTTTTGGACTTAGCTTTGCTAGCAGGTTTTTTGAAGCCCTAGCGTTTTTTTTTTTTTTGCAGCCCTAACACGATTTTTTAAACCTACATTTCATTTTCAAGCCCTAACTTTGGTATAAAACACATGATTTTTATTCAAACCTATAAAGGGAATATTGCTTTTGCACAAGATTTTTGGGCGCATGCAGGCCTTATAGACAGAGCATTCTTCAGTCTTGCACGCGAGTCTTGCACGCGAGTCTTGCACGCGAGTCTTGCACTGGAGTCTTGCACGCGAGTCTTGCACGTGACTAGTCACCTGACTCGTCACAGCGACAGTTCACAGTTAAATGTGCCAAGAGGGTGTTAAAATATTAAGGTGTAAGAGATAGGGCAGAGAGGAGATGGAGGATTGAGAGGGAGGAAAGGGGGAAAATAGTTCCCCCAAAACTATGCAGCATGATCCCGGTGGGCGGCCCAGCAGGTCACTGAAGCAGAACAAGCCCGACTTTGCTGCTTGCAAGACAGAGGACCCTGCAATAATCAGCCCGTGATTAACCCTTACTCTACCACGCGGCGATATTACCACCGTTTTTGGTTCCCCCATCTTTGACTCCGCCTCTCCGAGTGCATTTTCAAAAAAGTGCTTGTAGAGTAAGGGTTAACAATTTTGGAAGAGGATTAAGGCCAATTGGTGTACATTACAAAATAGAGCTTTCTTCAATGGATAATGTAGGTAATTCCAATTGAAATTACAGGCTTTAAAACAATTTGGTTGTTATTGCCTCTACTTTATACAATTCCTACCAGAAATTAGAAGGAAATAATATTGCATGATCCTGTTCAGTAGAATAAAATAATTATGTCAGACAAAACCTAAATGGAATTTAAGAATTTAATATACAAATGTCAAAAGTTATATTTTCATTTTCTGAAAGAAATCATTTACCATAATACAAATATTTGCAGCAATATTGACAGTTTGTAAACAAATTTAGAAAAAAATAGAATTAGAAGCTGTGCAAAAATCAATCAATCTTCGTTTGGCCATCCTTTCAACAGTGTTTAAAGAATTTAAGCTCAATAATGTGTCACTTGTGTTAGGAATTCTATGGATCAATCGTGCCACAAGGTAACACATGTGGAACTACCTTAGTATTATAGTCCTCAGTGTCAAAATGAGACCGCAGTAAAGAGGCTGAATACACCTAGCGACATGAGGCTGGATACACCTAGCTGGACCCATCTTACAATGGAACAAGCTCAATAAATGTAAATTTGGGTAGCTACTAGCTGCAGGTATATAAAAGGAATGTGTGTCACCAGTAAATTAAGAATTTGGATAAAATCCTTTTCTGCAGGAATATATATATTTTTTTTTTTTTTTTTGGGGGACTATTTTGAAATGCAGCAATACTGAAAATAGTGTTACCTGACAGGCCAGTATTATCTTATAGTGTTACCTGACAGGCCAGTATTATCTTATAGTGTTACCTGACAGGCCAGTATTATCTTATAGTGTTACCTGACAGGCCAGTATTATCTTATAGTGTTACCTGACAGGCCAGTATTATCTTATAGTGTTACCTGACAGGCCAGTATTATCTTATAGTGTTACCTGACAGGCCAGTATTATCTTATAGTGTTACCTGACAGGCCAGTATTATCTTATAGTGTTACCTGACAGGCCAGTATTATCTTATAGTGTTACCTGACAGGCCAGTATTATCTTATAGTGTTACCTGACAGGCCAGTATTATCTTATAGTGTTTACCTGACAGGCCAGTATTATCTTATAGTGTTACCTGACAGGCCAGTATTATCTTATAGTGTTACCTGACAGGCCAGTATTATCTTATAGTGTTACCTGACAGGCCAGTATTATCTTATAGTGTTACCTGACAGGCCAGTATTATCTTATAGTGTTACCTGACAGGCCAGTATTATCTTATAGTGTTACCTGACAGGCCAGTATTATCTTATAGTGTTACCTGACAGGTCAGTATTATCTTATAGTGTTACCTGACAGGCCAGTATTATCTTATAGTGTTACCTGACAGGCCAGTATTATCATATAGTGTTACCTGACAGGCCAGTATTATCTTATAGTGTTACCTGACAGGCCAGTATTATCTCACAGTGTTACCTGACAGGCCAGTATTATCTAATAGTGTTACCTGACAGGCCAGTATTATCATATAGTGTTACCTGACAGGCCAGTATTATCTTATAGTGTTACCTGACAGGCCAGTATTATCTCACAGTGTTACCTGACAGGCCAGTATTATCTAATAGTGTTACCTGACAGGCCAGTATTATCATATAGTGTTACCTGACAGGCCAGTATTATTTTATTACTGTAACTTTAGGCCCCAAGAGAACCAGGACAAAAAACATTCTCCTTAATTCCACAAAACCTTAGCTTTGATGTCTAAAAATGACCCTGAATTTGATGAAAGTTTTTATCATGTAGGTTTAAATGGGTAAAATAATTGGCTTTAAGCTATGAGGAGTGACAGGCAACATGAGGCCAAATTTTAAAATGTATGTTCCTTCCTCCATCACAAACCCAAGATTTTCATGATTCCTTTCATTTCACATAAGTCTGATGCATTCTGCAGTGTTCCAATCAAATCACGATAAAAGCGGTAAAAAAAACAAAAAACCATCCTTGCCATTAAGTTAGATCCCAAACAACAGTTACTTATTTGTCCTCTACAGTACATCTCTCACCCGGCTACACAGAACGTGAATACAAATTGTAAGTCTTTACTTAACCTGACATCATGCCGACTAATGCTGCAGGCATTTTCTTTTCAATTCTAAAAATTAAGCAAGGTGGAAAAAACAACATCGTATTATGTGATCGTAACTTACATTTTTCTGGATTACTTTGACGGCATACGGTCTGTTGGTGCCGACTTGCAAACATTTCTTTACGACAGATGTTGCTCCTCTGTATAAAAATACAAATAAAACAAAAGCATGATGCATGAATGAATATGAATAATGGGCAGTGTTAAAAATAGATCACCTTCAAATTGATTGTGGAATCAGAGAAAGTTTGCACAAGCATGAAACAAAATAGGGAAAATTCAGATTTTAGGATACAGCAACCAAAATATTGACCCGTTTTGAGGAAACATGATACTTCTGTGGCTCTTGTCTTCACCTTAATTGACAAGCTCGCTTGATGCTTGGCATGAAAGCTTGGAATTTAATATATCTTACAGCTTGTCATGTAAGTTTCAATTGCTTGTCACATTGGCTCTATCAGTTACGTCATGTAAGCTTGCATTGTTTGTTTGTTTGTTTGATGAGGCTTAACACCACCACAACAGCGTGGGTCAAATTGTGCCTGAGTGGTTAGATCATTCCAGAGTTAGGAAGAAAAAAATAGGAGTCTGAGAGAAGTATGGGGACTAAAAGCCAGGAAGCTTGAATGAGAGAGGAAGTGCAAGGGTGCTAAAAAAAGGCAAAAGTAGGTAGACAGGGTGGGAGAGGAGGACTAAATATGGTTGCAGAGGGAGGCATGATGAAGGAAAGAGATCATTTTATCCAGAGAGTTTTTCTGGAAGAGCTCGGCTATGGAGTTGTTAGGGGTGAGGGAAGCTCTGGGAAGGTTGTACAGGGGGCATGCAAGGAAGATGTGGTGGACTGTGAGGGGGAAATGGCCAATTGTTGCAGAGGGGTGGGGTAGCTAGTAAGAAGGTGGGAGTAAGTGAGGTGGGTATTACCTATTCTAAGGTGGGTAATGTGGACGTTGTCGATATGGGAAAGATTGTGGATGGTGGGTTTGGTCGGAATGGTGGGTTTGGTCGGAATGGTGGGTTTGGTCGGAATGGTGGGTTGGATGTCATGGAGTTTGTTGCCAATTTGGGAGTCCCATGAGGTTTGGGAGTCCCATGTGGTTTGGGAGTCCCCATGAGGTTTGGGAGTCCCATGAGGTTTGGGAGTCCCATGAGGTTTGCCAGTGGTCACGAACAAGGGAAGAGATAAGCGGTTTGATGTCAGAAAGGGTTTATACTAAGCTCCCTTTTAAGCTTGGATGTTAGCTCACTTAACCCATGTTAGCTTGTTGCAATATAAGCTCATTTCAAACTTGTGATGAGCTTGTTTGCAGGGGGCTTTGATAAGGAGTAGTGGTAGGTAGCCAGGTACACGTAACAGGATGTTCAAGACCTTATGGGTCGAGGCAATAACCTTCATGTCATATGGCAATATATTTAGATGATACATATGAATTTACTACATGCACTTTGCAATTTATTGGAGGGGGTGGCCAAGGCCCCTCTGGTCCCATAGGCTCCTACAGCCCCGATGAAGGTTATTTTGGGAGACAATCTCTTTTCTGTTTCATAAGCATTCATCACTTAATGATTATCTCTGACAAAGTTGGACGGAGGTTATGTTTTTGCCCGTCTGTCATCAAGATAACTCAATAACTGATGATTGATTTGGATTAAATGTGGTGTGTGGTTTTGTTCCTGCTCAAGGAAGAAGTGATTAAAATTTGAGACATATTGGAATAGAGAAAGGGTGCAAATGGAGGTATGGGGGCGAGTGAAAATGGGGGGTGAAGACATTTGACTGTCATCAAGATACCTCAAGAACTGATGATTGGGTTTTGATTAAATTTAGTGTGTGGTTTTGATCCTGCTTTAGGAAGAAGGGATTACAATTTGAGTAATATTAGAATGGGAAGAGTGCAAATGGGAAGTGGGGACATTTTGTCTGTCATCAAGATACATGTTTATCAAGAACTGATGTCTGGATTTGGATCAAATTTGGTGTGTGTTTAATTTTTTTCTGCTTTAAGAGGAAGTCATTAAAGTTTGGGACGTATTGGAATGAGGGAAGGGCAAAAATGGAGGGGTGGAGATATTTTAGGGCAAGATTTATCATTACTTAGTTGATATTTTCAATGGAATGTGCTGAACACAGTCAGTCTGCAGAGCCGTGAAAAGAACTTTCTTCTCTTAGTAACGTATGCAAAAAATGTTGCGCTTTGCATATTCAATGAGCTGAAAACATCATTTTAAAACTGCAATATGTTGATGACTATAACACCTAGGAAAACAATCTAACTTGCAAATTGCTGATAAAAGATTGATTTCTCGAAAAATAATAACAACTTTTTTAAGAACAGAAAGGAAAAGGGTGAATTTACGAGAGGAATTTTTTTTAAACAAAAAGAATACGGGCTTATGTTTTTGAAGCCTTACTACATTAAAAAATACTTGCAACAACACGAAAATCTCAGAAAAGATCAAAAAATGTTTGCTGCACAAATTCATTACTTTCCTGCATTATTATATGTCTAATGGGTCAGGAACATGGCAAATTCAGCGCAATTCCATATAGTCACTTGTCAGAAATAAGCAAAACACTTCCATGGTGGTGTTCTGCGCTCTCATTGGCTGTTGATGTTGTCATTCATTATGTCATATTGAGATTTGTGGACACTTATTATATGCAGTACAGTATTCAACGTACTGAAAATTATGGGCTTACATTTCCTTTATTTGTTCCGTTATACATGAAAAAGTACTTGCAACAGCACGACAATCTCAGAAAAGATCAAAAAGTATGCTTGACCCACAAATTCATTACTTTCCTCCAATAATTTTTATCGGCTGAGAGGCACACAGCAGATTCAAGGCAATTTTGTATGGTCTCTTGCCACAGACTCTTACAACACTAAGTTGTATACAAATAAAATGGTCATCCCAAATTTGTATTAATGTTAATTTCTTTTATAATTCTTCTGTATTGAAGTTGGTTATATTGAGCTCATTAATACGGATAATATTCAGCATTTTAAGTTGAATATATCACTGGACAGACTGGCAATATTGTCCCAGGCAAAGTGTTGAAGGCTCCCTCATTAATAATACATTTATTAGTTCTTAACCAACTTACAGCTGGAAGAAGTGCTTTGCATTCTTTTTTCCTGCTTTTCGGGATGCATGTCCGAGTGAAGTCAAATATAGTATGACAAAATCATAAGTCCTTTGAGTCGGTTTGCATAACTGGGACAGCTTCTGTAAATATGGAGCCAACCTTCAGTTGCCATGCATTTGTTTTCTTGTTTGACATCCGACAAAGAAGTCTTCATTTATTGATTTTCCTTTTACACAAGGCAACTTTAGAACTAGTAAATTCCCTGCTTTCAGCCAAATGTATTTAGAGCAGGGTCAACACCAGAAAATTGATTTGGGACTGAGGGGGAGATGGGAAGATTTGTCTCATGGGATGGGGCAGGGGAAGGGACTATCGATCAGATACTCTCAGGTAGAAATATGTCCTGGGATAAAGTGGGGGAGGGGAGTGATGTTGTCAGGTAGGCAAATGACTCTTTGTTTCCACCTGGTGAAGGGCTGAGATACTAGAGGTGGAGGGAAAATGGAGGGGGAGGTGTTGATAAGGGTAACAGCAAGGTAAATGGAGGAGGGTAATAGATAACATGACCCAGGTAGGCCGAAGAGAAAACGATTGTCATTTCTCTAATCTGCTTAAAAAGCATAAATTTCATAAAGAATGGCCAAGTTAATTTGAGGAAACCTGACATATCCCCACCAAAGTGGCAACATCCAATTTTCCACGCCTCCAAATATACAAAACAAATTCATACCACGGTAACCATTTCACATTCTCAAATTGGTATCAGAGTCATTCTGATACCAATTTGACTAACTTAAGTGACACTATCAACAATTTTTAAGATGCTCTTCCTCTATCTTTATTGAAGTTCTATTATAGTGCTTCTCAGGAGAGATAATGCCTGATGCACCAAAACAATGTGTAAAATACTTTGTAATAAAAAACAATCTAAAGGCACCCTACAGTTTGTGATAAAACTTACAAATAAACATTAAGAAAGAGAAACAACTCCGACAAGTGTTTAAAAGTGCATCATCTTCTATATTCTTTCTTGCCATTTACTCAAATTCCATTACAACTAGAACGGTAAATACAGTCATGGTTCACATGCCCATGCAAATTGACACCTATATCATATGACCCGGCCAATTATACAAATGGCATCTCACACTAAGTCCCACATGGCATCCCATGTCCCACATGGCATCCCACCCCATGTCCCACATGACATCCCATCCTGCACCCCTTGTCCCACATAACATTCCACCATATCTCCCACATGGCATTCCACCATATAGTATGTCTTGCATAGTATTCCACCATATGTCCCACATGGCATCCCACCCTATGACCCACAAGGCATCCCACCCTATGTCCCACATGGATTCCATCCAACATGTATGTCCCACATTGATCCAACATGTATGTCCCACATTAATCCAACCATATGTACCACATGACATTCCTCACTATGTCCCACATGGCATCCCTTCCTGTGTACCACATGGCATCTCTCCCCATGTCCCCCATGGTATCCCACCTTATGTCCCACCATATGTTTCACATCATATCCCTCCCAATGTCCCAATGACATCCTACTGTCTGTCCCACATGGCATCACATCCCACGTTAATTTTGCATTACACTTTTGCATCCCACGTGACCGTATTACACAAATTACATCATGTTGCATGGTGGTCTGTGTTCCCGAAAAATCTAATTTGCGTAGCTAGCGCGATTTCCTTGCTAAAAGAACCCAGTCACGTGACCTAATTAACAGGGCTTGATGGATCAAGGATTTCTGAGATAGATTGTATTCCGGTGGGGAATGAACAGGCCGAAGGTATGCACTCTGCAGAGTGCTATAATTCTAGATAGGTTTGTTTCTGTCTTACAAATCAATTAATCAATCACTGACATTTACAGAGCGCCAAATACAAAACAGAATTTGCACTACAGTGACACACATGTACAGTAGAACAAACTACGTAAGAAAGAAGATTTGCTTGCAAATATATTTCTGCAATGTCTTGGGGACTTACAATGTCTTGCAAGTTTTTTCAACTTTCTGTAGAATCCCCTCACCTTTATTTTCATTACAAGTGAGTTATTTGCAGCAATGTACATCAAAACAAACTTATATTATCTATGATTGCACTTTATGCAAACTGAATTGGTTGTAAATATGAAGTAACAAATTACCTCATTCAAGGGATTTATGGATTGTTATCACACAACACTCTTTCAGTACATTACTTTTTCCGAAAGTTTCAGTATTCATCCAAAAATCATGGGTCTGCGTTTCAAATCGATTAAAAATGTTCGATTGTGTATATTCCGCCATATTCACAAATTCTTAATTGAAAAAGATCTGTTTCTTCACAAAATGAAGTGCCTTGTCCTCTTCAAAATGAAAAAATTAAAATTCAACAGGCCATTTAATCACTTTCCTGAAAATAAAATCAAACAATCGTTCACCAGCTATGTACACAATTTCTTAACAATCGTTATGAAGCACTGCTCCCCCTTGAATTGTCAATCACGATTGACTTCAAAATCAGGTCTTTAATTAAGACGCTGGTTGCAAATCCTGGCATGTAAAATATTTTCATGATTCACGAAAAATGAAGTTCTCTTTGACAGTGATTGATTGCAAAGGCTACTGTACTGATTTTGTGCTACCCCACAATGAATACAGTCAACACAATATTGGTAAAAGTACATTGCCTTACTTGGCATTCTTTTCTAAAAGAGTAATAACTGGTTGTGATTTTGTCTAGAAAAAACAAAACAAAAAACACACTTTTAAATCTGTATAATGGCTTAAAGGGAATGAAGATAAAGGGTTCCACAACAGGATATATGACAATACGACTTGAAACAGGTTTCGATAAAAAATTCAGGATTCTTGTTTGTGCATTTATTGCATGACATTCAAAATTACATCATAATAATCTTAACAATTCGAGCTGCTATGATATGAATCTGTCATTTTCCTGAACTTCAAAGGGATAGACTTTTTCAAACTAAGTTTAGCCAATGCGATTTCTTCAGTACTTTGACCAATCAAATGCTGGGGAACTTTTCCTTTGTTTCCCAACCAATCAGGTGCAGTTTTGAGTGAAAAAATGTAAGTAGCAATAAGCGTGTGTATTTCCTTTATGTGTAGGATACGTGCGCTTGAAAACATTTTTCATACACTTGGTCCCAAATCGTGCAATTGTGCAGACGGCCAAGGTTCCTCCAGAATTTGATTGGTCAATAAGATTCCTTCAGTATACAATTGGTCCATATGGACACGTGAATCTCGGCCATGTGACATTATTTAAATTAGTTATCCCGAAATTGCCGATTCAGGTTGAAAAGGTCTATTGTAGAGGTTTGAGGTCAACAGAACATACAGACCATGAAAGGACTTGTTGAAACACTTAGTGAAAATATGTGCTGCTTTTTGTGATGTAACCTACTTGTTCTACAGCATTGTATATTATTCCACATTTAGAAATCATAAATGCTGTAATTTATTTTGATTGTTTCTTCAATCCCTATTCTTTCATTGTAATTGATATTTTAGGACATTGTTATAATTTCAGTTTTCTCCTCCCCTACCTCACTATCTTACCCATCCTCCCATGTCCCTCCCCATCTCCATTCCATGTTGACCATTGTTATTGTGATTCTTTTTTTTTTTGTTTTTTCTTTCTGGAAATGACATTAAAACAGAAATAAATCTAACATTGAAAAGGGGGGGGATAGGGAATTACAATTCTCAGAAGAAGAAAATATTTAAAAAACATAACACTATGACATACAGTGTATGTAGTGAATGCTAAATTGTTCCAACAGTTTTGTCCAAGATTGAAGGTTGCGTACCATTGGTTACATATGTATGAAGTCATTAGTGGCAGTAAGAGATTTTAAGAGGGGCAAAACATGATTGAGGAGGGGGGGGAGGGGGAGTGAACATGTGCACAAAATGGAGCATGAGAAGTGCATGTACAAAGGAAACTGACCCCAATGTACAGGCTGCCAAACTATTACATGTGGATTATTTGCAATGGAACCTTTGCACACATTTGAAAGTAAGTTCTTAATATGGTATACATCTTTTGATACACTACTGCTAACTCAATTAATTGTAAAATTGTATCATTATTACAATTTATATAGTGCCAAAATCAATGTAAATAATCATTGGCTCTGTACATGCAAAGAAACTTTTACATGAATACATATGATAACATTAAAGTAAATTTGCTCATAAAGTCCTCTTGTTTTATAAATTGGCTTAATCGAGTTCAAATTGTAATTTATTATTTGAAATAATATTTGTGTTCTTGCTCTTCCTTACAAAATAAAGCAATCTGAAATGAAAATAATACCAGGGCAGGACAGGCTGTGTAAAAGACACAATGACAGAGTAAGTACAAAGGCAAATTCTTCCTTGTTTTTCACAAACAAATCTTGAATGGAAAACTAAACTTTAATTTAGCAATATCCATTGACATTACAGGAACACTAGACCAAACAGTGAGAGCGTATTTTTACAGGTCCAAGAAATCAAATGCTCATTAAACATGCAATGGCATTTTCAAGTTATATGAATATTCAAATGATCTTAACACCCTCACGTCGTCTGTGGGCTATGGAGGCATAAAGTTTATCAATCTGTTGTAGATAATATATTTGTGAAATTTGCAAAAACAAGCGCCCTCACTTTTTGGTCTAGTGCTCCTTTAAACAGAAAGCCATGAGGAGAAAACTTGTATCAAAGCCTTTTTTAGACAGAAGAAATTTAGAAATAAATCACCCAAAACAGAATATGACTAAAATAAAAACCTAAAGCAAAACAGCAAAGTGTGTGGGTGCTGTAATTAGAGTATAATTTATACAAGGTATAATAATCTTGCAGATCTAAAACAAAGATTGATTCTTGATCAGTATTCAACAATTTGAGGATGTAGTACTTTCATCATTGCATTCATTATTCAATGATAACGAAGCAAATGCCTTTCTGTCATCTTGTGCAAGCAGCATATCCTACAAAATGATTGGAAACATTTTGTCAGGATTACTCATTAAATCATTGTGAGGTACAACCTCAAAGGAGACAAAGTCTCAGGGTTTTTTTCCCTCCTTTGTTTATTTATTAAAACTCATTGCAGGGCCTCACCACAGGTTTGAGATTGGAGGGCCAGGACCAGGGGTGTAAGGAGGGGGAAAGCTATATTGCATTGAAAATGAGCCATGGTCCCTACACCCTGGCATCAGGGACAATACACATTTGCCCAAATTTCATTAACATTTAACATTTTTTCCAATAAATTAAAACATTAATTCAGGATAGAGCAACAATGACAGGAGTTCATATCAATTAATGAACTTGCTTATTGTATGGATTCCAAATTTCACCTCTTGGTAAAGTCATGGTACCTCTTCAAAAGTGTTTAAAATGCTCTACCAATTACATCATATTCAAATCCATTACATCTACATAGCCCAATCCTTGATCAAATAATCTTCGGAGGTGCTGTACAATGAGCAGCAATAGTAACACAAGTAACATATACATAAACACAAACAGTCTCTGGTATAAGGTTTGTTAAATAAGATCATTCAAACTTATCGAACAGGTATGTTTTTTTAATTTTGACCTAAATGAATCAAGAGATAGAGACTTCTTAATGTCATTTGGTGAATCGTTCCACCATGTCAGGTCCACAACACCAAAAGAGCGACAAGCAAATGTCTTAAGTCTAGCAACTGGAATCAGGAGCCTTTGTATATGTCATTCGATCACAATATCCAGATCACTTCTTGGCAATTCCACTAACAGATCTTTAAAATACTGTGGTGATTTATTGTTCAGACATTTATATACCTGAGTAGGTATTTTATGCTGAATATGTGATTTAATCGGAAGACAAAGTAGGCGTTTTAAGGCAATCCCTACTACCAACATATTTCAGTTTATTCATACATTACGATAAAGGTGGATATGTCAATAGGAATTTTTTCCTGATGTCTGAAAATGGTCACAATCAAGTATTAACTGCTACATAAGCTACAGGCCTACAACAGATTGCTGCACAATTCACAAATTATGAAAGAAAAAAAAATCAATTTAGTTTAGTTTAATAAGCTCAACATTATGCAATCTTTTTGTTCACTTTCGATTTCTTGGAATGAATACAGTATCAAAAGCAGGATTTCGCATAACCAGAATAAACCATCCATCATCCATGACATTTTATCAATCCTTATCATGATTAGCACGCCGCCGCCATCGCCGAGGGAATCTACATGACCAACAAAACTTGAAACTGATCGCAACTGCTCCCATTACCAGGGTAAGATTGATCTGATAATTTACAGATCCACACAGGGTTTTCAGGATGACAATTCAGAGATGTAAGATGTATCATCTTCGTCATGTGATAAACAATAACATGAGAATAAGATATAGAAAGTAATTGAGAAGTGTTTATTGTTGTTGCTCTGGAAGTTGTGGTACCTTGAGAGGTTGTAATACCTGGGAAGGTTGTGGTACCTGAGAAGGTTGTGGTACCTGAGGAGGTTAAGGTACCTGGGGAGGTTGTGGTACCTGGGGAGGTTGTGGTACCTGGGGAGGTCGTGGTACCTGGGGAGGTTGTGGTACCTGGGGAGGTTGTGGTACCTGAGGAGGTTGTGGTACCTGGGGAGGTTGTGGTACCTGGGGAGGTTGTGGTACCTGGGGAGGTTGTGGTGCCTGGGGAGGTTATGGTACCTGGGAAGGTTGTGGTACCTGGGGAGGTTATGGTACCTGGGGAGGTTGTGGTACCTGGGAAAGTTGTGGTACCTGAGGAGGTTGTGGTACCTGAGGAGGTTGAGGTACCTGGGAGGTTGTGGTACCTGGGGAGGTTGTGGTACCTGGGGAGGTTGTGGTACCTGGGGAGGTTGTGGTACCTGGGGAGGTTGTGGTACCTGGGGAGGTTGTGGTACCTGGGGAGGTTGTGGTACCTGGGGAGGTTGTGGTACCTGGGAGGTTGTGGTACCTGGGAGGTTGTGGTACCTGGGGAGGTTGTGGTACCTGGGGAGGTTGTGGTTTTGGGGAGGTTGTGGTATCTGGAGGGGGTGTACTAGGCAGTATTTCATGGAACAAGTAGGGAAAACATGTTATGTGGTAGTCCTCCATCAAAAATTCTTTTCAGAAATACACCCCTCCGTACCCCCACCCCGCCCCCCCAGGCCCACCCACTTTGTTGAAGAGAATCACGGTCCTAGGTTGCATGCAAAATTTAAACAAAATCTTTGAATTGTTGAATAACAATCCATGTCATGTCAATCCTATCAACAAACCAACTTATGGCTGCAATCAGTCATTACTGCCATTTTCTCATAGTGCATTATTGAGATTTCATTTAAGTTTTTTCACTTTTCAAAGGTGGAATAATCGTTGTTTTCTAGGTTTTCCCCATCTTTATTTCCAACCAAGCTAGATTTTTCCAGATCTAGCAACCTTTCATTTTGAGTACTCTCCTTCATATCTCCCATTCCTTCTAGCATTACAAGGATGTTAATTTGCCAATTCAGAACACACCATCCTTTTCTTTTAGATAATTTTTGGTTTCATTTCTAAGAATTAAATAAATCAAATGCTCAATTGCATTCATATCTTGACATTTCACATTTTTTTTTTTTAAAAAACTTACATGCATAATTTATGAAAGTGATAACACATAATTGCAATACAACATAATTAAATGTCATGAAAGCAAATTTTGAATAGTTATTCTCTTCTTTAATGAGCAAAAATGTCAGAATCAGCGAAAGCCTTAGAATTTCACGAGCAAGTAACATGCATTGCCATTAAAAATTGAATATTATTTTACAGGTTTCGATTAATATCAGCTGTCTGCAATATGGGAGACATTTGGCAAGCAAAATTTAGCTTTATTAGAATTGGCTAAAAGACAAGTTTACAGAATTATCCACTTTAGTAATCTAGTTTCCCGGGGGAAGAACACTTCATACTAAAAGTGGTAGGGGTGTGCAGCCCCAAAGCCGAAAACCATACCCGCAGATTGACAGATTTTTGCTACATGCAGTATGAAATAATACAATTTTGATACCTGCAGTATCAAGTATTCAACAAAAATATTGTAAAAATGGACCAGCAGTAGGAATTTAACAGAGTAAAATAATATTCTTTGGAACCTGCACTACGAAAATGATAAAGAAAAAAAAGGCAACTGTTGGGTGGCACATATATATCTCTCATATGGAAATGCACCCTCCCCCCCCCCCTCCCGACACAAATATTCTTTCTTTACTTCACCTCCCAACTTACAACATACATAGAATTGTTGCTTTTATAAAGACATGTACAATTGTGCGACTGTAAGAATCAACCTGAAGAAGGATTGAAGAACTTAAAGCAGCTGGAAACAGCATCATAGAAATACAAACAATTTGACTTTTATAAATGAAATTCTCCCATAATGCACTAATTGGTAAAGATGTGAAAACTAGGCCAATAAATTAAGTTGCAGCTCAATTGACTAATTACAATTCTCAATGTATACAAATATTCTTTGACCTAATAAATTATTCACAGATTCTTAATTTTCAAACTGTTTGGTTTGGTTTGTTGATGTTTAACAGCACCGCGACAGTCAGAGTCAAATGTGCCAAAATCAGCCGAAGCATTTCAAACTGTATTTGAGAAATGGATATAAGGATGCCATAGCTATGTACATGTAGTTCCAAGAATTTTTTTGTATATTGAAAGTGGAGGCAATGTTCATTACAGCACAAAACTAAAATATTAGCATAAAGCACATACCTCCATCCATGTTAATTCTCCACTGAAATACAATCTACCTCAGAAACCCTCAATCCACCAAGTTATAACCCCAAACAATCTCTTTCTAACTGTTGATCTATATTGCCATTTACATTCTAAACACTTGAGGATCATCACTTGTGATCATTGTTTTCAGTGTAATTCAGGTTAAGCATGCATTGTTTGAGCTCTATACAGGGTAGATGCACATTCCATTATTTTCATTCATGGCAGAAACCATTTGTTTTGATTTAATACCAGAGACCACTTCATTTGATTTTCTTCGAGTCCAGAAAATTCATTGTATGGTTGTTTATTCATGGCATGAGTTTATTGTTCAGCACATTCCATTGGAAAGTTTCGCCTAAGTGTTGACATACCTTACCTAAAGATATCCCCACCCGTCCATTTCTACTCTCCCCTTGTTCCTTGTTCCAATAAGTTGGAAATTTTAACTTCTTCTTTAAGCAGTCACAAAACCACACCCCAAATTTAATCAAAATTTAATCATCAGTTCTTAAATATCTTAATGATAAACAAACGGAGGTATAAATATATATAATATACATATATACATATGTATGTATGTATGTATGTATGTATGTATGTATGTATGTATGTATGTGTGTGTATGTATGCATTATGTATGTATATATATATGTATGTATGTATGTATATATGTATATATATATATATATATATATATATATATATATATATATATATATATATATAAATATATATATATATATGTATAAATATGTATATAAATATATATATATATATATATGTATATATATATATATATATATACATATATATATATATATATATATATATATATATATATATATATGTATACATATATATGATATATACATATAAATATATATATAATATATATATATATATATATATAATATATATATATATATATATATATATATATATATATAATATATAATATATATATATACATATATATATATACATATATATATACATTTTTCTCATTTTTTTCATCAGTCCCAAAAACTAAGGTAAATTTTGTAATGCTGGTCCATTTTACAATAATTTTTATAAAAATGATAAATCAATCTTATTTGTGCTCTTTAATCTATAATAGAAACATGAATCCTGAAATTAGAAAAATTATTTGAAATATTTTATAGTCTGAACATGTGTATACTATTAGCATGGGGGAACCTAATTTTGTGCACTTAAGAAATAAAATGGCGAAATTTTTATTTAAAAACAAGAATTTACCTTTAAAAATTCTTTGAAGGTGTCACTAAACTTCTCATCTTTGTGACAGTGATGAATAAAAAATAAACTTATCCATGGAAAAGTCAAGTTATAACAAAACTCGAGCGTGCTCGTTTAAGTTTGAGGGTCTCCTAATTTTGTGCATCTAATGGCACACATTGGCTTTTGCTTTTATCAATTAGAAAACTTGAAAGGCCCTTAAAACAGTAAGCAAAATGTTGTTTTCAAACAGTTAACCTATATAAAATATTGAAACGTCAAATAAAGAAATTAAAAATCACTCTTCCGAGTCTTTACAATGGGGCGTAAAATTAACAAGCAATTGCACTATAACACGTTCTGATTCCATAACTTACTTTTAGTGATATCTGGTGAAAAGTATCTACCTTGACCTTAAATTTGTTTCTTTCATCTCTCTTTTTTTTTTTGTGCATTAACACTCACATATCATTCATATGAATAAGAATACTGTAAGAAAATAAAAAAAATTCACACCCTATCGCAAGAATGGAAATGAACTTTTGTTACGTCATAGCCTTAAGTTAAAGTTTAAGCTCTTGAGTATTCATCAGTTTTGAACCTGATGTGACCTTTGTTTAAACTTTTTTCTATAGCTTAGGCCATCATTACATAATAAAATGTCCTTCATCCTAACGTCAGTGATAGCAGTTGGATGTGTGTGGTCGAGTAAGAAAGAGAAATTGCTGTTTTTATTGGCTCAACTGGACCAGTAATTTTTTGAAAGGAAAATATCTTTTAGGATGTGATTTATATTGCATTTTAAGTAAGAAATACTTGTCTCCCATACCCCAGGAAGTGTCATTTTTTACAATTTTATATGTAAGTTTTAGCTCGTAAGTCTGATTGTTCGAAATTGGTTGCTAAACTAGGTGGAATCAAACATAGTATGTAGTGCACGAAATTAGGGGGTGCACGAAATTAGGTTCAGTTACTATACTGTAATTTACCCACTTTTGTAAACGTTTATTTCTTACACATTAACACAAGTATAACAATTGTTTAATGAGTAGACAGTAAGAGGCCACATACCAGGATGTACATGTTTTTGGTATACAGGACAATACTGCACAACTCCAGATAAACAAATTAAGAAATAATTATCACTTTTTTTTCAAATATCAACCATACAGCAACAATACTTAGCACGAACCTTAGATCATATACTTGTAATCAACTTTAAAATGTACAGTGCAGTTAATACTGAGGTACTTATTGTTCAAAGTGTTTTTGTCAGCAAATGAGATGATACTGTATAAACAGCTTCTATTTTCAAAATGGATTTCTATTGTCAAAATGGACTGGAGTAATGCCTTCCAATTACCAGTTTCCTTCCTTTTTTGTACTTTATACACTCTGTGCCATAATAGCAAACAAAATTTAGTTTGCTATTCTGGTACAGAGTTTTTTTAACAACCAAAAAGGGAGTATAATGGCTATGTAAAGGCTTATTCCAGTCCATTTTAACAATAGAAGCTGTTTATAGGAAGTGTATGAAGTTCCACCGTGGCCTCATTTATTACTTCCCTCTTGGCATGTGTCCTTTGTAAGTATCAGTTTGGCTTTAAAATACACATCAAAAAATATCATCAATTTGATAATACACAAAAATGTTTGAACATGTCAGTAAAAATGATGACAATAAAATAAGTGCAGTACATGAAAGTGCTGTATAATTTCATTGGCCATTAAAATTCTTGATAAGTGATTTGCTGTCACTGTATAGCTATCACTAAACTTGATTGGTAAAATAAATACCACTTTATGGATTCACCAGACAGGCCTAATTGATCATCAAAATTTGATTAATACATATAAAAAAACATTTTAAAATGGCAAATTCATACTGCCTTTTATTCCATTGCTTTTTATACTTAGTTCTATAGACTTTTCAACTTAATTTTTTGCAACTTCACATCCCTAAAAAGCACAAAAATATTCTCGTCAAATATCCTAAACATATTATTATACTCCCAGATAATTATACTTTCTTAGAAATAGAGACTACTAAAATGACTTCCTGTTTAATGGACTAGAAGATTCTCAAAAATATGGTGGCCATTTTGAAATCAAAATGGCTGCCATAAGGTCATGTGACAAAATGCAAAAGTGGTTTTCGATTTCATTTCATCACTTCCAGTTCTTCCCATACTTAAATTCTATAAATGTTTTCATTCAAATCAAATTTTTGCAACTATACATCCATAAAGAGTAAAAAAAATAATCATCAAACCTCCTAAAAATCTCATAAAACTATGGTACTTCCAGATAATTCTACTTCCTTTAGTCACGAAAAAATCTTTTACTTTCAACCCCATCATGTGTCCTAAATGTTTTGACATTTTTTCCTCTTTTTGTCTGCTTTTTCCGTTTTATTGTCTAAAAACCCCCAAAATACTCTCTGTTCTCAGTTGCTAAGTTATGACTTCCTGTTTAATGGTCTAGAAGGTATTATTAATGAAATTTTCTCAAGTGTTATTGATTTACTGAGAAACAGGGCAGTTACGAGATTCCGAGACAGAGCCTGAAAGTGATCTCCCATTAGCTAGTGGGAATGACACACGAGAAAGATGTGAAATGCGACTCTCTATCCAATCATACACAGAAAAGCACATTAAAGATTTATAAAGTTAATTTAAATTTCCATTTTATAACATTTTCTTGGGAGACTGGGCGTAGCTATATTCCTTTAGAAATGAATAAAAAGGTGTGCAATTTTGTTTTGCAGTCATTATTTTTTTAGTGATCAGGAATTGTTTAAAGAGAGAAGATATTGATTGAAAAGATAATTATAAGGTATCCGCTAAAAAAAAAGTATTCTGATGTTGTAGCATCGGGGAGGGAGAGAGGGGGACACTTCCATATGTGTATATAAATATATATGTGTATGTATATATATATATATATATATATATGTATATATATATATATATATATATATATATATTTATATATATATATATATATGTACATACATACATACACACACACACACACACACACATACATACATACATATATATACATACATACATACATACATACATACATACATACATACACACATACATACATACATACATACACACACACACACACCCATACATACATACATACATACATACATACATACATACATACATACATATATATATATATATATATATATACCACCAAGCAGGTGCCTTCTTTGCACTATTTTCGTAGTGCAGGTGTCTTTTTTTAGTAAAATAAAATAAATATAAAAAAATACAATTTTTTTTAGTACAAAACAATTGTCTTTTTTCATCAATTTTGTAGTGCAGGTCCCAAAAATGAGGTTTTGCTGTGTTTATTTTGTACTGCTGGTCCATTTTTACAATAATTTTGTTGAATACTCATACAGCAGGTATCAAAATTCTTTCATACTGCAGGTATCAAAATTGTATAATTTCATACTATAGTTACCAAAAATCTGTCATACAGCAGGTATGTTTTTCGGTTGGTGGACTGCACACCCCCTACCACTTTTAGTATGAAGTGCTGTCCCCTCCCCACCCCCAGGTAGCATCCCTGTTTTATTTATGTCACATGTGTAGCTCATGATTTTATGTGTTCTATCTGCAGTGTAGACTGTATCAGGGGAATGGTGCATGCGCAGAACTGACTTTCCCACTCTGTTCTGTCGCATGGGTCATATTCTGGGCATTATCGCGACCACAAGGTTTCCGTCAGTCCTTCAGTTGGGCTCTGACTAATAGTGAATTCAGACCTGTTTCTGTGTAAACATGTAGACTTGCATTTTCTAAAACAGATTCTTGTAAATAGATTCACTACAAATTATTT
This sequence comes from Chiridota heheva, assembly GCA_020152595.1. NCBI lineage: Eukaryota > Metazoa > Echinodermata > Holothuroidea > Apodida > Chiridotidae > Chiridota > Chiridota heheva. Next base: position 691,440 of record JAIGNY010000835.1, read on the forward strand.
ACACCTCTTCTTCATTTATATTGGCATCTCTTTCGCTTATATCTAGTTATTGCAATTATCACTGAACTTCTTGCGTTTGGTTATTGGTTCTTCACAATTAATTCCCACCCAACCCCAAAATATTACAGTATGTACACATGCAATACTACACATACAGTACCTGTATCATTTCTCAGTTTTAAGGAGATATAATGTCTGCATTTTAATTTTGATACTGTATTTTATGTCAAAGTTTAGTATACAATTGATTATTCTGTTATTGAAATTATTCAGGCTTAAAGGCAAGGAACTCTGCTATTTTGACAATTACATCTAGCAATTAAAAAATACATCACCATCCAGTAATATTCAATATCTTGTCTTATAAAATAACAATTTCTGTCATAGCCAAATTACTAAAAATGAAGAAATAAAAACATAATTTCTGTACAGCACTAAACAGGCAATGGTAATTTGACCATAACATGGTCAACTGCACCGAACCATTTTTGGTCAAAATTAAACGACCAAACCATGGTCAAAAATATGGTAATTATGAACAAATTTGACTCTACTGTGGTCAAATTTCTTGTCCATTTTTGCCCAAAGTTCAAGGTTAAGTGCAGATTTAACAATGGTTTGGTCAAATTTTGACTGTTCCTTTTTTACAATGTACACCTACACCAGAGAAATCCTACCATTTCATTCTTACAGATCATTTGTTTACTGCATAACCCCAGGTTCTACTTAAAAAATAACACTACCTATCCAACAAAATTGGTACCTACAAATATTGTCTTTAATTTGGTCTGAATGGTAGTGCTTTAATGTATAAAAAGTATACAAAAAAAATTGAACTTTGCCAAAAAGTAATTTGCCTACTTCCCTTCCCATTTTCTTTTCTTTTTTATTTTGCTTAGGCCTTTTACAGCCCAATTTTTTTATATATTTTAATAAAAATTTGTTGAAGGACTGCCACATTCCCAATACAATCTACTACAGAAATCTTTGGACAACTATCTCTCATTCCCCTAAAAATATGTATCAAAACTATGACGTATCTTAAAATTGAGTTGCATTTTCAACACAACGGGATTATCTACCTTCTGGCTAATTTCATTTAATGTCAAATCCTTCTTTTCATTTACTACTCAGGCAAAGCATATTTATTGTCACGGGCTCCTTTCCAACATTCTCACATTCAATCAATATCTTTGATGCCAGAAACCCAATTAATTAGATTGATTTTCTTTGATGCCAAAACACATTTGATTTGATTTTCTTAGAAACCAAATACTTAATTGTTTGTATATCATTTCAGGACATGTTTTCATGTTAAGCATATATGCCATTGAAATATTTCATCTCAGTCCCCCAAACATAACATCCCTGCTCCTCAATTTCTGACAATCTCACATTCCATTTTATCCATTAGTTGTTCTGCTCCTTAAAGTTTCAAAGAGTCAGACACGACCTGATAAAAAGCAGATTGGGTCAAACTTATGCCCCCTTTTTTCTTCATTCTAAAAACCACATGTAATTAGGATCAAATTTCCCTTATCAATCGCTCCATTGTATGTTTCTTGTTGGTCATGAGTTGTTGTGGAAGTTGGTATTGAGTATCTTAATAGCTTTGGTTGAAGTCCTTATTGCATGGTCTAGTGGTTAATTTAATTAAGATAAGTGGCCTCATTGTTTGCTGCATTAAGTTTGTGGTTAAGATTTGCTGGAACAAATTTCTCAAGGAGAAGGAGAAGTCATGGGCCCAAATCAGAATCACTTTTGCCCTGAGTAAAAAGGTCCGATTAGCAGCAAGAAAGAGCACTGCTGCAAATATGAAATCTGTACTATACTCGTAGAAGGGAGATCAACTCACTGATCCTAGCAAGTGCAGCAGCATGGTGGGTCATAATGGTACACAGAGAGATGGAGTAATTGTTTCCCAGCTACAAGTCTAAAGCATTTAAGTCTGAGAAGAACAGACTTGAAATAGATATAATAGCACTTATAGTTTTTAAGTTTTAACAAATCCAAGTTTGTACCAATTTCAACATGTGCAAGGGGCCCTTACAGAAATTTGAGCTTGCAGGACACGTGCGACAAGCTAACAATTTTTAGCTTACGCAAGCGTGCTACAAGCTTGCACAAGCATGCTGCAAGCTTGCACAAACATGCTTACTGATGCTGCAAGCTAGTATTTGGAACAAATATTAGCTTGCGCAAGATAGCATAAAATATTTGTTAGCTTGCGCAAGCTTGCATAAAGTGTTGCTAGCTTGCAGGTAGTTTTGTTAGCTTACACAAGCTAATTTGTTCCAAATACTAGCTTGTTGCACGCTTGCGCAAGCTAAAAATTGTTAGCTTGTCGCAAGCATGCTGCAAGCTTGCACAAGCATGCTGCAAGCTTGATGCAAGCTAATATTTCTGTAAGGGTAATAATGATGTATGAAAAGAAATTCACCAAAAAAAATTTAATACTTGTTTCTCACTAGGGATGCTATAGTAAAAATTCAAAGTAGCATGTAACTTGTTTATAAATAGGATTAAATGAAAGATGGTAGTTGTAGGAACAATTAAAAAAAAGAAGAATATAAATTGGTGACACAGTTCTCAAGTTATGAAAAAAAGTTGTCACTTGGATTATCCCAAATTTAATTGCTGTTTCCATGACAACCAGATTTAGCCAAATTTTGGTCAATTTTGAAGATTTAAGCATGTTTAAAGCATAATAAATGTTTGGACATGTTACTTTACCACTGATATTAAATATTTTCTTGTTCTGTACAATGTTCTCTTCAACTTAAAAAAATAATGATTGAAAATATGATATCGTTACAGAATTAATGACATAGTTAACATGTAAACAAACTAAACATACATTAAATTGGGAAAAGTGGGACAAATGCATTTTATCTAAAATTTACTAAATTTGATTTAAATGCAGTTTTGAAACTAAAAAAGCTGTGTTCTTATAGCAAATGGTTTAGCCATGTATAAAATTATAAATCAAGGACTTAAAAATAAAGGAAAAGTCTAATTAATGACCTAAATAAGTAATCAACATTGACAAATTTAAGTAAGACAATTATTGGGTTAAAGTGTGCAAATATGAATTTATTCAGTGTGCTTCAAATAAATGATTAAGCTGACAGTTATAAGATTCTAGCTAAAATGTGTATAATTTAAATAACAAGACAAAAAACACATAACTAAAAAAATAATTATTAATCATATGAAATTAAATGGAATTTCTCACATTTTGTGTTATTTTTATGACATTGTTCAAAACTATGCATTTAATTTTATTAAAACCAATTTGAATGAATTTATAATATTCCATTAGAATGTTGAAATAATACAAACATTTAACAACTGAATAATTGTTAATGAATTAAGTAATTATGAATATTAATTAAAATGTTTAAAGTATGAGAACAAAATGCCCAAATATTTATGAGAAAAAAGCTGTGATAAAATAAGAAAATATTTTATTTAATTAAAAGTTAAGTTTCTCTCTTCTACTTCCATGGTTTCTCTCAGCAATATTATTAAACAAATTATACATACATAGATCAAGACAATTCATGATGGTACACATTCAGTAACAGTGTACTTACAATGTTTGGTTCATCGATAAATAACTGGCACTCTAATGGAAAAATAAATAACAGGCCATAGGCCAAGGTAGCTGCAAGTGATTGTAATGAAAGCTTAAAGTAAAAAAAAAAAACATGCAGTAGTAGCAACAAATGTTTAACTCGCCTTAAAAAAAAGGTCCTAATTAGCTGCACAGTGAATGATGAAAAATATGAAAATAAAGTTTATTTAATCAAAAGTTAATTTTCTTTCAGCAATGATAGTATTTAAAAAAATCATATGCATAGATCAAGAAAATTCATGATTGTACACACAGCGTACCTGCAATGTTAGTTTAATCAAAAAATGTTTCCCCCCCCCAAAAAAAAAAAAAAAAAAAAAAAAAAAAAAAACAGGCCATTGGCGAAGCTTTAAAAAGCTGCAGAGATTGTGCTTTTTGATTACAAAAAGATTTTGATCTAACTAAAAGTCAATTTCCTTTGACAATGATTAAGAATTTCAATTCAAGATGGTCCATACACAATAACTAAATATTAACAGGCTTATACTACAAATTGCAATCAAAATGATACGTTAGCACACAGTTATTCTTGTACATGTATACATGTTACAGTGATATTACAAAGGTTCTGTACAGTGTTAAATTACTTAAAATTACTCTAAAACCAGCTGATAAATCATTAATTAAGCTTATCTTAATATAAGTAAATTATGCTTAATATTACGTATGATTAGAAAAGCTAAATCAATACAATTGCCCTCGTAATACAAGAATTCCTGCTACAGTACGGCGTTGTTTACAACTTAGGACTTGCAAGTTACAAGTTAGAATGCAACTTCGAAGCGATTGCAAAATCATGGGTTAATTCAAAAACGAGTCGCTCGCTGTGTAAATGGACATCATAATTAATTATATCTCATTTTAAAGATAAGAAAATTCTCTTTCAAACAATGCTGGAGTTTTTGTACTTGTATAATGATAAACATGCTTAAAAATGAAAATGAAAATGCTTTTCAACTTTTTTCTTCAAAATAAATCATCGGAAACTGAAAAGTCAAGTATCATTAGAAAGCTTGAGGTATTGTCTTCTTTCTGGCCACATATTGGTTATAGGCTATGAATGATGCAACAGCGATAGCTTTATATTCAATCACCCTGCATAACACACAACACAAACTCATGTCCCAAAAATTTCACACTGCTTCAAGTCTCCGATATAGCATTTTTTATCATCCCGTAATTCACTCAAATTTTTATCAAATTGCATAATTTTTGACTTATATGAAAGGTAATACTACACAAATTAATAATATCATATCAACTTTTAGATATGTTTAAAGAGGCGATATCGTCATATGTGCACAATATTTAAAAATACTTTCGAATTTTTTGATTGGTTGAAATTTTGCTGCGCGATTCGTTGTCTCATATTGCAAGGTATATAGTTATTTATAACGCCTTGAAGGTCACCACACAAGATAGCCCAGATGCTTGCGGCGATCGCATGTAACGTGTTTTTTTCCAAATCATGCCGTGAGTTCAAGCCCCAGTAGAATCGTTTATTTTGACTTTTTGCTTTCATCTTTTTCTTTTTTTTTTCTCAGTAATCTTCATTTGGTGACTATCATTGTAGTATTATAATACTAAAATTTCACTTTCGCTTTCTGACTAAAAAGCATTGAAAAAAACAAATAAGTTTCTCGTCACAGTAACGTAATGCGCTGTGTATGTAATTCTGCACACACAACATACATGCTAGTGTCTGGCTGTACTGTGTGGTACAAACAGACAGAGGATCGGATCTTGCCTCCACAACCGGAAGTGACGTCAAAATAAAGTATCCCCCATTTTTACCGTATTTTACTGAGACGAGCCTCCCTCTTTGATTAAAGTAGTAAATATCACAAGTTAAAAAGAAGTATTTTAATGCATTTAGCTGTGAGCTAGTGAAATAGTAACTGCTCACAAATCGCAAAGTCGTAAAATCTGTGGTTACACAATGCATCAGAATTTTTATTGTTTTGGCCTCCTTATTCTCATATAATTTCCCAAATTTCAAATAACAAAAGGTTTTTAAATTGCATTCTACTGCTTAATCTGGGTCAACATCCAATTTCCTGTTCACTACAATCAACTTCTCCTATTCAAAATATTAGAGGGAAGGACCGAAAAACAAAAATTTAGCATGAGCACTAGCCTATTGAGGTCACAAAATATTGTACAATTTATGCTAATATAAATGGCAATGCGAACAAGATAATATGTACTGATCCTGCACCCCCTGCACCAAATCAACACTTTATTCTGGTATGAATTTTAGGTAATTTCTTCGGTGACCAAGATTTCAACAAAATCTATAAAAAGTACAGTACCTTTTACCAGTGTTCACCTGGGTATGGAGATTCAAAATTCTTCCATCTCTTTCTGTCTCTTGCTACTACTGCAGCTTCTCCCCAGCTGTTCCATCCAAAACTGTTCCCCTCCTTTTCTGCCACTCTTCTCCATGTAGTCTTAGGCCTTCCCTTCTTTCTTCTACCTTCTTAAGTACAATACAGTACTTCTTAAGTATAGCACAGTACAGTGGATCTACATTTTACTTTTAACGTTTTGTGAAATTAAATTTTCTTGGAGTTAAAACCTTCTTAAAAGTTGGCCTAAAACACAGACTGGCCAGTCATTTTGGGAAAATAGGCCAAACAATGGTGTGAACATACATGTGTAGCCAGCATTCCCATGAAGTACAATGGGTATAGCCCCCTCCCCCAAATAAATTTCTTGATACAAAATATTTAAGTCATTATTTGGGTCTGAAGAGCAACTTAATGTCTGGAAAAAAAGCCATATTTTTCAAATTTACAGAAAGTGTCATCAAAAAATTATACTCCATGACTCTCAATCTTCAGTCTCCCCCTTCCACCCCCAATCTTAAATCAAAAACTTGTCTTAAACAAATAATTGATATATCATGAATCTCACCAAACAGACAAAATCAATTGTTCCTTCTTGCCTGAAATGTTACTATAGAGATGTTACTATACCGCTACTACTGTACCGCTATACCAACATTGCATGAAGGTTACACCACTAAGTTTCACCTACACAATAATGTGCACTTACAATGACCTTCACTCTTAGCCTTCTTCTAAAAGCATGCACTTACTTAATCCACTTTTCCAAATACCCTAATGTCACATTTACAGCTGTACTCGTTCATCTCATCCCATTTTTCCTAAAACGGCATCTCCGCAGGACAGACGGAAATTCACCCACACAGCAATAACACTTTTTCACTACTTCAGCTGGCCAAAACTTTGTTCACACTACCCCTCCATATCATGATCCACGACCATAAACCAGTTAAAAAAAATAATCTCATGTGTTCTCACTTGAGTGATCAGACACACTGATTGCCTGCTTCGCATCTTGATCCTGGCCTATGATCAAGATCAAGCATCACTGCGATCAGATCTGATGAGCATTCTAACGGTAAAAAATTGGTGGATCCGTTCCCCTGCCAGTAGGTCTGATCGTACACTCGTATTCAGGTGAGAACACGGCTCAAAATGTCCTGCATGCTCTTAACCAGAAAGAAGTTGTGGAATAAAGGCTACATCTTCCTTCCTCCTCTGCCCATCGCTGCCCCCAGGCAATAAAATCTCAAAAAAAAGTTTCAATTTATCAATTTATTGTTTTGCCAAGAACCAATTTCTTACTGTTTTTTATTGCACTGGGCCGAGGTTTATAGCTGATGTTCGGTTGAGATCACAGTTATTGCTTTTACGCGATGAGATTATGGCACAAATTGTGCGGCAGACATTGCTCTCTGTAATGATGACATAAAACTGGACTGTTTTAATGTCGGACTAAATTGTCTAAAGCACGGGATGTTTAGCTGTGATGAGAGATGAGATGAAAATATCAAAGGACTTTTAGAGCTATGTTGCCTCATGAATAACAATGCACTTATATGAGTATTACTTGTTTACAAAATGTACTTGTATTTGTTGTTTTAGTGTTTTGTTATCAGAATTTGTATTGCAGCTTACAGAGCATGAAATGATGCAATAGTATATGCTGTTACACCTCCCCCACCTCTCCCCACCCCTCCCCACCCCCATTTGTAAATGAGCATGCAAATCAAAAGCTTCCATTATGAAGGGACACTTTAAGGTTGTGGACTCAACAAGCATTGAATATTAGCTAAATTGCTTAAATACAAGGCGAGGCAGGTAGCTCAGTCTGCTGAGAGTATAACTGAGATGCTGGAAGTTCCATGTTGAGTCCAATAGCGATTTAACCGGCAGTTTTTCCAGAGATATGCAAAATGATATGCTGTCATCTAGCGGAGAGGTTTGTCTTCTGCATTTACACCTTCTCCCCCACCCAACTTTTGGGAAATGTACCTGATGGTTGGGTCACTCACCATCCTTCAAAGGGGATGTAAAGCTGCAATCCCAATGGTAGGAATTTCACCCCCTGCCTAGTTCTCTAAACACTTCTCAAAAGAACAGGGTGCTAACCCGATGTTTATCAACTTCCAGTCCTGGTAAATTTGGTCCACACTGAAAACAGGTAAAAGGTGACAAGGTGACATATGTGTGCTTTCCCTGGCATGTGACTAAAAGTGTCACTAAAGTTAAAACAACAATATTTTCTGAACTGGATTGTCTAGATCTTATATTCATGTTTTCACAAGCAACGTTTCCAGCTAAACAGTCTGTCCTTGAGCTACATGTACAGTAGTTCATTTCCTGGAAGGTAATTCCCATAGCTTCCTTTCACTATCGATAAAAAAAAACCAGTCGAGAGATTTACCGAAGCGGATTATCAGAAACATACACTAGCCAGGAGTAATATGTAAGTTGTTTATGTGTACAAACAGGGAGTTGTTAAGACTCCCTGGTACAAAAGAATAAGGCATTTGTTTCCTGGCATTATACAGTACTGTATACAACAGAATAAAGGCATGCTGGGTTATTTGTATCTTTTGCAATAATTCACAAAGAAAAAAATAGACAATGTTATTTTGGAACATTCTGATATGCCAGTGGGAAGTTATAAAAGTTAGTTCTTACTTTTTAATTATGATATACCACTCAGTTATGACACACAAATTCCAGATTATGTAATTGCCAAAAACAGTTCTGAACACTTTGTGGACCTGGAAATTTGAAGGGTCGTCCTAGAAATTCTAATACATGTACAGTATGTGCAGATGAACTGAAGAAAATATATACGATTCCGGTGGTTATTTAATCGAGGGAAAAACTGGAATCCGTGGGGAAGAAAGAATTTTTGTAATAAAGAAATGAAATTTTTTTTTTTTTTTTTTTTTTTTTTTTTGAGGGGGGGAGGGGGGGGTAAGCAAAAGTATACTGTACATGATCAAAAGATAATGTTTGACCACAATAGGTTCATTGCTCAAAGAACATATTCCATGTTATTGTGTGATGCATACATTCATTTGCAAAAGACGATGGGCATATAAAGATGTTTTTAGTACATTAATATTATTTCTGTCCCATTTTTCCTTGAAAAGATCTAAACAGGTGTAGTAAAGTGTGGGCATATAAAGATGTTTTTAGTACATGAATATTATTTCTGTCCTGATTTTTCGTGAAAATATTTTTCACACCTTTCATTCAGAACCATAAGAAATTTTATAATTAATTTCAACACTCGACTACATGGTACTCTTTATGGTCATTTGTAGTCAATCTAAGGCTTAAATTGACTTTAATTTTTTTACGTAGGAGGCATTCCTAAAAAATATATACCGTATTTTCTCTAATAAACGCCCCCGGGGCGTTGCATTTAGAAAACAGGGGGGTGTTTATTCGAGGGTAAAGTATGAAGAAAAAAATGTAACTTACAAAAGAACGGCAATTTCTTTTAGGCCTAAGATATCAGTTTCTTTAAGCGATTTTTGTGTTTTTAGCATTATTGTGCATGGATTATTAATGGAATATACTCTTTGCATATTTTCCACTTGGTTACGTTCGACTTTTCAAGTCACATTCGGTAAGTTAAACGTACGTTGTTACATCCTGAAAGTATGAAAAATGACGGGGGGCGTTTATTAGAGAGGGGGCGTTTATTAGAGAAAATACGGTAGCTGAAATTGACCCAAAACCTGCTACTCTGATTTTGCTGGACAAAAAGGAAAGATGGTAGCGTCCTGTACCCGTCAAAGCTAGCACTAGAGCCAGAACAGTTTTTGGAAGTTTTTTGCCAATTCAAAAGAGGATCAAAAGAATGAAACAAAAAGAAAAACAATTTGAAATGAGAACAGGATACATGCAGTCTCATTTTGATTTAAATAAATCCAGGTTTTCCTTAAAAATAGAAATTGTGCTGGTCTTTTTAAAATCTACAGATAAAGTAACAGCTTTGTTTGGGATTTTGAATCCTGATCATCAAAATAGACATTGTTATTGCAATGAATCATTCTTTAATCACAGAATTTTGGAATCTGCAATGAGATATCAAAACGCAGTTTTTGAAAAGTTGCTTAAATATTTAGGCCAGCTGGAACAAAGACATGGGTTTTTTATATTTTATGAATAAACTCAAAGGAGAAATAGAAATGTAACTCTTCTGAACGTATAATTAATATCTATTAATATCTATTATTATTAGAATTCTAGAATCTGTAGCACTGTAGAAGATCAATGGAACACTTTATATACAACCACAAATTATTATTATTCACATCCATATCTTAATTTCTATACCCTATGAAAATATCTTTAATTTTAACTGCGTATGTTATACATGGTAATATTGCTACAATCTAGAAGTGCTATAGATATAGATCTTAAGTGTATCTCCAATGGTTACATTAATTGCATCTAAATATGTACATATTGATGGTATAAAATATATATACTGTGAATTGAAGTGGAACTGAATTATTTAGGATAAAACATGGGATTAAAATGTTGCCAAGATCATACATCTGGATGATTTCCTTATTTTTGTCTTGGCTATTAAACAAGAAATGTTCTTAAGCTGAATACGTGACATTTGCAAGATTTTTACAATACATGACACTCAATTACAAGATTTTAACAATACGTGACATTTGCAAGATTTTTACAATACATGGCACTCAATTGCAAGATTTTTACAATACGTAACATTTGTAAGATTTTTACAATATGTGACATTTGCAAGATTTTACGATACATGACACTCAATTGCAAGGTTTTAACAATACGTGACATTTGCAAGATTCTAACAATACGTGACATTTGTAAGATTTTTACAATGTGTGACATTTGCAAGATTTTTTACAATACATGACACTCAATTGCAAGGTTTTAACAATACGTGACATTTGCAAGATTTTAACAATACGTGACATTTGTAAGATTTTTACAATACGTGACATTTGCAAGATTTTTACAATACATGACATTCAATTGCAAGGTTTTTACAATACATGACACTCAATTGCAAGATTTTTAAAATCCATAACACTCAATTGCAAGATTTGTACAATACATGACACTCAATTGCAAGATTTTTACAATCCATGACATTCAATTGCAAGATTTTTACAATACATGACACTTGCAATATTTTTACAAAGTGTGACACTTGCAACATTTTTACAATACGTGACACTTGCAAGGTCTTTACAACAGGGTTAGAAAAACCACTTGCCTGCTCGCCATAGACGAGCAAAAATAAATTTGTGGCGAGTAGAAATATTACAATATGGGCCTAAGTCACTGTGGCACTCGCCACACATAACTAAGCCTCACCATGTTTGGCGAATAACTTTTTTTTTTTTTCTCACCCTGCTTTAACAATACCATTCAAATATCAAAATTGGTTAAAAATGGGTCATATTACAGCGATTTGAATTTTCACTGCATCAATGTGCAAACTTTTATACTATTTTGTTATGTTATTACAAGGCAACCTTGGTTTTCTTTTTATGTAAATCCTTTTTCTAATCAATTACATTTCTTTGAAGTGGCGCGGCAATTCTGATGAACCATTTTCAAGTTTTACATACCATACTCTCAATCAAATTGTAGCAAAAATACACTCACCTCCCTTACAGATATTGTACGCAAGCTTGTGTATGCTAAAAATTGTTAGATTATTGCAAGCATGCTGCAAGCTTGCTGCGCATGCTGCAAGCATGCTGCGCATGCTGCAAGCATGCTGCAAGCTTGCTGCAAGCTTGCTGCAAGCTTGCTGCAAGCTTGCTGCAAGCTTGCTGCAAGCTTGCTGCAAGCTTGCTGCAAGCTTGCTGCGCATGCTGCGCATGCTGCAAGCATGCTGCATGCTTGCTGCATGCTTCCTGCAAACTTGTTGCATGCTTGCTCCAAGCTTGCTGCAAGCTTGCTGCAGACTTGCTGCAAGCTTGCTGCATGCTTCCTGCAAGCTAATATTTCTGTAAGGCTTATCATTTTCAAGGCCTCAAATTACGAAGAGTTTTACAGAATTACACAAAAGATTTTACTGAAAGTGCAAATTTTGATCCGCTGAGGTTGTAAAGCTTTTTTAACCAATATAGAAATTGTTACACGTCTAAATTACACCTTGTAACTCTTGTAAAGTGCAGTGGCTCAGCAGTTCAGCGGTTATCATGCCGGTACCGGGTTCAATTCCCCCTACAAGTGCTGCATTACAGCCTATGTCCTTAAACAAGGCACTTTACTCTACTTGCTTCAATCCACTTAGTTGTAGAATGAGTACCAGCACTGCTGGAGAGTGAATCTGCGATGGACTGGCATCCCGTCTAGGGGGAGTCATGTACTCTCATCCGCTTGCGCCACGAAAACCGGGGATAAGTACCAGCTCTATGAGCCTAATGGCTCGGATGAATTTAGCTTTTAATTCTTTTGATGAACTGTTTTCATATTTGTTTCTGAGTAATTGTTGATAAATGTTTATACATATCTGTGATGAAGTAATTACTGAGGGCAGTTGATAGATCGTACAATGTTTGTTTGTTTGATGAGGTCTTAACGGCACCACGACAACGAAGGTCAAATTGTGCCTGAGAGGTCAGATCATTTTAGAGGTAGTAAGGAAAGAGACCAGGGGAAGAATGAGAGAAATTCAAGAACAAAAGCCAGAAAGCTGTGATCGAGAGAGGAGGTGCATGGGTAAAACAAAAACAAAGTAGAGAGGGGGTGGAAGAGGAGAATTAAATATGGTTGTAGAGGGATGCATGCTGAAGGAAGGAGACTATTTTATCTGGAGGATTTTTTTGGAAGAACTCAGCAATTGAGTTGTGGGGAGCGAGGGAAGCTCTGGGAAGGTTGTACAGGGGCAAGCAAGGAGAACGTGTTGGATTGCGAGGATGCAGTGGCAATTGTTACAGAGGGGTTGGGGGAACCAATAAGGAGGTGGGAGTGAGTGAGGTGGGTGTGACCAATTCTAAGACGGGTAATATGAACGTTGTCGATACGAGAAAGGTTGTTGATGTGATGGTGGATTTGATCGGGATTGTGGGCTGGATAACATGGAGTTTGTTATCAATTTGGAAGTTCCATAAGGTTTGCCAGCGGTCATGAACAAGAGAAGCGATAAGCGGTTTGATGTCAGAGAGGGTTTTGGGAAAAGGGGAAGGGAGGAGGTTAAGGGCAAGCTTAGCGGCTGTATCAGCCCTGTCATTGCCAGGGATGCCAACATGGCTGGGTATCCAGAAGAAAAGAACACTTTTCCTGCAGAGGGTGGGAGAGAAGAGTTTCCGGAGGAGGAGGTGGCAGGTGAGGTTATCCCATTTAAGATTGAGTAATGAAGTAAGAACAGCCTTTGAGTCAGAGAAAATGGCAAAGATAGGTATCATGGATAGTAGTTCACCTGCCATAGTTCAACCAATAAAATAATTGTTTACTTATTAGAAAATACTGTATTACCCATCTTATGTTCTTGTAAATCTGTTAGTTCCCATTCAATGGCCTTCATGGTATAAGATGAGAATTTCATTACTTTGCTTCACAAATTTACAGTGAAATGTTTAATTAAAGGAAAGGTACTGTATCGTCAATACATTCAAAAGTGAACACTGCAGTCACTTCTGGTTTGATCGCGAGAAATCTGCTATGTCATCGATGACAAGTCTGCCAGACCAAACACAGGGACCTACATTTTTTATCAAAAACATTATAAATAATCAATAAGGACAATTGAAAAACGAAAGTGACATGATTAGCACGGTGGCGTTCACTTCTGAATTTATCTATGGGACGATACCTTTCCTTTAAATATTCCGATCCATGCATACAGTGGATCAGATTGGCTTTTCATTCTCTTTATACACTAAACACAAAAGCAATTTACGAAGCATACATGTTAGTATTTTCAGTACTTCCCATTACCCATACATAATATATTCATCCATATATATATACTGCTGTAAATGCCTCTTATCTCTCTCACATTTCTTAAATTTGTATCATCCTTTTACTATAGCTAGCCTACAGGTAAGAAATGTGCCAATTACTACCATCCGAAAAAAGAATAAAAAGCATTTTGAGAGTGGCAGCACCAAAAAACCACAACACAACTGACTTAATAAATGTGTACACATCTGTTCCAAAACTTCATTACAACAGCCAGGAGAGTGTTTCTTGCAACATGGAGAAAGTCCAAATCCATTAGCTGCATACTGTACACGATGTGACAGTCCCCGTTGTCGTAAAGCTTACATGTGTGAGCCGATGGAATTGCTTCGCTGTGGGGTTTACGATGAATAAAACATATTTCTTGAATATGCTAGCATCTTTAGTATGCTGACTACAAATGCTGGTGGATTGCACAAAATAAAATCAAGATGAAGAAGACAATGCAGAACAGAAGACAAGAAAGTAATGTTTCCATGTGCAAAACTAAAGTCTATTCTCTACAACACAGGGTGTTATGATGCAATATTTACACTTTTCTCCCCAAAAATGTTCAACTACATTGGTACACACAACTTTCCTGACCAGCCTCCTAAAAGTGTCTCCAAAATCTAAAATTATTCCTGAACACGTGGATATCTCATAATGATACATAATTGCTATTCCATAAAAGGGATGTGCATTTTCGTTTAATTCAAAAAACAATAAACGACCCGCTTTTTTCCATCGTTTATCATGTGCATAGTCACACAGTGAAAATACGATCACACACCGAAATTAAATTTCCTGGAAATTTTGGGGTAACTGATTCTCTCTTTACAATAACCTCATAAACTGTAATCATAACGATCGCCAGCCCAAAAATAAGTAAGAAATGTCACAAAACTTGAGTAGGGGCCTCTATTAAGTCTTTAAATTATCTGTAAACCTGAAAAAGTTTGTCAAAAATAATAATTCAAGGTTTGAGCACGAATCAAAGTGAAATATAGTCCCATTCATAACTAATTTGTGCGGATTTCAGCTCCTGCCCTAAAAGCAATTAGATCCTTTGTTGATCGTATGTAAAGTTTGAATTGTAAAAGTCAATGAATGAAAGTTGTGTGTGTTTGAATGTTATTGATTTTCAATGACAAATATAGTATAAATTGCAAATGTTCAAACATTTGGAGTATTATACTAAACGTTCATTAAAAGGTTTGTTCGCTTAATCGTTTACAAAGACTTCCCATGAAAAATCATGACAGAATTAATATTAATGAAGTAAATACATCTTTATATGCTTCCGTCACAATTTAATGTACTACATATTCATAAAAACAATTACTGTACATGGGAGACATTTTAGAGCATTTATTCACCACTTATTCTGCTGCGTACTCAAGAAATCTAATAACTAGAACAGTAAATACCGTCATGGTTCGCATGCCCATGCAAATTGACACCCATATTACATGACCCCGCCAATTATAAAAGTCCCACATGGCATCCCATGTACCACATGGCATCTCACCCCATGTCCCACATGGCATCCCACCCCATGTCCCACATGGCATCCCACCTCATGTCCAACATGGCATCCCACCCCATATCCTACATGACATCCAATCCCATGTCCCACATGGCATCCCACCCCATATCCCACATGACATCCCATTCCATGTCCCACATGGCATTCCACCATATCTTCCACATGGCATCCCATCCCATGTCCCACATGGCATTCCACCATATCTTCCACATGGCATCCCACCCCATGTCCCACATGACATCCCATGTTCCACGTGGCATTCCATCATATGTCCCACAGGGCATCCTATCTTATGACCCACATGGCATTCCACTTAATGTCCCACATGGATCACATCCCATGTCCCAAATGACAGCCCACCTTAATGTCCCACATGACATCCCATGCCTTGTCCCACATGGCATTGCACCATATCTCCAATATGGCATTGCACCATATCTCCCACATGGCATTCCCCTATCACATGGCATTCCACCATATGACCCACATGGATCCCATCCTACATGTATGCCCCACATTAATCCAACCATATGTACCACATGACATCCCTCCCTATGTCCCACATGGCATATCTCATTGTGCTCCGCATCAGTGGCTTCCCATCTAAAATTCCACATGGTATCCCTCCCAATGTCCCAATGATATCCTACTTTATGTCCCACATGGCATCACATCCCATGTCCCACATGGCATCACATCCCATGTTCCCATGGTCTCCTACCCTATGTCCCACATAGCCTCCTACCCTATGTCACACATGACATCCTACGTTATGTCACACATGGCATCCTACCTTATGTCACACATGGCATCCCAACCTATGTTACACTCTGTGTTACTCGTGACATCCCACCATGTCCCACATGGCATCCCAACATGACCCACATGGTATCCCACCCCATGTCCCACATGGCATCCCACCCCATGTCCCACATGGTATCCCACCCCATGTCCCACATGGTATCCCACCCCATGTCCCACATGGTATCCCACCCCATGTCCCACATGGCATCCCACCCCATGTCCCACATGGCATCCCACCCCATGTCCCACATGGCATCCCATAGGCTCCATAAGAAGTCTCATCCTAGCTATCAGTCCCTGATTGAACATACTATGTATGAAAGTGTCAGTTTATATAATATCCTTTATGCAAATGACTTGTTGAAATGGGGTGGGACGCCATGTCCCACATGACATCCCATATCATCCCATGTCCCACATGACATTCCATCCCATGGCAATCCACCCCATGTCCTGCATGACATTCCACCACATATCCTACGTGGCATTCCACCCTGTTCCACATGGCATCCCACCCCATGTTCCACATGGCATCCCACCCCATGTCCCACATGGCATCCCACCCCATGTCCCACATGGCATCCCACCCCATGTCCCACCCACATGGCATCCCACCCCATGTTCCACATGGCATCCCACCCCATGTCCCACATGGCATCCCACATGGCATCCCACCCTATGTCCCACATGACCTCCCATAGGCTACATAAGAAGTCTCATCCTAGCTATCACAGTCCCTGATTGAGCATACTATGTACGAAAGTGTCAGTTCATATAATAACTTATATGCAAATGAGTTGTTAAATAAGAAAAAAAGGTGGAATCAAATAAATATGCCTGATATAGCCCTTGGTGTATACAACATGGTAAATATTATATCCCCATATGTCCCTCATGGCCCCCATCCATGTCCCACATGGCATCCCTCCCTTTGTCCATATGCAATCACATCCTGTCACACTCCCTGACTAAGCATACTAAATAAAAAAAAGTCTGGTCAGGTCATACACTGTAGCAACTTTATGCAAATGAGCACAATAATAAAGGTGGAGTTTAATAATCATGCCTGATACAAGCGTTGGTGCCCAAATATTTTGAAGAATTTTAAGGATTTTAAATCTCAAGTGCTACAAGAGAGACTTGAGAATGTCTGAAGAATATTGGAATATCATATCATTTTACAGTTATCTTCTAAGAAAATATCAAATGTTTTGTAGACCTTTTAAGGAAACTAGTCTTCAATCCTGTCTTAAGTATCTCTGAAAAATTTGAACATTTTATAAGGAAATTCTAACCTTCCATAAGAATATCTGAAGAAACCTCAACTTTTTCTGAGGAACTCTGAAGAAACTTTAACATTTTCTAAGGAATTCTCAAAAAACTTTAACATTTCTGAAAAAATCTCAGGACAAACCTGTGGACGGCCGGACAAATGGACAGACATAATCGCCATTACATAGATTCGCATAATGCTTCGCATGCGAACCAAAAAAGTAATTCCTTTTAGGTTATGAAAAAAAAAAATTCCCGCAAATTTCGTCCAGGTCTGAATAACAGTACAGTATAATACAAAGACTCCGTTTTTATCAACATTGTTCTCTAACACTCCTCTAGATGAGCTTTTCTCATTAATTTCAGAGAACTGTAAAGAGGAACCAGCCGCTGGCTAATTGCACGACAAAGTTATAAATCATCTCCATAAATCTCTCTTCACTCAGCATGACTCCTCTATATCCATTGCACATACATGTAGAGTAATAAAGGTTGTTTTACATGAAATAAATTAAAGGAGGGATGGATACAACCAAGGGCTCGAAATAAGCTTTGGTTTAATACTTGACATTTAGCTCTCTCACCTCACATTTCACTAGCTGACTGAACTCTTTGGTTTATGACTAGACATTAAGCTCTCTCACCTCGCATTTCATTAGCAGACTGAACTCTTTGGTTCATCACTAGACATTAAGCTCTCTCGCCTCACATTTCATTAGCAGACTGAACTCTTTGGTTTATCACTAGACATTAAGCTCTCTCACCTCACATTTCATTAGCAGACTGAACTCTTTGGTTCATCAATAGACATTAAGCTCTCTCACCTCACATTTCATTAGCCGACTGAACTCTTTGGTTTATGACTAGACATTGGGCTCTCTCACCTCACATTTCATTAGCCGACTGAACTCTTTAGTTTATCACTAGACATTAAGCTCTGTCACCTCACATTTCACTAGCCGACTGGACTCTTTGGTTTATGACTAGACATTAATCTCTCTCACGTCACATTTCACTAGCCGACTGGACTCTTTGGTTTATGACTAGACATTAATCTCTCTCACCTCACATTTCATTAGCCAAATGAACTCTTTAGTTTATCACTTAACATTAAGCTCTCTCACCTCACATTTCACTAGCACGACTAAACTCTTTGGTTTATGACTAGACATTAATCTCTCTCACCTCACATTTCACTTGTCGACTGAACTCTTTGGTTTATCACTAGACATCAAGCTCTCTCACATCACATTTCACTAGCCGACTGGACTCTTTAGTTTATCACTTAACATTAAGCTCTCTCACCTCACATTTCACTAGCTGACTGAACTCTTTGGTTTATCACTAGACATCAAGCTCTCTCACATCACATTTCACTAGCCTGACTGAACTTCCGCAAGCTCGTTTCTTCTCTTCTCACATAAACCAGGGATTTGTTATTTGGGAAATACTACTGTATTCTCCATGCATAATAATTCAGATTATAGTCCGATGGCCTTGTATGAGAGAAATTGTGGTTCATATGTAAAAGCGACTATTCCCAGGCTAGTGGGCTTATGCTAATTTTGAGCCCTGGATACAACCAGTTTTGCAATGGAGATACAGTAATGAAATAGTAAAGAGTTCAAACGAGCAAATATTCAAAACTTTCAGCATATAAATACACATGAGTAAACATGAACATAGTTAAGCCATACTCTAGCACACAGCGAAAATATCGCTGTTTTCAAACCACATTTTGCTATATAAGAATCGGGACCTTGCTAGAGTTCTGTTGGAGTAATCTTAGTACCATCTAAAAGTACTCAAATATTTCTTTCACAAAATGTAACTTTTCTAAAGCAGTTATATTAAAGATTTTTAAGAAAAAGGAGCTTGAAAATGGGTAAAACTCAAAAATTGCTAAACAATTGATGAAAAATATTTTTTTTTAAATTCAAGATCATATTTTTGCTTCAACATCAAAAACGCAAGTCCAGAGTCACAATAGTATTAATTTCTCATCAATTTTCTATTATACCTACCTGACCTATCTGCAATCTTTCTTTCTAGAAAAAATTTTTCAAAATTTCTTAAATTGTGGCCATTTTTGACACAATGTTTTCAAAAAAATCCTGTACCAAAGCCATACATCGCCCATGCTTAAATGCCATTCAAAACTGCTCGCAATTTTCTTTCATTTGATATATAAATAAAAGCATACCCTTCTATTTTGACCCAAAGCTACAAGAATTGAATTGAACTTTTGGGTAAATAATGACTAAATATAGCGGTTATCAATGCGTACTAACACACGAGCGCACCAGGTTGAGTCTTTGGTAAGACTACCGCACTGTAATTTTTCTGCTGTGGTTTTCAGAGGTCATTTGGCACAAATGATTTTAAGTGTTTTCTCATCTTTCCCTTTTAGGTAAAAAAATTGTAGATTGGCATCATTGAAAAGGAAATTTTATAAAGAATCTTAGTTTATTACACAAAACTCTCATTTTCAATATTCACAAGAAATTACACTCGTTAAAATATTGACCCATTTGTTGACTAAACTTAGTCAAAAATTGCTTAAATTGCATAAAGTTTTCCAATTTTCCCCAAGTTTGCTTTCATTACTCAAAAGATCAATATCTTAGCTTCCACTAAAACCAACCTTGTAATGAAAGAAAATGAAAGGAGAGTTGTCAAAAATGCCTATGAAAAATAATTACGAAAATTTGGCTCGCATTTTCATACACATGGTAGAGTAAGGGTTAAAGATGGAATCTCGTCTAAGTCGGGGTCTCAGTCAAAATTGTGATATTCATATCTTTCACGTCACATCTGGTTGTGCTTCGTTTCTAATTACAGTACATGTACTGTATGCATTGTGTGTATATTAACAGTGTGCTCATCATTTCCACAGCACTTATTGATTGGTGGTTGTCGGTATAACCAATCAGAAGCATTAACTTTTATTGTAGATACAGTATACTGTCCATCTTAACACAATATCTGGCCTTAAAGGAAACCAAAAGATAATAATAATGTGCGATTATGTGTTCTTGGTAGATGTCCAGAACCTAGAGGGTCGAGCATTCAATTGGTTTTTATTGCAAGTATTATGCACTTGTCAATTGTTACTCACCCCTACACCCTCAGACAAGGTAACTGAACAAAACAGGAACATGTACACATCAACACACCCCTCAGTCACTTAGATGACTGACAATTCTTTTGAAATTATGTACCTCAAATCAGTCACCCCTGTACAAAGTGAACAGGTCTGGAGTATATTGACTCACCAGTCATGCACTCTGGTGACTGACAATTTGGTAAAAAGATGCACATGTGAGTCACTCTTTCATATGTCAATGACTCACATTTGACTGACATTGCCGGAGGGGGGGGGGGAGGGGTAGTAGGGGTGATTCATGCAATTGACAGCATTACAGTATGTGAATGGAAGATGTTATGTTATCTAAGGCCACCATGAATTCGAAATAGGAATGTCCCAAACTGGTAAGAGAAAAGGTTGGCTGTTTGTTTTAACACTTTGTGACCCACGTGGTCGTGGCTCTACCAATTAGACATGCACTTTTCAAAAAATTATTTTACTTTGTCAAAGGCCCACAGCAGTGATCCTAGTATCACTTGAAAGAGCTGGAATAGTTCTTTCAATAAATTAACATTTTTGATGAGGGGTAAAAATGAAAAATTTCCTCAAATTTTAATTTTTTTTAAACACTTACTTGCCATACTTCCAGATCTACACGTAGCTTTTGCCTGGAAACCTGTGAGGAACTGTCAAAGACATCAATGCACCCAACAGCCAAATTTTGACTGCCCCTATCATCAATATCTTTTTTTGGCAAAAGTGGGGCAAAATGTCATGAGTTTTAACCTTTTTGAGACCAATTATTGACAAAAATCGTAGTTCCTGATCGCAATACAACTGCCCTACACAAAAAATATCATTAGAATCATTATTCCACGTATTTTCAATTAAAAACAAAAGAGCAACTACCCCCTCTTTGTCCAGACCAAAATATAAGTTTAAAAACAAATCCACATGCTAGTTCAATAGGCAGTGTGGTGTGGTGGTAAGCGTGCAGGAAGTTCACATGAACAACCTCAGTTCAAAAACTAAACCGGATGCACGGCTTTGTTTTTCGCTAGTAATTACAGCAGTGATTTTTTTTATTACCTCTGCCAATGAAGTTGGATGGAGGTTATGTTTTCACCTCTGTTTGTCTGTCTGTCTGTTTGTTTGTCATCAGGATATCTCAAGAACTGGTGATTGGATTTGGATTAAATTTAATGTGTGGTTTTGTTACTGCTTCAGGATGAAGTGATTAAAATTTGAGACAAATTGAAAAAGGGGAAGAGTCAAATGGAGGGGTGGGAATATTTTGAGGTGAGCTTGTTTTTCTTAGAGCTGATGATTGGATTTAGGTTACAGTAGATTTGATGTGTGGTTTTATTATTGCTTTAGGAACAAGTGATTTAAATTTGGGGCGTATTAACACAAGGGAAGGGCAGAAAATAAGAGGTGGGGATGTTTAGGGTAAGGTCTGTCAAAACACAGTTGAAACTTCTTAATGAAATGTGATGAACAATTAATTCATGCCATGAAAAGAACCCAGCAATCAATTTTCTAGACTCATTAAAAATTAAATCAAGTATCCTCTACTATCAATGTAATAAGAACAATTGGTTTCTGCCATGAATGGAACATAATGGAAAGTAAATCTTAAGTGAACTCAAACAATGAATGCTTAACCTGAATGAAACTGAAAACAATGATAGGGAAGAAATCAGTCCAAAGATAATCTTTAAGTGTTCAGAATGCAAATGATCCTTACAGATCAAAACTTGGGGATGAATCTTGGCGGGCCTAGGATTTCTGAGATAGATTATAAAGGGTATGGGGATCGAATGAACTCTAAAACTATTCTAGGCAAGTTGGAATTGCAACGGGGCAAAGGTATGCACTCTACAGAGTGCTGATTTTCTAGTTTTCAATGTTTTTGCATGCTTTGTTTTGAGATAAAAATTTAGGACTGGAATCAATGGAAAGGAAATTTCACAAACAATCTAAATATGTAAACAAATCCTCCATTTTCATTATTCACAAGAAAAAATACTAATTTTCCTAATTTTGCCTAAAATTTGCATATCTGTCGATATTTTCTTTATTTTGACTTTTTTATTAAAAAATGTATCATTTTAGCATTCAATTAAACTAAACTTGTAGTGATAGGAAACGAAAGGAAAGTTGTGAAAATTAATTTTGAAAAATAAGTTCTGAAAATTTGCAGTCGTCTTTTGGACTACAGGATTCTATGAGTTAAGTACGTCTAATCTTTTAAAATGTACTGTATACAGTAGTTCCTTCAATGGGTCTCTAACCAGTGCCCCTCAACTGGTTTTCTAACAGCTGTGGGTACATCTTGATGTAAATAGTGTACTCCAGTTGAACAAGGGCATTATTAACAGAAAATTCCCATGAATTTTCATTTTCATATAAATGATAGAGGACTCTGAAAGAAACAATTTGTCTAAAATTCATTTTGATATCTTTTTCCGTTTAGAAATACCTAAGAATTGTTTTGGATCTGTTTTGATGACATCATATTTTACACTGCAAGGTCACCACACTATTTGAAATGCAACATCTCTTAAACGGAAAAAGATACCAACATGATTTTTGCACTAAATTGTTTCTTTAATACTCCTCTATTGTAAACATGAAAATGAAAATTCTTGGGAATGAATTCTATTAACACTGAGAAACCACCAATTAAGCAGCAGTTTAGGGTCATAATAAATACAAAAACTTTTCATTTTTCCGTTTATGGTACAATAACTATGAAATGGCAAAATCCTGCTATAGTGCAAAATTGCTATAATTTGATGAAGTAAGTTTAATATGCATTTCTTAGTTTATTTATTTAAACAGATTGTAAAACTAACTATTTAACAAGAATACTTCTTATCACGGCATGTTTAAACCAAGTTTATAAATCATTGATCATAATAAATCATTAAAAAAATCAAAAAATTTGTATTTATATTTGATAATGAAATATAGTTGTGTTACAAGAAACTTTGGCCATCCTTAAAAAATTGTTCGTTTGAATGACCCAACAAAATAGCATTTATATATTTTTTCTGAAATGATGGTGCTTTGGTGTACAGACCTTTTTAAACCGAGTTTAGCCGAACATGAAACGTCAGGGTACTTTAACCAATAAAATGCCAGGGAATTTTTGCTTTTACTTACCAATCAATCAGCTGAAGGGAAAATTGTAAACAACAACAATACGCATGCATATTACCTTCATAAGCTTGTACATAATAATACATTACATGCATGATGTACGTACGTACGTACTGTACGTACGTAAACGTTATGTGAAATGTATAAGCTTTGTGTGTATGCACACGTAAAGTATCTAACTTTGCGTCAAAGTTTAAATTGCACCGCCTGGATAATTTTTTTCTCATGGGGATATTTTGTTGTTGTCATATTCCAAGAGGATCCGTACTGTCTTTTATTCAGACTGTCTCAATTAAGGAATACGCGATAACCAGGTAAAATTTCAAGTTAAAACTTGGCCTCAGGTACGTTTATAACACTAACCTTACGTTCAATGCATGTAGTTGTAGGCCCTAGGCCTAGTGTGCATGTTAAAATGTTGTTTTAATGAACGGAACATTGTATGTTCGTTAGGGTTCACATTCCCTCAATATTGAAAATATTTGTGCACATTTGAAACACAAAAATAGGACGGGAATTGGCAAAAATCGTTCAATTTTGAAAACGTTGATGTTCAGTGCGGAGAGCCTAATGGTATGAAATTGTGTTGTTGACCTCACTGCACAAAATGTGAAAATAGTATCGAGAACTTTCGGCAGCAAATTCCTTGTTATCTGTGAATGAGACAACTAGTTTTGCATATCGGAAAAATTGTGTGAATGGAGAGGATACAGTTTATACAAAGTTTTCTGTTAAGTATGGAATTTGCTGACCAAATTACGCTACCATTTAAGTCTCAGCGAAGTGCTTATTTGTGTATGGCCCCTATATACTGCAGATTATTGTGTGAAATTATATTTTTAATGGGCTTGACCCCATACGCTAGTAAATTGTGCAGACGATCAGAATTCCCTGGAATTTGATTGGTCTATTATGGTCACGTAAATTTCGGCATGTGACATTATTTAAATGAGATTTCTGGAAATTGCCGATTCCGTTATGAAAAGGTCTATAAAAGGTATGAAAAAGCTTGAACTTGGCCTCCAAAAATTGTTTTTGCCTACCAACCAACCAGTCAGTGGCATAGCCAGCATTAACCAAGTGAGGGGGTCCGAGGTCCTAAACTCCTTCCCAAGACAAAGTGTTTAAGCTTAACCCAATGGCAGTTTTTTTTTAGGTGAAAAAAACCAAACTAGAATGGTAAATACCGTCATGGTTCGTATGCCCATGCAAATTGACACCCATATCATATGACCTGGCTAATTATAAAAAATAGTTTATACACTGTAGCAACTTTATGCAAATGACCACAATAATAAAGGCAGAGTTTAATAATCATGCCTGATACAACCGTTGGTGCCCAAATATTTTCAAGAATTTTCAGGATTTTAATCTCCAGTGCTACGAGAGATGTTTGAGGATCTCTAAAGAATAT
The DNA here is from genome assembly GCA_020152595.1 of Chiridota heheva. Lineage (NCBI taxonomy): Eukaryota > Metazoa > Echinodermata > Holothuroidea > Apodida > Chiridotidae > Chiridota > Chiridota heheva. The sequence goes on from JAIGNY010000835.1 coordinate 716,658, forward strand.
TGGGAAAATAATATCATTTTACAATTATCTTTTAAGGAAATATCAAATGTTTTGCAGACTTTTTAAGAAAACTATTCTTTAATCTTGTCTTTAAGTGTCCCTGAAAAACTTTAAGATTTTATAAGGAAATTCTAAGCTTCCATAAGGATAACTGAAGAAATTAACTTTTTCTGAGGAATTCTGAAGAAAGTTTAATATTTTCTGAAGAAGTCTCAGGATAATCTGGACGGCCTGACGGACGGAAACGCCATTACATAGTTTCGCATTATGCTTTGCATGCGAACCAAAAATAAAACCTTTTTCAAAATTTCCTTGAAAAAGTGAGGGTTCGGAATTCCCCCTCACCACCACCATTTTCCCCTGTGGCTAAGCCACTGCTACTGCAAGATGGGTTACTCCAAACAAATATTTTTTAAGCCTGGCCTCTTTTCATTATCCCGTGCAATGGCAAATGTGAATCGCAAAGGTACATTATAAACATTTGGAGGATTAAATGTTTAATTAAAGATTTGTTTACTTACACTTACTGTTAATGTTTACATGTGTAATCGTCACAGCCCTATTCATATGAATATTCAAGTGACCTTTGTCCTCAAATGATCTGTGGGCTATGGAGGCATGAAATGTATCGATCGGTTGTGCATAGTATATCTGTGAAATTTGCCAAAACAAACGCTCTCACTTTTCAATCTATTGCTCCTTTAACATGGTGCAAATGATACCTTGGAGGGGTTATCAGAAATCCAATAACGTCATCAACTTTTACGAAAACCATCAAATGAGTAAATTGATACTTCAAGTTTATTTTACTTGACTGCAAGCTGTGAATTTCGGTTGTGGAACGATTTTCATAATTCAGTCACAAGTGGCTAAAATCATAATTAATCATATAGGCCTATTATATTAAAGATTTATTTTGGTAGTGGTGGCCAGGGAAGGAAAGGGGGTGGGCAAGATATACATTCTCCAACAGATTGATATTTCAAATCAGTGTATAATTAGGACTCGCCTCCCCATCCCCCTCCCCATCCCCAGGATATATGACATAAAATAAGAGATTCAGTTGAGATGTCCAAATGTGATTTATATTCCAGAAAGTAAACTAAATGCATACCTTCCTAATTCGTCTTCAATTGTGTAAGCATCCACAAACTGATTTGTTGTTTCTGATTCAGTAATCCAAGGAGCACGGGCGCTATCCGCATCTTGCCCGTTGGGCGTCTTCCCTCCTCCAGCAGGCATGTCTTTTCTGTGACGCCCCAACACTCACATTCACAACAGGAGAAACTTAAATCTTGAATGCTGTCACGGTGTTTTCTGTATGTGTACAGTGGCCTAAGCCTTAACACGATACCAACAACACTGCAGAAACAGGAGTAACAACCCCAGTTAAATGTATTTTTATTTCGGTTTTATGATCTCTCGAAACATTTAAAAGACCATTATATACGTAATAAATAAATTAGTTACTTCAAATTCAGAAAGCTTTCATCCGCAAGAAAATGAACAAATTTGTCAGCAGTGGTTTCTAATTAGGAACGTTCTCATGGGTGTCGCACAACGTTTTCACGAAAATAATGTTGGTATGTTTCTAACGTATAGTTCTGTTGTCAATGCTAAGCAATTTTCATGTGACGTCACATCAAATATAATTAGTGAAAGCACTCATGCGCAGTAAACAAAGTCCATTATTGACAGATTTTGCCCAGAAATATAAATCCTGTGCATTTTTTAATGTTGCTCCAGGGTGATATTGCTCCAGGGGTATTAATACTTAAAAGGCGGTATAAACAGAAAGCCATGTCCACAAATCATGCTTGTTCATTGACGTTTTGTGAATTCATGCAGTCTAGGTAGATGTTATTTTCCCATTCTAGAAATGAGAGCAACTCTTATCAGGGGTGTAGGAAGCTTTCGAAAAATAAGTGGGGAGGAGGAAGGGAGAGGGCACAACCTCTTCGGGGATCTTCTACAGTTGTATGTTTCCATTCCACTTGTAGATAAAGTGAGCGTTAAGTAAATGGGGCACTTTATTTTTTAAAGGGGCACTTTTTCAATGGGAACACATTCTGACATTCATCCCGTACATGGGACTGACAAAAGTCGCTAGTTTGCTACTATTGGGTCAGTAATTGAGGGCACTTTTCATTTTCAAAAGGATCATTTTTTTTTCATTTTTTCAAAAAAGTGTGGGGTGCACGTTCCCCCAGTTGTTTTTATTCTCATATACAAGAATCAAAATGACATGTCTATCGATTTTTTTTTTTTAAAGATTGAAAGATTTTCTAAAGGTAACGAAATAAATCAATGGCTTGACCGTGGACATGCCACATTTAAACACATGGCCCCGCCTCTGCTTCAACCCATCCTTATCCCACCCTTACCATTTTGCATGTTTGCTAGTTTGTCTTTGTTCAATAAACTATTGCTCGGAAATGCCTTTGGATGCACCAAAAATCCTCTCAAGTTATAGCATTCAGCATGTCAGATACCCCCACAGTCCTCCCCCTCCCCCCCCCCCCCTTCCCCCCTAATAGAAAACTGACAATCTTGTTGTTCTTAACAAATAAAACAAACATCCTTGAATTATGTTGTTATGATAAAAAGTGCATGTATGTTTTTGTGATTCCCCTCCCCGGACTAAAATATCTCATATAGTCGCTTATGTTTGAAAACGGGCTTTTGAGACGACCATATCTGCTATCCTGGCCACGTGATGCAGGCTTTGAATTAAATTAAGAATTCCTGGGGGTCACCACTGAAAACTGTGTAATCCAATGCTCTTTTCGCTTTTTACCTAAGGAATGTATTTGTTCATTCCATACAATAGTGGATCCACCTGATATCATTGTTCTTTAGTTTTAGGAATGAGGGATTTAAGTTGGAAGTAAATACCGAAAAATTGTTACGAAGCTGAATGCCGGACACCTTTGAGGAATCGTCGTTACCCACTAGATACCATTTTGAAGAAAGGGATGGAGCCCTCACCATCTTGTCGGAGTACTTATTCAAACAATAAAATCAATCAACGGACCTGTACCTTCCCTGATTTCCTACCTTCGCCGTCGGCAGGGCTGCATATCGAAATATTCTGAAGCCAGAGGAAAAAAGAGTAATCAGGCCCCTATTTTTTATATCTTTTTGGCCTCCCAACACTTTAAAGACTGCTCTTTTGGAGAAATGTTACGCCTTTATTCAACCACACACACACACACACACACACACACACAAACTGGGTTGACCCTGCGTGCGCATGCAGACCATATAGGCTTCAGAAAATCGAGACTGATCCTTTTATTAAAGGAGCACATTTTGAGGAGGTATGCTGATGATTAAAAGAGGTAAAATAGATTGTGGTTATATAGTGGGTATCATGGGTATGGGAGGGGCCAATATGGCTATGACTCCTTCCCCCAGAATTTCCTTACAACTAAAATCCAACTTAGCATTCCCTTGGAATTGGGAATCACGTGTAAAAGAGAAAAAAAGTATAATCCGCCAAATTCTGTACAAAGTTGCAAAAATTGCTCGATTTTTAAAAATTACTTCTGATATCTTTTTATCTCCCCCTCCTCCAACATATACTTAAAATGGAAATGGCTGCATTTGTGGTAGATAAGGTCTTCAATTTTACCGACAGTTTTACCGAAAGTGGGGTGTAACATACAATTTTACCGACAGCTTTACCGAAAGTGGGCTTAACCCCCCTCTCCCTCCTACCCCCTCCCCCCCCTCCCCATATTTACGCCCCTGAATATATATTCTTATTGAAAAAGTATTTCCGCTCGTTATTGTTTTGGGCCAACGTAGCACTACGCGGAGATGACATCCAATTTCAAGTTGTTTAGAGTCTAAGCACGCATTTTTTTCTTAACAGCCTTTTGAGACATCATCGGATCTGGAACGTGCTGTTAACACATTTGTATTTCTCCGATAAATTATCTCAATCTTTGTAGAACATCAACAGTGTTCGTTGCAGCTGTGACGGAAACGTTTTTCGCATCCTATGTGGTTGAGCCAAACTCTGATGTAAGTGTTTTTCAGCTTGATATATTTTGTTGTTGTCATTTCTATAGAACGTGGCAAAAAAGTGAAGCCGAAACTCGATTTTCTAAAAAAAAAGTAGGGGTCTTCTCCCCTGCTCCCCGCCTGCTTCCGATAAGGAGTCATGGATATCATTAAGATTGCAACTCTCTACTCCGATTGCTTCATCCAGAGAATTGTTTTATTTAGTCTTGCCCTTGTTACTTGTAATGTCGATGATACGGTAAATAGTGGCGCTCATTAACAACAACAAAAACCGTGAACGCAAACTTTAAGCGGTCAGCAATCAACTTTTAACTAAATATAGCCCGTCCAAAATTCCAGATGTAATGCCAGCTTTTATCAAGGAACTACTTACTAATATCCTCAAGCTTCACGGAGAGCAAGGACTGCAAGGAACTTGGACTCGAGAGGACCCCGGTGCGAATGAAGCACATGCATGCACTAACAGGGCGTGAATAATCTTCTTTGGGGGGAGGGGGAGCAACATAAAACGGAAAACAAAAGTTTGAATGATGAGGTGAATGAGTCCTCGGGATTTAATTTGGGGTCAATAACAATTATCTTTGAATTTTTGTCATACTGTAATGACAGAATGATCATATACTTTTTTTGACGCAGGCCTAATTATCAATAACAGCCCATCTAAAATTCCGGCTGCCCATTCACACGGTGCCAATATTTTCAGGCGGAGAAAGTCTTTTGTCCGAGGTAATTAGTAGGAGACATATTTCTATTTTGAGAAATGGACAGATAGAGATGTTATTTTAATCTAATTTTAATTCTGAAGAGAATATTCTTTAAATTACGTCAATACACCTGTTTCCGACTGAGATATGGCTAATCAACGGCGGACCAGAAGGCTCCAATAATTATTCTTGGGGCCTTTAAGTCTGGGGCCCGGCGCTACAGCACCCGAAAGCGCATATAACTTACGCCACTGACCTCGTATTCATGGTCTCACTGATAATAAGGTGACTATGTAGGGCCCAAAAGGGATTTTCATACTCACCGACGGTAATTCACTTGCGTAACAAGATTAGCTGTAGGGATGAACCCATTTGATTTTTTAATTTCCAAAATTATGATGGTCCGGAAATGTTTTGATATTTCCAGATCTTGATCTAATGTTTTGGGAGTTTTTTTATAATTTTTTCTCCACTATACCCCTCTAAATGGGCTAAAGTTAGATCATTGTTAGAACCTAAATAAGTATGGAATACACAAGCTTGAGGGGCTTAGGAGAACATTTCTTTGGTTCATTTGAATGATTATCGAATATCGGTCTCTCGGAAAAATTGATTATTTGATATCATTTTTAATTAAGTCTAAAGGTAATATCAGACTGTGAGAAGGCATTACATTTTTGTGTATTCTCAATTAACTTAAATAACTTTTCCTTAACCTTTACAAATATCTTGACATTGATGTTAAGCTTTATTTGAGCTTATTGGACAAAGTTGAAAATTATAGCACCATTTAAATCTAAAAATTAACGGCACCAGGGCAAGAAAACAATGATTACCTCTCAGGGAAGAAGGGAAAGAGCCCCAAACATTCCCCGTTTGCAAGCAACAAATATTGCTGCAGCTAATTGGGAAATCTTCTCCAATTTTTAGAAAATCTCCTTAAATTTTGTTCAATTTTCGGCCCGTTTCCTTCACTTTTGGGAAATTTTGCTGGGAATGTTGCCAAACTACTAAAATTTCCAATAACTGTGGGAAAATTTCCTCCTCAAACCCCTCCTATTTACAAATACTCCGGGCGGATACAAGAGGCTCATATATTTATATCAGTTTGTTAGGACAAAAACAACCCCCTCCCCACATCCCCACCTCCTCCCCCTCCCCACCTCCCCAACCTCCCCTACCTTCCCCTCCCCCCACACCACACACCTCCCCCTACCTCCTCCCTCCAATGTAGAATAACTTCCTACGCAGCTGTAAAGTATGCAAAAGTTTGATGTTATTCTTTAAATATGTCCTAAATTCCAGTCAATGAACTGCCGAAAATCGTCAAACTGTGCTTTCCTAATTATATGATATAATTTTAATTTATTGCTTCCAGTACAAATGTACATTTGTAAAAAGGATTAACCTCTAATAACATACATATAATAAAGAAAATATAATTACATAAAACATATAATTATGATATAAATGATAAATCTATAAATATAAAAAATTAATATACTATAACATATATATAAGACATAACCTGGTAAAATGAGTTAAAGGTTTAAAAAAAAAGAATTAAGAAAGTGACCGTAGCTGTCCATTTTGTATATAAAGAGCCGCCTGGTAGATAAAAGAATGTTTGTACAGTTGTATTCTGAATTTTGGCACTATGTTTAAATTGCGGACATTTCAATTGGTTTTGGCAAGAAGGCTAAATTGTAAAACATTATGTAATGGATGACTTTCAGTTGAATCTATTTTTTTGCTATTGAACTAAAATCTGATTTGGCTCTGTCGTTGAGTATACAAATAAGGGTAAAATAGTCCAAGTTAAAAATCTTTGACGTATATCTTAAAAATTTCTTAATTCTGTCTTTGTCATTTTCTAGTAAGAGATGATATCAAACTGGTACGGCAGAAAGGAACTGGGATATAATTACGGATTTAAAAAAAATCATTCTGGCAATAAAATTACAAAAAATAAAATATACGATAAGCTTGACACAGTATAGTAAAGTGTACTTAGCATTTTTTATATGTGTGGGGTAAAAGACAGTTTGTCATCTATACAAACACCAAGGTAATCAGTTTTCGTACAATTGGCAACCTCAGATCCGTTGATAATCATGCTTTCAGACTTACACTGTAGAAGGCCCGTGTGTTTTACGTTTTTGTTTACAAAACACATTTCCTTTGATTTCTTTGGGTTCAGCAACAAGTTTTTATCATCACATTTGGATACGACATCATTGACAAAGGTTTGATACTCCATTTGGTCCCCAATTACATATTTTTTGGCAATTTTGCATGAAATGGCAGTATCATCAGCATACTTAGTCACACAAATGTTCTCTCCCGACCGGATTATATCTGTGTATATAGTGAAAAGTATTGCAGAGAGAGGGCCTCCCTGAGGTACACGCACATTAGCTTTTTCTGATAATCCCTCGTCTAATCGTATTTGTCAGGTCCACCCTTCAAGAAATTGGGCTATTAGATGGATAAGCCACGGATCTTTTACAAATTTAGTTAAGTCCTTGAGTAGATAGTTTGGCAACACCGTGTTAAACGCACTTGAGAAATCAAGGAACAGAACCTTTGGTATAGTGGTTTCCTTGCAATTCAAATAAGTAACAATATCGTTAACCAGAACCAGTATAGCATTTACACATGAAACGCCTTTTTCATCGGCAAACTGATACGCATCACCTACTTCTTCAACTCTCTCCATCAAACGGGGCAATATAATTTTCTAAAGGCTATTAAAAGCAATACTTGCTAGATCTATCGGCCTATAATCATTTGCAGTTTGAGGTGTCTTAATTTTGGAAATAGGGGCTCTTTATGGCATTTTTCCACAGCAATGGTATTTGACTCTTGGAAATAGTTACCTCCAAAATGTATATGTATAAAGGGGCTAAATCGTCACTTAGAAACTTAAAGACCCACCAAGGAAGTTTATCAGATCCGCAGGCAACACCCTTTTAATCTTTTTGAACTGATTACATACAGATTCTACATTTAACTCAATAATGCATGCATTTTCCGTGTATTCTGGCAAGGAAAAGTCAATGTCTTTGTTACGGGATTGATTAAAACGACCAAAATGTGTGTTCAGTTCATCCCCAAGAATTTCATCGATACAAATTGTATTGTTTTCATCTGGGTTTCTAACAGATTTAATCAAGCTCCAAAAAGAATTTGAATTAGCCTTTATGTGACCAAAGGTCTCACTCCTCACATCTCGTACGCTTGATTAAGGATTCAAATTTTTGATTTTTTTTTCTTCAAATTGTTTGATCATCAGATCATATTAAATTGCTGCAATTCAAAGAACGTATATTAGAGGTTTAATTCAAAACCAATAAGTCAACTAAAAGGTTTTCTGTTTTCGATGCCATAAATTTACATAATAATTTGCCTTATATATAATATGGTCTTGAAATTCAAAAACACTGTAAAATGGATATTTTGTAATTAATGTTGAAGAAACTTTTTACTCTGTACTTTTCCTAACACATTTTATAATACTATCTGTTCATAGATCTTTACATGCTATACTGAAAAGTTAAGGGACTACAACCAGACAACTTGGTTTAAAACCCATGAAAAGTAACAAAAAATGTCATCATAATCGAAAAATCAATACATGAGGTTTTCGATGTGTAGTTACAGAGACTCACCTTTACATTTTTTAGTATATGAAAGAAAGGGTATTATGTGTTGTCTATGTTTGTGATGGATAGCATTAATACATGAAAAGCCATTGCGACATGTCCACATACCTCAGTTAAAGGTATATGGATGGCAACAAAATAGCTTTTTGGTACCGAATTAGCATAAATTACGCAATACTTTGTGACATCACAAGAACACCATGGTTATTTATTTTGTTAACTTATTGTTTTTCACACTTTTCCCAAAATTGTATGAGAGGAAGCAGTTGGATTTATAATGCAAAGGAAATTAAATTTTGTTATATACAATACAATAATACAATACAATACAATGTAGTACAGTGCTCTAGGCCATCTGGCCTTTGTCACAAACATAAACGATAAATTAAATGGTACATGATTGCAGCAGCAGTTTAGCCTTGACTCATATTTAGTAGTAAATGCAATTTGATTATACGGGATGTCTGAAATCTATAGGAGAGAAATATAAGAGATTACATCAAAGATTTTGAGTTGTACGCTTGTCTATACATCATAATTTTAACACGTGTTTAAAATTGTTTCAAAATGTAATTTGTCATAACTTGAAAATATATAAATGCTATGTTATAAATCCCCCCGTCCCCTGCCCCATGCCACCTCCTCACTCTCCTGTTCACCCATGCAGTCTTGTTTGCTTGGCTTTCTTTTGACTTGTTTTATCATTTATTTCTTTGTCTGTTTTCCGTCACCCCCAGAAGTGTCTGAGTGTTAAGCAAAACCTAGTATATGAAAATGCAGGTAACTTTCGTGTTTGTCCATAACTGTTGTGCCCTGTTAGTGTTTCTCATAATTCTTTGAGATGGTGCAATAAATTCTGACAAAGGCACACCCCAACTAAATTCTCGTAGGAGTAGACTTTCCATTATTTTCAGTGAGTACGATATTAAAATTAAAGAATTATATCTAAAATGTATCTTTTACTTAGGCCTATTATATCTATCTATCTCTTCCATTTATTTTCAGAGTGGCCCAATTAGCATGGAGCTGCATTTTCATGGGGAATTAGCGCTCACAACAGTACAACTAATAAGATGACATAAAATAAAATAAAATAAGATAAACGGTTATAAAACATCAGTAAAAAATAATAGTAGTAAAATGCAAAAGGTTTGTTTTATAAACCAACAAAACAAATAATTACAAAAAGTAAGTAAGGTGAAGAGTTAAGAAATAAATCAGGCTAAAAGTTGGGAAAAAGTATAGGTCTATATGTAAATAATTTACAAATATTGCTAGCAAAACCACAAGATATGTTTAAAATCAGTATGAATAATTCAAAATAGCATGCTTGATTTTTTTATGATTGTGAAAGCCTGAAGTAGAGTATGTGTAATTCCCTTCAATATTTAGCAGGGCACGGGCACGACCTTCCAAGGGGCACTTCCCAAGCCATACGTCCCCCATCCCAAAATGTAAATAAAATTAGTGAGCTCAAAACAACGAAGTAAAGTAAAAGGGACACTTTATTTTTAGAAAGGGGCACTTTTCCAATGAGGACATATTCCTCCCGTACATGGGATTGAAAAAAGTCAGCAGTTTCCTACAATTGGGACAGTAATTTAATGGCACTTTTCATTTCCAAAAGGGGCACTTTAATCATTTTTTGAAAAAGAGGAGAAAGTTTCCTCAAAAATCACTTATTTTTATACTGCAGGTATCAAAACCATAAAGTGTCATACTGCAGTTACCAAAAAAATCTCATGTACTGCAGTCCAATTTTGAAATTCTGGCGGCACATACCTACCACTTTAGTATGAAAGTGCTCAACCCCCTACACTCCACCCCCTCCACCCCCTTCCCCTTCCCTTCTCTTCCCCTCTCTTCCTTCCCTTTTGGGTGTGACTAGGCCATGACAGATTATAGGACCTTAACCATGGTTGAATTGACAGGAATTGGTATGGAATTTCAGACCTGCAATATAATAATGATAACAAACAATGATTACAAAGCTCAGGTAAAGATGATGCATCTGATTTCACAATAACATATATCTAAAAGGTGTACAATTTGAGTTTTGATAAGTTTCTTAAAGGACCGTAGAACGAGCACAATTTGATTATTGAGCGCCTAACAGGCTGCCACACAACTCATTTTGCTTTCAAGTTTTTATCATTTTCACCTGTTTTCATTTTGTATTTCTTTTTGAATTTTGTATCATCTCGGAGTGTTTTTTGTGCTGATTTCATTGGACTACTTATTTTTACTGCAGTGTATTTTTTTTTTGTGATATCTTTGATTAATTTTTGGTTAATATTTCCAGTTTATAACCCATTTCATGAGGATCGTAGTGCCCTACTGCTTTTTTCTATACTCAAATCAGTTTGGATTACTGCATAACAATGGAGCCCCACTCAAAAAAGCTGAAAAATCTGTCACTGTCAGTGCTTATTGTGTTGCTGTCAATCAGGATTACTACAGGAGCTAGTATCCAGTTCTAGATCTGTTCCTCTCATTCAATTGTTTGGCGTAAATCTTTTGTTTACAAAGAATTTCAGCATTTCCCCATTTCACTTTATCCAAATTCCTGTGTGTCTTATCAAGCTGAAATTTTACAATGTGGTGATATAGAACTTAATCCAGGCCCAGATTATAGCAGTGTTGACAATTTACACAACTATGCTGATGCCTATGCCTATCATAAACACGAAGTTTTAAACATTCGCGTACACATTGCTCATGTAAGATATCTGCTCATACCTTGATGGTTATAAAAAGTCTTGGAATCCAAGCTTCAAAAAGGGGCACTCGCGGTGGTACCAGAAAATTGAAGAATATAATTTCAGTATCTGAACAGAGTCCTATTGATCTTATTATACGTCAAAGAGTAGATATTAAATCAAAGCGTGCTGCAAATCAAGAAAATCTACATGTAATACCAATACAACCTGATACCATTCCTACCAACTTGGGCCCACATATTGCTCACATCAAGCCATGTTCATTGAGAAATAAAATATCATCTGTTATGGATTATATAATTGATAACAATATTGATATTTGTGCTGTTACTGAAAGTTGGATGACACTTGATGATGATGCTAAAAGAGCTGAACTAAAATCTACAGGATACAATTTCATTGATGTTCGACGACAACGACGAGTGAACACACAATTACAATGACTGGGTCGTCGCCTGCGTATTCGGTTATGATAGTCACAATGCTATCACGAAACGCTTAATACGACCCGGACGAGAACACAGGTACGACATTCGGACAGACATAACATCGACAACTAAGTCAATGTCCACGGCCTTTGATAACCAGTTGTGGTACACTGGCGTGTCTACCCAACCCAGGCTTGAACCCATGGCGTCGTGGTCTGTAGACAGGTATGATAATTGCTACACCACAGTAGATAGATGACATTGATGTTCCTCGGAAATCCATTAGAAGTCGCGGAGGAACAGCTCTCATCTTCATGAAATCTCTTACTGCTGTACTGTGAGATTGACTTCATCAGGAGAATGCAACTTCAATGTAGGATATAAACTCGGACAATCATAGATTTAAACTACTAATTGTTTACCGCCCACCTTATTCAACAAATCACCCAATTACTTGTAATGTATTTTTTGATGAGTTTAGTGATGTACTTGAGAACAGTTCCTTGATACAAATGAGCCTGTTTTAATTACAGGGGTTTTAACATTCATTTTGAAGACAAACTGAATCATGATCAAGTGAAATTGTGTACCCTACTCCAAAGTATGTGCCTTGAACAACATCTTGTCACTTCTACTCATATCAGTAGTCACACTTTAGACTTAATTATAACACGCTCAAATATTGAACTCCAGTTATCATTCCCTACATCAGATTTTTACATATCAGATCATTGTTTCACTTCAACTTTCCTAAGATTCCCTAAACCAAAACTTGATGAAAATACAATGGTTTACAGAAAATTCAAAACCATACTCCCTCCAACATTTCAATTTCAATTAGATTTGTTTAAAAGCTTTGCTTCAATGTCTGAAAATGAGGATGTTGAAGAGGCGGCATGCATGTATGACTCATGTATAAGACAAGTTATCGACAAACATGCACTTGAACATGTAAAAATATTGGTAATTTGTCCGAAAATACCCTGGAACGATGATCAGATCTAGGATCTGAAAAGAGAGAAACGTAAAGCGGAAAAGATTTGGCGCTATTCAAAATCTAATGTTAGCTAGATAACAAAGAAAAGCGTGACTTCTACACAACCGAGTTGAAGAATGCCTGACACCAATTCTACTCTAATGCTATTGCTGAAACAAATGGTGATCAAAAGAAACTTTTTTAGAATCATGGATACTCTGCTTGATCGAAAGCCCATCACCCCACTACCTCCTCACAATGATGCTTCTTATCTTGCCTCAGAATTTGGCCAGTTCTTTGTTGCAAAAATTGCCAAGATTAAACATGAGCTGGATAGAGAGGTTGTGATCACACCCTTTGAGTTTTGGAGAAATGTTCCCGTATGGACTTCATTTCAGCTCTTGACAGAGGAGGATGTACAAAATCTGATACTAAAAGCAAAATCTATTCAGTGCATCCTTGACCCACTACCCACTTGGTTATTAAAGGAGAATATTAATGTTTCCTTCCAACTCTTACTAAACTGGTTAATCTTTCTTTGCAACAAGGGAAATTCCCTAAGCAATGAAATGAAGCCGTAGTTTAGCCATTACTTAAAAACAAGAGCTTGATGTAACATATGATAACTATCGATCAGTTAGCAATCTTAGTTTCTTGTCTAAAATAATTGAGCGTGCTGTTGTTGAACAAATGACTAAGCATGGTCAGCAGCATGACTTATTGCCTTCCTGTCAATCAGGGTTTCGCCCATTTCATCGCACAGAAACTGCTTTAGCTGAAATTCAGTCAGACATACTGCTGCAACTAGACAAAACAAAAATGTGTCATTCTAGTGCTTGACCTAAGTGCGGCATTCGACACAATTGATCATGGTATGCCTCTCAAAACCTTAAATAAGCATTTTGGCATAAATGGGACCATCTTAAATTTGGTTTGAATCCTATTTACTTCAAAGAAAACAAAATATCCTTATCAGCAATGCTGAATCAAGGGCATTTGATGTACAAATTGGTGTGCCTCAGGGCTCTTGTTGTGGATCCCTCTTATTCACATGGTATGCATCTTCTCTTTTTGATACTTTGATAGCCGTTTCTCCCAGTATTCATGGTTATGCTGATGACCACAGCTTATACATATCGTTCAATGCTAATGATCCATCAAATGTGACCTCAGTCATAGCTGAAATTGAAGGTTGTTTAAAGATAGTGAAAGATTGGATGATTTACAACAAATTAGAAAATAACGATTCAAAAAGTGAAGTCATTGTTTTGGGGTCCAATTACCAACTAACAAAATTAAATATTGGCAGTAGTGCTATTGGTAACGACAGTGTGAAATTGTCTTCCACTGTCAAGTATCTGGGCGCTTGGTTAGATAAATGGCTGACCATGTCAATCACAAATGGAAAACTGCATTTTACCATTTATTTCACATCAGGAGGTGCATGAAATTTCTAAACAGAAGCTCTGCAATATCACTTGTAAATGTACTTGTGCATAGCTGCATAGATTATGCAATGTCATCCTTTCTGGGGTGCCAGGTGTTACAGTGAACAAGTTGCAGTGTGTTCAAAATTATGCTGCAAGGCTCGACACAAGAAGCAACCGTTTCACTCCATCACTTTATCTACTGCAAAATCTTTATTGGCTACCTGTCTCATATAGAATTAAATTTAACATTTTAATACTCATTTTTAAATCCCTCTATTACATGGCCTCTATATCTAACCAATTTGTTTCATTATAAACAAACTAGTTACCGCCTTCGCTCTCAAAACCACCTCATCCTTTATGTTCCAAAAAGTAAACTTACATATGGCGATCACTCTAGTCTGCAAATATTTGGCCTAAAACTTTGGAATGACTTACCTCTTTTAATCAAATCTGCCCAATCCCTAAAACAATTCTACACCTTGCTTAAAACTCACTTATTTAATTGTGCTTTTAAGTCCCCTTTCTAATTTTTTGTTGTTCTTTGTTTTCTTTATATTTCATGCTTATCTTATTTAAACATTTGTATTTGTTTTCTTTATATGCATATTTTGTAAGGCGCATTATAATAAGTTATTTAGATAATGCGCCATATAAGTGTAATGATAAATTTAAACTTAAACTGTTAACGCTGAAAGAGAAACTGTTCTATAAATTGGGAGCACTATTGGAGAAGGTGTAACCTGTCTCAGATGATGTTCGAGGAACTGCAAGCAAGAGGTTTGAAGACGTACGGAGACATCGAGCTGGAGAATATATTTGGAGGCGGTTGTTTATGTAAAATGGTGACTTGTCCATCAGAGCAACCATTCGAAGCATTGATTAATTATAACTTATACCCTGCATGCCATGCATGCCCAAGCTGTCTATAAATATTTATGAAAAAAAACACCTTTTAACAATTCTTGACAATATTTCTAAGGGAAAATTGTCCCCCACCCCTCCCGACCCCCTCCCCTTTTCGCTATGGTCGCTTTTGTTGTTTTTTATTCAACAAACTTTCAGCATGTTTAAAATAACTCAAATGATGGTATATGAGTATTATTAGTGGATTATCGATTGTCTTTGGTAAAACTGCAATTGGGAATGTTTGATAATTTCCTCACATTAACAATAGCAGATTAGGTACCTGATTAGACGCTTTGGGTGTGATGTACAAACATACTTTCATACCCTGTTTTTATGCTGACAGGGAAAAGAGGCAACTGCAGAGGGAAATCCTCTTAAAAAGTAAATACGTGCTCCAAGGTTTGATTGTAAAACAAAAGATTTGAATGGACAATTTTGCCATTTCTGCACTTCAAAAGTCGACTACAAAAAAGTGCTATTGATCAAATTAAAGTTTATGATGAAATAACAAAATTACCACCTTTCTTTGAATTTTGTTCTTTTTGAGTGATGCAGAAAATCTGAAATGTTGGTAAAGGGTGATTTTGATTGGTCCAAACACTTCCTCTTGCAGTTGCACTCTTCTTCTCACGTGCACCACAGAAACGTTTGTACATTTGTATGGCACTCATTTATGCAGCAAATGATCAGGCAATTACACCATTACAAGCCATATCAGATGTTGTGGACAGGTTTTTATCATCATCATCGTCTTGCTTCCAATATTTGTCAGCCTTTGGTGTGACTGTCAGCAAGCCAACCCTTCATGCTACCAAACTCATGTGTAGCCTTACAAGAAATTAAAAACAAACCTGTTTCCCCCAACCCCTCTGTAACAATTGCCACTGCATCCTTACAATCCATCACGTTCTCCTTTGCTTGCCCCTGTACAACCTTCTCCCAGAGCTTCTCCGCGCTCCCCACAACTCAATTGCTGAGTTCTTCCAAAAAAATCCTCCAGATAAAATAGTCTCCTTCCTCCAGCATGCATCCCTCTACAATCATATTTAATCCTCCTCTTACCCCTCTCTACTCTGTTTTTAGTTTACCCATGCACCTCCTCTCTGCGATCACAGCTTTCTGGCTTTTGTTCTTGAATTTCTCTCAGTCCTTTCCTTACTACCTCTAAAATGATCTGACCTCTCAGGCACAATTTGACCTTCGTTTCGTGGTGCCGTTAAGACCTCATCAAACAAACAAACAAACCTGTTGTTCTTTCTAATAGCTTCACTGTTGCATTACATCCGATATAGCAGTTATGCTGCTGTCAAATGACCAGGAAAGTAGGGGTTTCATGCAAGCTGTGGAACCTCTCCTGTTTCAACAAAATGTTGGTCGTGCGGTTCCACTAACAGAAATTACTTCCTCTGCTGGTGCTATATTGAAGTGCTGTATTTACCACCTTGCATCTACATCAGAGTCAACCAGCCTGTATCAACACAACGATTGTTTTGGCTCTTAACTCCTGAATCGTTTTCTCTTTCAGAGGAGGAGAAGAGCGTCATTGCTTGATTTGGCAAACAAAGGTTTTCTGTATATGACAGCCAAACAAGTATGCAAGAAAACTTTTTCCCTTCCAGATCTGGAAAACAGCATTGTCAGAGATATCACCTTCCTCTCCAGAACCAGTCAGCTGCATTACATGCATACTTTTGACAATGCTGAAACCATACGCCTCTCTTGACATTCTCTGAAAAGCATTCTGTTGAAATTTGATAAATCATCTTGTTGTTGCTGGGGATGCAAAACGTATATGAATATATGTTAGATGCTAAGAGGGTATATGGCCAAGATTTGGATTGGCTTCTGCCATATTTGGGAGAATGGCATTAAAAATTATAACCTTGATGCTGGTTTAAAAAATAAGCATTTTACAGACATCAAATTGCTTTTTTCATTAAATATTTATCTGAACATTTACTTTCCATTTTTCACAAAATTCTTGGTTCAATGTTTATTCAAAATTGTCCTGCCATCAGATTTCGTCAATTTGATCTCTTCAATAAGAATGGTGGCCCCAACCCGCCATATTTATTTGAAACTTGTTCCGCCTCTCAAAAACAGTTTCAAAAGATGTTGTACAACATTTTCACAATGGTGGGTTTACTGTTAGTTTAACTCTGGGTGCTCTGTTGCTTTAGATTGATGGCTATTTATTCAACAAACTTATCTTAGCCAGGTTTTGAACTTTTCAGAAATTCAAATTCAAATGACTCTCAAGCAACTTTTGGTGCAGAAACTTTGTGATGAATGTGATGTTTTTATCATTTGTTTACAGGTGTGACTGCCTCAAATTCACAGAAGGAGATTCCCGTGTGTGGTATCATGTGCCCAGCAAAACCCCATGTAAACATGTTGTCATTTACTCCCCCAGACAGAGATACATTTCATGTTGGTTTGCCTCTCATGTCCTCTTTATCCCATAAACAAATTTATGTGCAATTGAGAGCAGCTAAAAGGTGATGATCTCTATTAATATCATGAAATACACACTTGTTCAGCAAGTGTCTCATCATATCTTGAATTACAGAAACTGGGAAGTGATCTTAAACCTCAAATACCTCTCTCTTTCTGCAAGTGTTATATGTTGTAAGTGAAGTTTGTGACTTCACCTCTTTTTTTAGGGGATATTCAAAGAAATCATTTTAGATGTCTTTTTTAGTGACTGTGGATTTATAACTAGTGTGGACACTGATGGAAACTTGGAATTTCAAGACGATTCATGCAGTAAAGGGTTACTAGCCTTTTATCGTTTAATAGGTTCTTTGTGCACTTTCGAAAGCATACAAGTGCTTTTGAATTTGATGATCAAGAGAGTTATTTAACTCATTTGTCCCACAATGACAAAAGTCAGAAGAAGTCCACTTGGCATTTTTAAAGACTGTAAGGGATGGTCACTTCCTCGGATATCAAGTGAATCGAGTGGATGCCCTCTGCCGATGCTTTGAAGCTACATTGGTTACGATGTTGTTGGTTTTGCAAATGTAGGCCCAGGCATTGTCAAGTTGTGTGAATGTTCCAAATTTGTTAGATTATGGTTGGGCTATGACTGATGGGCAGTTAAGCATTGTGTGGGACTCTGAAGTAAATTTGAGACAAATCAATGAAAATGTGAGATTGCTAAAGAGGGTTGTAAGTGTAGGTCGGGATGTAACAAAAATTGGTGTAAATGTAAAAAGAATGGGAAAATTGCTCCCTTATATGTCTGTGCAAAATTGAAACCAATGTTTGTCTGAAGATGTTATCAAAAATGAGTCATTTAACAATTTGCCTGTATTAGGCACAGCCATATCATATGATAGTGACAATATGTCTGAAAACAGTTCTGACCTTTCCTCTGAAAGTTGTGATGATAATGAATCTTTGAGTGAATTGTCATCCTCAGATGAGAGTTGGCAGGCAGGCGAAACATCTCAGTTGTTGACTGATTTTTGATGATGTCATGTCAGTGATTGAAAATGTTCCAAATGAAGGTTGCTTTTGAAGATCTTTTAGATGAAGGTTGTTTGATAATTAATGGAAGTGTTTTACTAAAACTATTGTAAGAAAGAAATGAATTGTAGTCATTGTTTAATGAATCGACTCTTTGTAATTTGAGTACTACCTCAATTTGACTTCAAAAAATGTTTAAAAAGAACATTTGTATATATCAGTATATTGTAAAAATTGGATGAGCATCCTCATCAACAAATTACATTTAATCACTTGAAAATTACAGAGGTCATAATCAACCTACATACAAAGCTGTTTGAGAATTACCGTATAGTATGGTACTAGTGAGATCATTACTGATGTCATTACATCAAATAGATTCACTTTCACTAATTATCAATAACATGTATTGTTTTCATATCAATCTATGCATATTTGCCCTCATTAACCATATTTTTTTTTACACAGGATTTGAACTTCAGTCGTGACAGATACATGTAAAGTGCCTTTCATCAACACACATTGTATTTTGGTGTATTCACTTCTGTGACCCCACCTGTTTAACTTTTTATGGACTTTTGACTTTGCTTTAAATTTAAACACCCAAATTGGCATTTTACATACCTTTTTAGAAAATTACATTACGGCTACCTTTTTTTATATATACCCAGTATGTTTAATTTCATATGAAATTACTATCAATTTATGAACTTGTGTGTTGGATGTTGAAATATAGAAGTCTCAGGTTTGTATGATTATAAGGTGCATGGGCAAACACTTTGTAAAAGTTATACTCTTTTATATATTGGTCACATAGATCTACTTCATAAAATATAACCATAGAACACTGTATAACCTGCTCTTTGGCTGTGACTAGACCATTTTGTGTATGTGAAATAAAACATTTCACTCTGTGTACAAAATATATTTGGCATTAATGGTATGTTGTCCATACATCTTCTTGCAGTGTCGAGCTGGGACTTATTTTGCTGGAAAGTAAGAATCGAGGGGTGTAGATTTGGTTTTCAAATTGAGGAGTAAATATAGGTGTATTACTTATTATAACATAAACATCATGTAGGCCTGTATCGTTGCTGGACAGTTCAGTTGTCCTAAGTTCTTTTTAGGTCAAATTGAGTTTTTGTTTTTTTTATTGAAAAATGTTCTGAAACTAAATAAGATTCTTTCTAGATAATTCATTTATGAATATGTTACAAACAAAATAAAATATTACAACTATGTGTTACAATATTCAAAAGAAATACAATAAAAATCAATAACTTAAAATGTGACTATCCCTGCGACGATATATCTCTGTCATGTCTGTTGCGCCGAAAATTAATTCTTGCCAAAATTTCTAAGAAAAAGTATCCTCTTTACTGTTTACCCGCCATACAGGCGCGACATTGTTTATCTATTCAGCAAACTTCCAAAATGACCTAATATGTTGAACATTATATTACAATACTAATACATAAATTTTGCATAACGTGAATATTTCACGAATATTTGCAATTTGAGCGAGGTATATACATTTAAAACAAACAAGGCTTTAAGAATTTTTCAGTTCAGCTATAATCAACTAATATAGATTGTCAATCATTCGTTGCCAAGGGACAAAAAGATAATTAACTATTTCTAATGGAGTAACAATTGATTCGGTATATGCTTTTACCTGGACAAATACGCACACTTTGTCGACAAAATGACATTCGCCTTGGAGAAACAACAGGTGAATACTCGTGACAATGAACAGATGAACACTTTCAAGGTTAGTAATATATATTGAATGTCGGGCAGTTAAAAGTATCGATTTTTTCATTTTTCCTATGGCAGACTGGAATAATTAAAAAAGCCGTGTCACTAGGATTGAAATTATACGAAACTGTACAACAAATATTTAAGCCAGCGCGTGATTATACAATAATAACAATCTACAATGAAAAAGTCGAAAGTATGCCTACAGTCATCAATTGACATGGGCGGCGGAGCGGGCACGGGGGGTGGAGACTGGGGGACTGTGTGGGGGGGGGGGACCGGGGCGGATTGCAACCAAATGTTTTAAGGTAAACATGCATCATCTCGTTACCTGACCTCACTAGACCCTCCTCCCCCTCCCACTCCTCCAGTATATTTTTTTAATCACATTCCTCATTATCCCCCAACTATTAAAGGCTCCGCCACCCCTGATTGATATAGTACTTAATTTGTAAATGTTGTTTCCAAATTTCAAATAGGCAGAGAAACGGCATCTAAACAAATTATCCTTTTTGCTAAGCAAAGCAACTTTGCAACCCACCTCAAAGATACCAAAAGTTGAACATTTTGTCGACCCGTCGCATGAAAAGGACGAATCGTATTCGACAATTCGAGATCTGATCATTGATGACCCTTCAACTTGGATTTTCGTCGACAGGTCGAAGACCCGTTCTTCTTTTCTATGCTTTATAATACAATTCGCCGGGCAACCTATACGACTAGGCTGCATCATTTCATTGAAAATATATTTTGAGATCGCCTTCTCTCATTCACTCCACCCAGGAACGCCTGCACGCCGAGAAGGCAAGGGACGAAACTCACGTATATATAGAGGGCCCTTTTCATGCTCCACTTGAGTCCTACAACAAGGTGATAAAAGATCGGGTATATGCATGCATTTAAAAGTGAAGAGACACAACATGACTGCAGGAGGATAAACTACACTTTTTATGTCGAAAACAGCCATTATTCATACAATTCAAAGACTTTTGAGTATCACAACTACACCGGCAACCCAGAGTATTTGGATCAAATGAACGAGGCACCAATATTTAAACACAGGAACATTCGTGGTGTGACCTATCATATGCAGCTATGGGTGTCTGCTGGGGACCCCCTTTATGTGTGGTCCATAGGAACCTCAAATAGAGGGCCCAAAATGCACTCGATCAAATATTGGAGGTATACACCCTAAAGCAATTTGGAATGAACAAGTACATCACACAGAGTACAGAATGACCCCTGCCAGACAAATTTTCGACTGCATAGGGCCCGCCAGACATCCCAAAATGGCGCTTAAATTTGGGCTGAATCAAACATTGGAGGTACCACCTGAAACCAATTTCAAATGAATTATGGTTAATTTTTCATTGCATTAAACCTATTTACCAGTTCCACTACAAATTTACTCGGCGTGGTAAAAATACAGAGACAGAGACTTAAGGATTTTATGTGAGTCCAGCTGAAAATGATTCATTTTTAGCTTGACTGATCCTTATCATCTAAGGTATTACTAATTTGTTAAACAATGATGGGATTAACATTGCAGTGTCTGACGATGGAAAACAGGAGGGGTGAGGTGTGGGGGAGGTGAGTGTAGGTTAAACAGCATACCATGCTACAACTCCTTAAATAAAATAATTGTTTGTCATGTGTGTGGGACGGTGTTCAGGTGTTTCAGGGGTCCGGTGTCCTAATGGCCCTCCCAGTCCTCCAGTGTCCTAGTGCCTGCCGTGTCCTAGGAGCTCCGGTATCCTCCTAGGGACTTTGATGTATTAGGGGCCCTGGTCATGGGGGTTGAGGTATCCTAGGGATGGGCCTCAGTGTCTAGAGGTCCCATTGTCCTAGAAGTGGGGCCAGTGGCGTGGTGGAAGGGGTTTCCCCCAGTGTTAGTGAAGCTTTTCGAGAGGCGCCGCCAAGTTCTCAAAGGGTGCTAAAATCGCATGAGCATAGGCGGGATGTGAGGGGGAACGGGGCCACTTCTCCCGACACTTCCAAATTTGTATCTTTTGTATGGTGATTTTTTGCATCTTAGTGTGATTTTTCCCTTCACACTTTTGACTTTGCCCCAACTTTCGGTAGGTTAATTCCGACCATGGTCCTGAGAAAATATATTTTCAGGGAACAATTTACGTGTTGATCAATAACTTCTTTTAGAAATATACCGGTATTTGCTAATTTCTTATCAATATAATTCAATATTATTTCTTTAGTACAAAAGCGCATGAATCTTCCACAAAAAAGACCATGATTCTGTCTTGGATACACATATATTGGAGGCATATATACTCTATTTGTATGAGCTGATAGAAGCACATGTGTGGAGGATAATAGCCAAAAAGTTTTAACGGGGAAGTGGGTCTGGGGGAGACCTCTGTGCAAACAAAATGAATAAATCTTCAAGTTGCACTGATCCCAATGAGATTATCCGTTCATTTTTCTTAACTGATTTTAGTGTATATTTTACATGATTTTAAGCAATTTTTGATACCCAAATAACAAAAAACGTACCCCTATATGGGACTGCGACCTTGGACCTTATGCAAGCATTCCCGCCGTCGGCTGCATAGCGTACCCAGTATGTGATATGGTCTATGAGTTTTATCAATAAACATAGCCTATGCCCTATAAATGTTCTGTCGGCTTCGTCAACTAAATCAACTCATATTTCTGTCATCTAAACTGCATGCCAGGGGCGTACTAGGAATTGCCACCTCTCGGGAGGGGGTTCCCGGTTGCAAGGGGGGAAATTGCATTACTTTCCATCAAACCTTGCTGCTAATCGAGAGATCTCCTTGACTTTTCAGAAAAAGTTCTTCAATTTTTGGGAAATCTCCTTCATTTTCGGGAAGTTTGCTTTAATTTGGGGGGAATTTGGGAAATTTCTGCAACTTTAGGGAAATGGTTACAACCCAAGTTGATCAAAATTGCCAATAATTTTCCCAATTTTCCCTTCAATTTGACCAATTGTTTCATTTTGTATTGATAATTCCCCCAATTTTACTTCCCAATCCATATGACTCTGGTGCATGCCAATTGGCCCGTATGTCCAACATTTTACTCTTATGAGCAAGCATGTATTAGAGGTGGCGCCAAAATGTCCTTGCCCCCAGTGAAGTATGACCTCCCCCGATACTGAGTGGGGCCTCGTTGTCCTAAGGGCCCGGTGTCCTATGGCTCTGGTGAGCTAGGGAAGGGGTCTTGTGTCCTAGGGACTCTGGGGGCTCCGGTGTTCGGGGGCTCCGGTGTTATAGGGGCTCCGGTGTCCTAAAAGTTGGGCCTTGTGTTCTAGGGCCGATGTCCTGGTAATGTTCATTTAAGAAATAGGCAGGGACGAGTGAGTCTTGAGAGATAATATAGCATTTCCCTAGAGAACACCATTTCTATTGTTTTTGAGTCGTACTAAAGTATTTTTTGTGCATATTAGCATGCACTTTCGTTTTTAGATAGGTCAGAAACGTCATTCCATTCTTAAGCCCAAGACCTAGTTATACCCTCAGTATTGAATGTCATTCGCTAATTTGGAGCCGGTCTCCCAGAGATTCAATATGGACCAGGGGAACCTTTACATACTTGGGTCCCTTTAAATAAGCCATAACTGATGACACAGCTGTTCAAATGCACTGACAGATCCAAGAATTTTTGGAAAATGTTGGAAAACAAAAAATGAAATCTTCAGCTCTTTTGGCCGCTGAAAATTTGCCACTGCTTATTTCTTCAATGAAAACCTCTTCTCTTCAATTTTACGGGCCCCTTACGACCTAAACGCCTAGGACGCTCTGTCCCTTACGACCTGGGCCCCTATGACGCTGGGCCCCCGAGAGGATTTTTCGAAAGGAAACACCATACGTTAATAATTCTGCAAAGGAAAGAAGAAATAATGAATGAAGCATGATTTTGACACGGTAGCGCGATCATAGCTTAATCATGTAGCAGGAGCTTTAAATCATCATAAATTTAGCTCCAGACACACCAGCCAAACATTATATCATTTTCGCTTGGTTTAATTCATTCATATCAACTAAAAAGGAAGAATATATTAGAAAATGACGACAAAAGAGCCAACCAGACAGAAACTTAACCGGGCAGCCAAAGTTTCTAACAGTAATATCAATGAGACCGATTGTGCGAAAAAAGTGTCCCGTGAGAACGTCGGTGACCGAAATCTCCACTTAACCAAGACGGTATGGGAAAATATTATCGAAGAACAATTTATGGATTCTATTACCTCACCAATATTCCAGGAACGTTTAATTGCCTCCATCATAGAAACCCTTACTGAAACAATCTCACAAAATATTCATGACGCGTTTCAACTCGAGTTGAACACAAAACAGCAATATCTAGACAACCTATCCCACCAAATGGACGCTCTTAAAAAGCAGAACGAAGAACTTCATAAGAGAAATGAAACCTTAGAGCAATACTCAAGACGGAACGAATTCAAGGCTTAAAGGAATTCGAAAACGAGGACACAGATCCAAGTTATTATTAATATGGCCAGAGACTTCATGCATATGGAATTAAAACCCGATGACATTGATTGCTCACATCGACTGCCAACTAGGGGCCAAAAAGAGCGAGGAAACCCATCACCCATCATCATCAAATTCGTGCGGTACTATGAAAATATATATTCACGAGGACCTGACTTCAGCAAGACAAGAACTGGTTCGTCTGGCCCGAAATAATGCCAACACGAAGAAGGTATGGACCCACGACGGACGTATTCAAGTCCTAACTAACACCGACAGGAAAGTATTTGTGAACTGTAAAATGGACCTTGAAAAATTGTCATAACTCGGTATGCTCTTTTCTGTTTTACATTTAATGACCGCCATTTTCCTCATCCGCATCATTGCTTAACACTTTTCACTGCAAAACCAGCTAAATTCCATTCATGTTCAGAACATGTTTGCCTTTATGATAATCTATATACCAGTGTTATTTGTCATAACTGCTCTCCTTCCCCAGAGCTTAATAATAATCTTATGGGTAATGAAACTATTAAGTTATTATCTGATTCCGATCCTTATATGCATCTCACTACCTTTATAAGTAAGTGCCATTACCATACTGAGGATTCTTTTAATAGTAATTTTTCTAAGCTTCCAGATAATTTTCTTTCTTTAATTCATGTAAATTCAAGAAGCCTTTCTGCTAATTTTGATAACTTACGCACCCAGCTTAACATGCTTCATACTAATTTCTCAGCAATAGAAATTTCCGAAACTTTGCTTGATACTGATTTTGATCTCGGAATGTTTAACCTTTCAGGCTATAATTGTATTCACAACTCTAGGAGAGTCCAAACAAACTAGTGGGGTGGAAGGGAGGGGGGGTAGCTCTTTATATTAAGGATACCTTAACTTATGAAATTATTACAAACATAAGCTATTTTGAAGATGGTCTATTCGAAAGTCTTTTTGGTAGAAATAAACGGTAACAATAACTCAGGATTTAAGTTTATCATCGGTGTAATTTATTGTCCAAAAGGTGTAAGTAGTCGTGTAACCACTGGTTTGTTATGTAATGTCCTTGAGAATCTTTGTGGATTTGATACACAGTGTTTTATCACGGGTGATTTTAATTGTAACCTCTTGAAAATAGAAAGCAACTCTCATGTTAAGGAATTCTGTAACCTTATTTCTTCTTTCTTGTTTTATCCTCTGCATAGTTATCCAACTAGAATTACAAGCTCGTCAATTTTATAGCTTGATAACAAGGGCGTAGGAAGCGGGGGGGGGGGGGCTTATTCCCCAGTCAAAATTTAGGGGGGATAAACTATGCTTTAGCCCCCACCCCCACTTCTCATATACGAAAACCCCCTTATAAGACTTATTTATACCCTCTTTAAATAATATAATTTTATAGGATATCGTCAAATGTTCCAATTTCTTCGATTATGTTGATACAAAAAGTAACGTAATTTTGATGGAGACTTTATTACTTCTCAGCACCCTCATAATGATTTTAAGCTGATCGAAGCTGTATTAAACATAACATTTGCGTGCTACAGCAGACGCTGAGTGCGGACAGCATAATTTTTTTCTCTACCCAGAAGTGTTTAGGGCAATTTGCGTTTATTCCGTGGAAAATTAGACAGTGATTTAGAAAGATTTTCAACTGATATTAATGCAAATTGTCCTAAACACTCCTGGAAAAAAAATACGCGTGCGGGCATCTGTGACACCTAATGTGTTTTAGCGTTGTACGTACCTAACAAATTATACGTACCGTTGTACGTGCACGCATCTTAACTGCCGGTACAAGTGATGGCAAGCAGGAGTGGTCAAAAAGACCAATCGAATTTTGAAAGACTTCTTCCGAAAGAAGGTCAGCAAGAATGTCCCTTGTTCATTCTTCTTTGGGAAAAAAATGCCAAAGCGCCAAACATGCCTAAGAAACCATGCCAAAAACGAGGCTGCTGGGTGGGGATGGGGGTCGAGGTCTTGGAGAAATATAGCTTCAGCCTCCCCCTCCCTCCCCCCCTTCCTTCCCAAGAAAACAATTGTTCCTACGCCACTGATTTATAATATCTTAACAAATAGTTCAAATCATTTGATTCTCTCCGGTATTCTAATTTCTGATTTTTCGGATTACTTCCCTGTGTTTAGTTTCATAGACACAAAGGACAAAAACTGCATACCAAACATTGTAAAAATAATATTCCTCGTCGATCTTTAAAAGCAGGTAAACATAGATATCTTTACAGCTTTAAGTCCTACTTAGAACATGAATCATGGGAGAGTGTATTTCGTATTAATGATGCAGTTAGTGTTTATGAGTGTTATCTTGAAAAATTAATGTATTACTACAATATTTCATTTCCTTTTGCTCTAAACATAAGCGTAATGTGCCACGTAAAGAGTGGATGACTCAAGGTTTTCTTAACTCATGTAAAACAAAGAACAAGCTGTACAAGAAATATGTTAAAAATCGTACACAAGGTAATTTTAATGACTATAAAGTTTTTCGTAACAAGTTAAACTCTGTTATTAGGAAAGCTAAGAAACATTTTTATTGTGAACAACTTAATAATGCTTCATGTAATATTAAGGAAACTTGGAAAACTATCAATAACCTTATTAAGGGGACTATCTACAACTCCAAAGTGAATGAATACATGTAGATGGTGTGAAAATTACTGATCCTGATTAGATTACAAACAGCTTTAACAACTATTTTACCTCCATAGGTTCAAATTTACACCGTGCAATATCTTCTTCTGATAATTCCTTTGGTCCTTTTAAAACTTTTTTTTCCCCATCAACCTGCAATTTGCTGTTTTTAAATCCCTGTTCAGAAACTGTTCAAAAGTTTTTGAGAAAATTGCTTCCCTTAAAGCTTGTTCCTCTGGTTATGACAGTATTTCACCCAGAGTTGTTAAAGCTGTTTCATCTTCAATAAGTAGACCCTTATGTTATATATTTAATTTATGTTTTTTACAGGGTAAGGTCCCAGAGAGATTGAAAATAGCCCGTGTATAACCAATTTTTGAAAACGGTGATCCTAGTATCCTTTCTAACTACCGATTAATATTCGTTTTGCCATGTTTTTTTTTTTTTTAATTCTTGAGAAACTACTTTTCGATAAACTAATGAATTTTCTAAATAATAACGATATTATATATGATGGCCAATTTGGTTTTTAAACTGGGCAAGTCAACTTCTCAAACCTTACTCTATCTAACAGATAAGCTTTCTGATGCTTTTGAAAATAAGTATTTTGTTAATGGCACTTTTTTAGATTGACACGTTAGATCATGATATTCTTTTAGCTAAACTTAATCATTATGGGGTAAGAGGTATCCCGCGTTAATGTTTTAAAGACTACTTAAGTCACCGAATTCAATTTGTTAACATTGATGATCACAATTCAGATAAACTGGAAATCAACTGTGGGGTATCCCGGGGATCAATATTGGGCCCACCTCTTTTTATAATTTACATTAATGACCTCCATAGATTGTCCACCGAACTCTTAATGATTCTATTTGCAGATGATACCAACCTTTTCTATTCGGGGAAAGATCCAGCTAAGATATGCACTGTAGTCCAAGATGAATTTAAGAAAATTGCCTTTGGTTCCAAGTAAATAAATTATCCTTAAACATTAAAAAGACATGTTCCGTTATGTTCACCCCGCCCAATAAAACCCTTGCAAATAATCTCTGTAAAATTCATTTAGGTAATGAAAGTATAACTTTCTCTCATTTTGCTAAATGTTTAGGTGTTTATATTGATAACCGTTTAACTTGGCAAACTCACATTGATTTTATTTGTAAAAAAGTTTCCAAGGGAGTTGGTATACTCGGGCGGCGCTTAAGATTTCAACTTCCCAAGAAAGCCCTTCTTAAAATGTATAATGTCATTATACTCCCGTTTCTTTCTTATTGTAACATTGCTTGGGCAAACAATTACCCCTCCCGCCTGAAAAGACTCTTTACTCTTCAAAAAAGAGCTCTGCGTTTTATAACCAACAATCATCGTTTTTGCCATACTTCTCCTTTATTCGCTTCATTGAACGCTCTTCACATCTTTGACATTAAACGAACTTCAGATTGCCACTTTCGTATTCAAACATAACAAAAAAACTCTTCCAAAATGTTTTGACGATTTCTTTACCACTAGGAAAAGCATTCATTCTGTAAGTACAAGGTATACGAACAATCTCAATACACCTCTTTGTAGACTCACCTTATCTCATCATCATATCCGTTATGCTGGTGCTATACTCTGGAATTCCCCAGATAACTCATTACAAACTTCAATGTCTTGGTTTAAAAAAAACGTCTTAAAACAAGTTTAGTAGCTACATATAGAAAACCTTAAACCCATTATCACACCCGCATGTATATGTTTTAGGAATCTGATTAGGGTGGGAGTTTAAGGGGTAGGTTGGGGTAGGGGCTGGGGTTGGGGTATAGGCTGGGGTAGGGGCTAGGGTTGGGGTCGGATAGTGGCAAGATTTCGGGTACGGTCGGTTATTGGGTAGTTTTTTTTTTTTCCTTCTCTCTCTTTCTTCTTTTTTTCATAATGTATACTTTTCGATATAATTTTTTTTTTTTCTGCGCTAAATCGTTATTTTTGTTGGCAGGGAGCAAACTAACGCTTTAAATAAAAGAAAACATTTAAAAGGGCACTTCTCCCCGTGAAATAGGGAGCACCTCGTTTCCAAAAACTGACCAAAATTTCCAACAATTAAAGGAAATTTTCCGAAAAACGAAAGAAAAAAAGAACTGTCGAAAAGGAAGAATTTTTTTCTCGAAAATCCGGCAGAAAATTCTTCGGAAATGAAAAAAATATTCCGAAAAATGGCCAAGAATTTTCCTATGATGTAAGGGAATTTCCCGAAAATCGAAAAAACTACCCGGAAATGAAATAAACAAATTCAGAAAATCGAAGAAAATTTCCCAAAATAATTTTTTTTTTAAGGAAAATAAAGAAAAAAAATTCTGAATTGTAAGGATATTTCCCGAAAATTAGAGATTTTACGATAAGGAAGAACGTGAACGTTAATAAAAACTTTATTACTAAGCTTTTAGATAGGATAAAAAGCAAATGAGTAAATGTTTGCTCGAATGTAAAAAAGAACAAGTCGTATTTCGGAAATGACATTAGTTCGTACTCAATTTCATTTAAACATGTAGCTCAAAAATTGGTTAATAACGGTGAATACTTTTCAATAATCTTTCCAAAAAGAATGGAACAGGGATATTCCTTTCCATTGGTGTAAGAACCGTAAGCACTGGGGTAACGCCCCCCCATACCCCCGCCTTCACCCCATCCCCCACTTTTCCTAAAATGCGGCCCCTTCTGAAAATGAAAAGTGCCCCTCAATTACTGTCAGAGGTGCAAGATCTGGTGGACCCTTTCTAAAAATAAAGTGCCCCTTTTACTTTACTTTATTATCTAACAGACAGGGGGCGGACATATGCACATATGACTTGGGAAGTGCCTCGTAAGAGGTCGTGCACCCCCCCTCCCCCCCACACACACACACACACACACACTTCATTTCAGTAATGTCATGCGTGTTAAGGCTCAAGTTTTTTGTATGAACAGATTAAACAAATCCCGAAGGATATTTGTCACACTTCTGAGCAAAGACTGTCCTTTAAATTCACTGAATACGTCAGTCTTCCCTATGCCATTTTGCCAACGTCATCCACTCCTTGAGTTGCTAAGGAAACGCGACGCTCCAGCAATCCCAAGAACTTGGGCAAATAGTGGCGCTGAAGCAAATACATGCGCAGTCGGGGTGATACATGCGATAAGAGTGCTTTGGAATAAAGTTGGTTATACTTTTCCTATTTGGTTCAGTGCAAAATGATTTTCGTCAAATATTAAAAGGTAAGACTTTATTTATTTATTTTTGTACGATTTAATTCATTTTCCATACTATGAATATGCTATAAATTGTAGATACAGCAAATGTAATGACAATGAAAGTCATCAATCTGTCAATACGAAATCCTGTTATTTCGACCTGATAGTTTCTTCTTTTAAAATCGGGCGAGATTTGGGGGTCGGAAAAGCATGGTACCCGAAACATTTTTCGCCCGACCCCTCCCTCATATAGGCCTACAAAATACTGATACAATGGTTTTGGAAAGTGACATAAAATGGTTTTGAGACAGATTCATCCAGCATTTAACAGTTGAAGAGAATTGTATCGCGTCTCATATGATATAGACATAAATTAACTGCACAAATGTTTATTAGTGCAATAACGGCGTCGGAAGGGGGTGGGGGTGGGGTGGGGAGGGGAGGAGGCAGTATTTGAGACATAGTGCATTCAATATCATTCAAACTATTCATTTCTGACGGTGATGTATCTCGCGCTGGAACCAGACTGATATCAGTTTTGTATTATCTTTATTTGAAATAAATATCGTGAAACCTTGAATTAAAACTGTAAAATAATCTTCACAATTATGATAATATTCAAGTCGTTTTTAATGTATAATATAGATACATCAATATTGCTGACGAGCTATCTCCATGCATCTCTATTGTCCAGACGCGAAATCCAGGGGCCCGCTCGAGTGCCAATGGTTGCGTTCGGGTGAAGTCCCCGAAAATTTGGTCTTTTCTGTGGAAAATTTATGCGCTTTTGGACGACAAAAATGGCATATTACGTGCAAATAGTATATAAGAAGGAGTTATTGATTAACACATACAGTCTCCCAGGGCCTAAAAAGATATATTTTCAGGACGGTTTTGGCGCCCCCTTGAGCACTCAGCGTCCTCTCAGAAAGCTTCGCTGGGGGAAGTTGCCCACTCAGCCCCCTCCCCACTGCCACTGGAGAGCACCGTGTTTATACTTTAATAAAGCGGTTACATTAGTTCTGGAGGCACGGTACAGACAGAACACCTTTACACTAGAAGTGGGTGGAGTCACTTGTAATGACATCACTAGGGTCATAACGCTTTGAGAAACATGTATGTTTGGTCATAAGTGGATGTAGTGTAAAGAGTTTTAGTTGAAAGGGGGTGGAAGGGGGGGGGGGGGTGGTACAAACATAATGGAAGCAGTGACGTAACGTCGGTGCATATTCAGTCCGGTTCATACCCCCGATCGGGAGAAAAGTTTTGTTCTCCCGATTGGTGGATCCTTTACAGAAGTATCCCACAATGCATCTATCCAAATTCAAGGTGTGTATAGGATTAACATAAGAATCAAACACATTTCGAGTGCGGGGAACTCATCCACTGCGAAGGGCTCAAATTTTTCTTCACGATTTAAAATAATGACATATGAATTATCTTTTCACCGTGCGCTTTTAAAATTCATTGTGCGGTTTTCAAGAAAAGTGCTCTAAGAAGGTTTCTTGAAATTATGAAAAAAATCTTGGGGATTTGTGAAAATTATTTAGCTATAACTGCGTGATAGTAATGAAGTTGTTTTACTCTCGCAAAATTGGACATGAACGAAGCAAACTTTGTTACAAACCTTCAATGAAACGACTGATAAGTGTCTATGACTAAAACTTCACAATAAAAATGGCGTCTTCCATATATCACTGTAAGCTTAGTGCGCATGATTGAGTTTCCCGATCGGGGGTCTTATTGAGTCCCCCGATCGGCGATACGAACCGAACTGATATTAGAACCTTCTAAAAAAAATATTATGAAAAATTCCATGAACAAAATTGAATTATCTTTTTTGTTTAATTCAGCTGTATCGAAACTTGTGTCTTGACCTTTATATTTTCGGTTCTGTTGCTTTCAAAGGATCGACGTAAGCGAAGAACTAAGAGACCCCTCCATTTATTGATCCCTCGTTGTCTGCTTATATTGTTGTCTGTTTAGACCAGAATCAACCTAAGCAGACAACAGGGGGCGTTGGTATTATCGCGGGGCCCAGAGAACTTATGTTTCGACTGGATGAAATCCCTTTTTTTAGTTTGTTGAGAGATTAAAATATTTTTCTACACATTTCTTTGATTCATTTTGCTGCAGGCCCTCCTTGGGGTCGGAGGCGCAAAACAATTCAATAGAAAGCAATTTTACTATACAATTAAGTTACAACAATATGTATAAATAAATGTGTCCAAAACTTTGTCTGTTGGAAACCTCTACATTTTTTAATTTCTCAAAAGGTAAATAAACAGTGGCGTAACTAGAACAGGGGGCCCGACCTCTAGGGTCCAAAAACACTGTGTTACACCACTAAATGAGAGGGAGGGATGAAAACTTTTTTAATGGTACATATAATTCAATACAACAAACAATGATTAGTAAATCTTTGGAAGAGGAAAGTGCACCCCTTGCCCTATGGCGAGCCGCCAATGCGTGTAGTTAAGGTCAAGGTAATATATTCACACCGTGGAATGGCGCAACGGAAGGAGAGCAGTGGTGATCTCCCCATCACCAAGCATGAAGCTGAGATATTTGTAAGATGATATATCTGGCTGATAATCCTAAATTTTACGATTTTTTCGTATCATGATTCTACCTTTTCCTACCATACTGGCTCATATTTCTGATTTTTTTGTTATAATGAGGATTCTACTTTTACCGATTGATCTTAATCGATCACATTTTAAGATTTTATTTAAAAACTTACAGGTTGGTGGAGGAAGGGGTAATATTAGTGGGTAGTTTAAAGGTTTAAAGAAACGGAAATTTGTCCGTTTAAACGTTTAGGCTATTCAACGAAAACGCACAGCCCTAAATCATAATGCCGATTTTAAATTGCTATATATACAGTTATGCCGTTGTCACGTGGGACCCATGGCGCAGACCCTGGGTAGGATTATAGGGGTCTTATAAATCATCCTCTACTCTCTTTTTTAAAGTTTTATACTTTGGACATTTATACAAGGGTTTTTGGGAAGCCCCAATCGCCATTTTAATTGGCAAGCGTCAGCAGAGCGTGAAATGCGCAATACAACTAAATGAAAAGCAATTTTACTATACAATTAAGATACGACAATATATATAAATAAATGTGTCTAAAACTTTGTCTGTTGGAATCCTCTACATTTTCGAATTTCTCAAAAGGTACATGAACAGTGGCGTAACGCTCAGGCCCTTTCCGACTAGAGCAGCGTGCCCCGACCTCTAGGGGCCCAACAACAACAAAAATCCCTCCAAAATGTTTTAAGTTATCCAACAAATACTGTAAGTGCATTTTGGAGACTCAGAATATTATTTAGAAATCTCAAATCTGCTAAAAACGTTCCAGCACAAGGGACATGGCCCTAAGCCGCTCTGGCCACCACGTATACCGTTGTCGTCGAGAGGAATCGCGGGGCCCGGGGAAAACTAAGAATCCGAGCCCCATATGATTTGTACGATCCCTTATGACCCTTACCCCCAGAACACCGGGCCCGATAGCATTTCCAGACATACCCCACGCCCCTCCCCTTCCTTCCTGTTGGCGGCCCTGCGTATACGTTAAGGCTCGCGATTTTTGGCCCGTTACGTCACTGTACATAAATTCATCCATAACGACATTTTTTATTAGCAATATCTGACTGGGACCAATATCTAAAAAGGCCTTAAGGTGATGGTAAAATATGGATAGGTTTTTAGTCACGGAGTTATCTTCGTCTTCGTGCACAGTCCACAGTCTCAGCTACCTGCTTAAAATTGTAATTTTAATAAATGTAGATTTTTACCATGTATACCACGGCACTCTTGCAAGGGATGTGCATTTTCAATCTTTACCGATCGTTTATTGTGTGTGTTTCTTTAATAGTCCCATGGCTGTACGAGGCGGGGAGGGGGCGGGTGGTGGGGCTGGGCGGCAGCCCCATGTCGACAAGACTCGGTTAGATTTCTGGGGCATGCACTCCCGACTCGGCATGATGATGACACTATGATACTTGGGTACCGATCTTATATAGTTAGGAAGAGAGGTAAGATGTGCTTTTTAAATTAGTGATATGTCGCAATCATGACCGACTCGACTAGATTTCTTGAATATAATAAAAAAAAAAATTTTTTAAACCTTCCCGAAAATAAAGGAAATTTCCTGGAAATGAATGCTATTTCCGAACGTTAACTTCCTTCCCCCTCCCCTCCCTTTCCCCACCGCCTTAAAGGCAAAAACTGTAGTAAAACCATTACTCAAAATTGATCGTTTATTCATAGATTTATCAAGAATTTTCCTTCGTAATAGGTTTTGGAGTCCGCAAAAAGTCACACCCCCTCCTCTCACACACACAACATAGTCCCGTACGGCCATGAATAGTCCTATATCACATAATTGAAAATTCACAGGAATATTCTGTTGAATAGATATATTACCCTGTAAGTTGCTACGTCAAAATTAGCTTGTCGATCACTTAAAGAACAACAACTACTGTAAGCTCTTAGAGAATCCTTATATACAAATATTAAATATGGAACCAAATATAGTCTACATGGTCTAAAATAGAAGTCCTGAAGTTATCTGAAATTTATTTCTCGTGTTCTTTGATTTTTTGTTGAATTTGAATATAAACATGCTTTGTTGGCCTAAAACAGTTCTACTTCCTGTGGTGTAGCGGTTATCATACCTGTCCACAGACCACGAGGCCCTGGGTTCAAGCCTGGGTTGGGTAGACACGCCAGTCTGCCAGTGCACCACAACTGGTTATTAAAGGCCGTGGACATTGACTTGGTTGTCGATGTTATGTCTGTCCGTACGTCGTACCTGTGTTCTCGTCCAGGTCGTATTAAGCGTTTCACGCAGATGACGACCCCGTCATTGTAATTGTGTGTTCACTCGTCGTCGCCTTAAACAGTTTACTTTATCTTTACTTACTGGATTTTGAACGGTTAGTTGAAGCAATTTATTGTTTAAATAGTATACAGATTATTCAAGATAATTGGTTATTATGTTGATTTAGAATCAATTTGGTAAAATTCAGTATTGTTTATATGAGCAATAAAATTGATCAACATTTGTGATTATTTCGCACGAGTTTGCTGAATTCGTTTGATAATAATTGCAATCAGCGAGATCACTAAAACTGAGTTGTACAGCAGACAAAAACAAAATCAACTTGGTGTTGGGGAGGGGGCAAAAGTCCCAAGTATGTGTGTTTTTGTGGGCGGGGAGGGGGGGGGGGGAATACAAATTTAATAGAATACAAATATATAATGTAAAAAAAAGGAACTGTAAAGAAACGACTGTTATCAGAGTTATATTGAATTTTTTTCAGGCTATGAAAATGGCTGGTGTAGAAAGTGTACTAGATAATTATGACGTCACACTTTCATTTTTTTCAATTGTCAATGAATATCATCTAAAATGTAATTTTTGTTGCTGATGAAAAATACGATTTTTGTAAATTGCAATAACTATATAGAGTAACTACAGTACAGTCATATATTATGAGAATTAATTTTTCCGAAGCATGATCAAATGTTTTCCGATTTTTTTATTCTAGATCTAATATTTTCCGATTTCTTAACCACAAAAAAGGTCATCCAAATTGTTATATACGAGTAATGTTCTGATTTTTCTCTCACAATTTCCCTCCAAAAGATTAATTTTTTCTCCCTTGAGCTACGCAACACTGGAGCTTTAAATAATTATCAGCGATTTAATCCATTTTTATCATCAGAATCATATTGTTAGGGAGACACAGATATTCTAAACATTATGAAAGAACCGCCAATATTGCACAATAGTTTTTATTAATATATTGTCTAGTAAATAATTAAAACCGAGATAAGCAACAAAAGAAAATGCACATTGAGCAAATGTCTATTGTCTAAAAAAAGATAGTTATGGTGATGGCAACTCCATTGTCTGCAAGTTTGTGCAGAGTTATGATTCCAATGTTTGTTAATTGTTATATACGAGTTATGTTCTGATTTTTCTCTCACAATTTCCCTCCAAAAGATTAATTTCTTCTCCCTTGAGCTACGCTATACTGGAGCTTTAAATATAAATAATACAGAGCGATTTCATCCATTTTTATCATCAGAATCATATTGTTAGGGAGACACAGATATACTAAGCATGCATCTATCAATGAGCGTGTTTAATGAATCTATACTTGTTATTAAAAATGTAGCAGACGAAATGTCAAGGGGCATATTTCAGATCTTAAAGTGTCTGAGTGTGGATGAATTAATTTAATCTAAAATGATTTTTCAAGAAAGGGTCTACAGCAAATAGACTATACCGGTGGAGAGTAGTAGAGGGTTAACAGAAGAATGACAGATGATTGTTTTTCCTCACATGCATGTCATTTTTGTACATATAAATTAAAGGATTAGTTCAGTGGTAAAGCATGTCCATCTTATATGAAAGAGGACTTCAAAAGAAACAAAATGGTGAAAAAAGCATTGCAAAATCTTATTCCGTTAAGAAGATATTCAAGTTTTAAGTTTGGTATTATTGCTGTAGAAACGACTGAAATCAGACAAGTTGTGATGTCACAGCCTCAGATTCCTCAAAGTCTTGATGTATTTTACAGAAAGTTTATTTAATTTGTTCACTATTTAAATTATTTTTCCTCAAACTTTCTTCAGATGGTATATTATAAATACCCTTCCTAGATTCACTTTTACTACTTTTTTTGACATATTGTATGATTTTTATGCCACAAATACGCAGGACAAAATATGATAGAATACATAAAGACTTGGAGGAATCTGAAGCTATGACATCACGAGTAGTCTGATTTTAGTCGTTTCTACACAAATGACACCAAACTTCAAACTTAAATATTTCCTTAACGGAATAAGATTTGTGGATGCTTTCTTCACCATTTGTTTCTTTTGAAGTCCTCTTTTATATAAGATAAACATTCTTGACCATTGAACTAATCCTTTAAGTACTTATTTCTTATCACTAAATTCCAATGACCATCTTTGAGATTAACTTAGCAGTTTGTTAAAGCTCGCAAATAACACCACTGCAGGCAATTTTCTCAGAAAGTGAATAAATTACATGTGACTACGAAATTTGGGAAAAACTATAAATGCTGCATAAACATTAAAAGTCACCCTCTTTAGCTTCTAAGCTATGGGCGATGAACATTTGCAAAAACTGCCAAAAAGATTGAAAACTTCTCGAAATTTTATGATTCTTTCAATTTCTTTCCTGAATATATATAAATCATTGAAAATTCTGATAATTCTAATCCTTTCAAATTGTTCTTAGTTTCCCGACATTGATACGCTAGTATATAGTATATAAGAAAGGTTTGAATACGGTAAATATTCATCTCATAAAGATGAATATGCCTTAAACCAAGGGCATAGGAAGCGAGGGAGGAAGCTGGGGCCTCCCATTCAAAAATATGAGGGGGCGGAAGTATGCCTCCGCCAATTCCCCTCCCCCTCTCCAACTTTTCAGGGAGGAAAACCCCTTATCGGGCTTATTTGTACCCGCTGTTAAATATTTAAACATCAGCGCTTGTTCTTCTGATTTATACGATTATAATTTATAATACCGGGTCCAATTTAGTTTCCCAATTATAATCATTTTAATTGACCACACTTGGCCGTAAAATATAGCATACACTGAGGTAGCGCCATGTGTAACATACAGCATGCAGTTAGTACGTGTACATGGCAGGTGACAGGTCACTGCACTGCGAGCGTGTATGTACTGCCACGTACGTCGTGTCTTATACTAATTTCATTGTCTATTCTTCTTTGTTAA
The DNA here is from genome assembly GCA_020152595.1 of Chiridota heheva. Lineage (NCBI taxonomy): Eukaryota > Metazoa > Echinodermata > Holothuroidea > Apodida > Chiridotidae > Chiridota > Chiridota heheva. The sequence continues at coordinate 754,868 of JAIGNY010000835.1, forward strand.
AAAAAAAGAAGAATCTTTCCACAATCGTAAAAATAAATGGGGAAAAATGAGGAGGGGGGCCCTTTCGTGGTAAATAGACTTTCGCCCCCGCCCCCTCCCCCAAGAAAAAATGTTCTCACGCCGCTGCCTTTAATTGATGATAAAAACGACAGAGAAACATCTTCGTATTATTCAAGGTTAACCACCAGAAATAATCAGCTATTCAAAGCTAAGAATAGAGCTTAATTGTATAGTTATTTCATAAGCCAACAAGTAAAATACAAATACAGTTTGACAAATATCGTTAAGTAACTCATGTGTATTCAGTCTGTAGTGTATAATCTTAGCCTGGATTTCTTCGCCTATTGCCTTATGGAATAAGAGATTTTTTGTTTCTCTAAAAACACATCTTAACATTGAAAACAATGTTTTTTCTTAGTTATACGATGGGTTTTCGCATCTTTGTAAACATTTGGAGAAATGTGAAAACGTTCTTGTTGCTTCGTTAAGCCTTTTACGCATCTTGTTTGATTTTTTGCTTTCTGTTTATTGTCGAGAATAAAATGAATTCAGCAAAAATACAAAAAAAATTCTAAAAAAGTTTATATTCTTTTAATTTCTTTCGTTAATATTGATTGAAATACTGATAATTCTAATCATTTCAACATGTCCTTAGTTTGAATGGAATCGACTGATTGACATGTAATAAAGGGTAAAAAACAGTAAATTTCTTCTCTTAAATTTCCCTCAACTGCCAATGTGAAATATAAACAACAGCAAAAATTCAGGTTCGTATTATTCCAGGTTGCCGGAAATAATCAATCTTTTTCGCCCATGACATTATTTTTGTTTCTTGAGAAAACAAACACATCTTAACATTGCTTTTTAAACATTTGCAAAAGATTTGAAGATCTTGTTTTATTTCTCTTTATTGCGATAATGAAATAAATCCAGCCAAAATACACACAAAAAATGACTTCTCAAAATGTGTATGATTATGAATTTTTTTGTAATATTTATTTAAAATACTGGTAATTCTAATAATTTCGACATGTTCTTAGTTTCCATAGCATTGATATGTAATGAAGGGTAAAAAATAGTAAATCTAATCTCTTAAAGATTTTCCTTAATTGACAATCTTAATTGTAAACAAACAGCAAAAACGACAAAACACGTTTTCGTATTATTCCAGGTTGCCATAAATATTCAGCTATTCAAAGCTAACAATGAAGCTTAATTGCCTACAAATTGCATAAACCTACCAAATACAAATACAATTTGACGTGTTTTGCACATACACATATCGTTTGGTAACTCTATGTATCGATTAGTCTGAAGCGTTATTCTTTTCGTCCGTGACATGATGAAATAAGCGATTTTTTTGTTTCATAAGAGAACGAATACATCTTAAGACGAGAGAAAGTGATATGCACTTTCTGTCACTGCAAATTCTTCGATGAAACGAGCAAATATACCTAAGACAAAACAAACACAACGCATTGTCATTGGGTTCAAGCTTTATGTGTTGCCACCGACTACACCATATACAGGAGTGGTGTGCAAATATCGAAAGCATTATCAGCATTCGGTGAATAAAACTGATGGAATAGGTATATAATAAAAATAGATCTAACACCAACTAGACTTATACTCAAGGTGTAATCTTACATAAATGTGTTTCTGTGAAAACAGAAATGACAAGCAAATAGCTGATGACAGCTATATCTAATAGTAAAAGAGGAACGACTATCAATAAACACAGGAAGGATTTTGAAGACATACGACTCGAGTGATTCTCCTTGCACGTAACTCCCCTTGATATTTGTCCCCTAGAAGAAATAGGTAGTTAACAGGTTATATGATAACGGCGGCAAGCATTTTATTCCATATACTTATTTCAGCCGTTATGGGTTATATTCAATTTCAATTCAATTTAATTAGCCTAATGAAGTATAAATATAAAAGAAATCATACTAAAGAGAGTTCAAAAATGATAAGATAAATTAAAATAATAACATAGGACCTACATAGAAAAATATTCAACAAGACGATATAAAAGCATTGTTAGTACAAATATATGATACAATCAAAATTCATAGGTATATAAAACGTCAAGATATACAGGTATAAAGGCCGTAACACACCGAACGCGACGCGGTGAGCGATTTGTTAGAGGAAACAAATATTACAGGAAACAAATATCATAAAATGCTTTGACTTTTTGCTTACACACGATGAAGTTTACAATTGAGGCTTTCTGATGATACTGGAAAATTTGTTAGAAATACTTTTTTGTTCAAAATGTGGAAAAATTCGCTTTATTTGGGCACGATTTTCTGTCGCGACGCAAATTTTGCTTTAATGGGCGTAGAAAGAAAAGGCCCTTTCAATCAATTTTCAGTTGTCATCTCAATAGCCATGGGATGACAATGCTTCTCTGAAAACAAGTGATTAAAATGTTTCTTTCTTTTGTTTTATTCAATTTTGTATTAAAAAAATCGCTTGCCGCGTCGCGTTCGGTGTGTAACGGCCTTAACAATAAGTAAGATATTTATAACTCCTCACGCTTACAAGGGTTCTATTTCATCTGACTGAATTAAAAATTGTAGCAATTTGTGGACAAAAAACTTTTTAACTATTTGATAAATGCGTTTTGACAATTCGGAACGATATTAGATTTTGTAAGGTTTATGATAATTTAACGAGAATTTTAGAGGACTATTTCCGTGATTCTTTATGTAGATCTATGAAAGAGGAAACAAAATTGGTAAATAAACTATATTGGTATATCATTCCGTTTCAACGTCATCCGTGACATCACATTCTTTAACAGACTTCTTCTTGTATTTCTATTAAATTGTTTTTGATATATCAATTGTGGCTCGCAACCATTGCATATAATATAATTGTTTTTGATATATCAATTGTGGCTCGCAACCATTGGATATAATATAATTGTTTTTGATATATCAATTGTGGCTCGCAACCATTGCATATAATATAATTGTTTTTGATATATCAATTGTGGCTCGCAACCATTGGATATAATATAATTGTTTTGATATATCAATTGTGGCTCGCAACCATTGGATATAATATAATTGTTTTTGATATATCAATTGTGGCTCGCAACCATTGCATATAATATAATTGTTTTTGATATATCAATTGTGGCTCGCAACCATTGGATATAATATAATTGTTTTTGATATATCAATTGTGGCTCGCAACCATTGGATATAATATAATTGTTTTTGATATATCAATTGTGGCTCGCAACCATTGGATATAATATAATTGTTTTTGATATATCAATTGTGGCTCGCAACCATTGGATATAATATAATTGTTTTTGATATATCAATTGTGGCTCGCAACCATTGCATATAATATAATTGTTTTTGATATATCAATTGTGGCTCGCAACCATTGGATATAATATAATTGTTTTTGATATATCAATTGTGGCTCGCAACCATTGGATATAATATAATTGTTTTTGATATATCAATTGTGGCTCGCAACCATTGGATATAATATAATTGTTTTGATATATCAATTGTGGCTCGCAACCATTGGATATAATATAATTGTTTTTGATATATCAATTGTGGCTCGCAACCATTGGATATAATATAATTGTTTTTGATATATCAATTGTGGCTCGCAACCATTGGATATAATATAATTGTTTTTGATATATCAATTGTGGCTCGCAACCATTGGATATAATATAATTGTTTTGATATATCAATTGTGGCTCGCAACCATTGGATATAATATAATTGTTTTTGATATATCAATTGTGGCTCGCAACCATTGCATATAATATAATTGTTTTTGATATATCAATTGTGGCTCGCAACCATTGGATATAATATAATTGTTTTTGATATATCAATTGTGGCTCGCAACCATTGCATATAATATAATTGTTTTTGATATATCAATTGTGGCTCGCAACCATTGCATATAATATAATTGTTTTTGATATATTAATTGTGGCTCGCAACCATTGGATATAATATACAAGTAGAAGAATACAAAGATTCGGCTTCATTACTACTCCAACTGACGAAATTAAATTTTCAATTACAAAAAGTGTTATACTAATATTCAATTAAACATCTTACAATGTTTGAAGAAAGAATTACTGTACCAGTCTGCAGGTCTGTACCATTAGGAAACAAACTTGTAACATCTTGACATTTCTAAATCTCCCCTATGGAACAAGATATCAAAAGAATTTCTTCACATTTTTGTTATGTCATTTTGTCATCTATAGTAAAACATTTCATGCACAGCGTTTTGCGAATTAATATGTTATTCAATTGTTGCCATGATCTTATTTTTGCTTATCTTTTCTTCACAGATAATTTCACTTGGAACAAAAACGGAATCAGAGCAATCGTGTAATCTCTCCTGTACAGAGACCCCAGAATGGTATAGCTCTTTACTGGAAAAAGGGAAATGGCGAAATTAATTTCGGCAGTGATTTTGTTATTCATCCAGAGCATAGTTAGGTACCCTTCTGCGCTTGCAATACAAATATACGATCACGAAGGAGAGGTAATCGCATACATTGAGTTAAGAAGTGTTATTCAGCTTTCTGGGGTAGCATGGAACGGAAAAACTATAAAAGAATCCGTGGAACAAATATGTGGTCAAGTTGAACTGGGTGAACACATACGCCTTGACGGTCCTATTGCAGACATCGTCGAAAAACTTTGTAGACCAATTCTAAAATCGGTAGTTTCTGGAAATGAGACTTCAATAAGGAACACATGTATCCAACAATGGAACGCCATAAAAACAGGCGAAGTTAGTTTTTATAATCCGTGCTCTGACCACTACGATGATGTTGGGGGTGACTATGACGGGTATCATAACGACAATTTTGAAGATGGCTTTTATGGTGACGGAAATTACGGCTATCATAATCCTGACTATGATAATTATGGTGGTTACCAAGGTACTGATATTGATAATGGAGATTCTTTTAATCAAGACATTGTCGACATATTGAAGGAAGTATTCTTCGTCCCATCACATCAGAACAGCTCACAACTTTGTGACCATCTCTGTGACATCACTATTAGACAACCCCTGACCACTTTGGATGTTTTTGACAGATTTCTTGATGTGATTTTCAGCCGTGTTCTTTCCGAAGCTTCTGGGTTCTGCCAGGATCTTGGTCACGATACATTCATTTATAACAAAGGCATTAACATGGCTCTGACTGCTATGGGATTCTTAAACGAATCATCAGAAAGACCAGACCTGTGTCAAGTTTTGCAGAATTTTAATTACAGTGAGATTTCTGAGAGCTTGAAGAGTCTATTATATGAGGTGTTACGAAACACCACATCTTGTGGATTTATGTATGACATCATCACCGAAGAAACATCCCAAGATATCATCCAAGATGTAACAGGGTTTGGGAATAAAGAAAATTTCTGTAACTTCACAGTTAAGACCTTCACATCGCAGGCGGATGCACCAATTGTGTCCATTGATCTCATTCAAGCGTTCCAAAACAAAGAAACATGGACCGTTTTTGGCGGTCAAATACTTCAAGGGATATTTTTCACAGACATCATTCAAGTATTTGCAAGCGTTCTGAGTAGTGGAACTATAGATCACGGCCTTGTTATTCTTTGTGACGTATTCGGGATAAATCTGGATGAATATGAAATGCAACTATGTAACGCTTTGTACGCAGGAAACGCAACGTTGTTTACCCAAAGCTGTCTTAATTCTAATTTGCCGTTTCCAGGACAATCTGGCAAGAATACTTCATTCGATTGGGTTGATGATTTTGAAAATGATTTTGACATTCCCAATCTTGGTTTTGACCTGGACTTTATACCTGATTTTCTACACAATTCGATCATTGTAAGTACAATATTTGAGGAACTGAAGAACTTTGAAGACTTCGTATCACAGTTCCGAGAATTTGATTCCCAGCTGGATATCTGGAACTTTTTACCTGATTTGGATATACCGCATGAAGGTGACTTCTGTGACATGATAAGCAATGTGTTAACTCTTGACGGCCCACACTTTCGCGACATTTTCCTTTCGTTAATCACACTCCCAATAGAAGTGTTGTATGATATAGCACCTCATCTTTGTAATAGCCCTCTTGATCCCGCCTTTAAATGGCCAGGGGAATTTCCAGAGCATCATCCAGGCCAATATGAACCATATTCTGAGAAAACAATTGAGGATATGTTATACGAGGAAGGAGTCACCACTGAAAGTATGACAACAGTGGACTCCTGGAGAGATGTTACACCTCCCGATGATTGGTGGAATGATCTGGATTTTGGTCATCTGAAGGGACATGTCATTTCAAAAGTTCTAGCTTTTCTCTCCCACTTAGAGGACACTCAATCATTTTGCAACGCAACAGTAATTGAGTTTCGCGAAGATCCCGGAAGTTACGAATCTCATAAATACGAGAGAATTAATAGGATGAAAAACAGACTGCTTGCAGTTGTTACCGATCTGAACATTTGCGGGGAATTCATTGACGTCATAAAAGAGGTCATTGGGGAAGAAGTTGTAAATCATACACTTGGACCTGGAAATTTGTTCTGTTCACATCTTATTGAATCTTTTTCTTCGTCCGTCAATTTTACGCCCGTCAACTTCACTTGGCCAGCGCCTACGGAAAATATCACCAAAATCTACTTCAACGACACTTTCTTGGAGGGTGAAGTATATCCAGGGGTATATCTTTCAGACCTTGTCAATTTTACTGGTACGGTTTATAATGCAGACATACCGGGTGGGGTTGAGATGTTGTGTGATGCATTTCGAGATTATCTAAAACCTTTTGAAGAAACAATCTGCGAAAATATACACGACCCTCTGAGATTCCATGACATCTTAGGCACATGCAAAGCCCTAATTGGAAAATCTGATGACTATGGTTACTTTCCTGGTGGTTATTTTGATTCGCCTTACGCTGGAGACTTTTCATTTCTTTTTGGAGAAATTTTCTCTAGTTTGCCCGTAGAAGAAGTGTTTCATAATGTATGGGGTGAAGATAGTGACATTGACAGTGCCGTATGTGATACAATTCATCACATGCTTTACAATGACGTCAGCATTGTGGATATTGCATTTGAGTTTTTCGAATTTTTCGCACGAGCTGGAATTAAAACATTACCCAGCCTATGCGAATCTAAAGAACATCTATTTGACGTATTTGATGGATTTACCGGTGGTATTTTCAAACAATTCCTTTTCTCGCACATTAATGGCAGTATGATTAAGTTCTGTGCATATGCAAGTTACTTGGGTGAGAACGAATATTATATTGACGAGATCATATCTTCGACGCGGGATTTTATTGAATCAATTACCCACGATGCCAATAGTTGTAGATCGTTTGTTGGTGGTATTGAGGAGTCGCTGTCGTTGAACGAAACCTTTACACATTTGTACATCAACTACACCATCGATAATATTTGTGGAAACTTAACGTCATTCATGAATTCAGACGAAGAATTTAATCTGGGTCAAATATTTGAAATGATGTCTTCCGATGTCAGCATTAATGACGTTGCATTTGAGGGATTCGAATTTCTCGCACCAGTTGCAATTGAAACACTACCCATCCTATGCGAATCTAAGGAATTTCTATTTGACTTCGTAAATGAATTCACTGGTGGCATTTTCGAAGAATTTGTATCGCACATTAACGGCAGTATCAATCAGGTCTGTGAATATACTAAGTACTTGGGTGAGAATGAAAATTATGTTAACGAAAGTATTTCATCGATCAAGAATGTTATTGAATCTATTACCCATAATGCCAATAGTTGTAGATCGTTTGTTGCTGGTATTGAGGAGTCGCTGTCGTTGAACGAAACCTTTACAAATATGTACACCAACTATACCATCGATAATATTTGTGGAAACTTAACGTCATTCATGAATTCAGACGAAGAATTTAATCTGGGTCAAATATTTGAAATGATGTCTTCCGGTGTCAGCATTAAGGACGTTGCATTTGAGGAATTCGAATTTCTCGCACCAGTTGCAATTGAAACACTACCCATCCTATGCGAATCTAAGAAATTTCTATTTGACTTCGTGAATGAATTCACTGGTGGCATTTTCGAAGAATTTTTATCGCACATTAACGGCAGTATTAATCAAGTCTGTGAATATACAAAGTACCTGGATGAGAATGAAAATTATGTTAACGAAAGTATTTCATCGATCAAGAATTTTGTTGAATCCATTACCCATAATGCCAGTAGTTGTAGATCGTTTATTGCTGGTATTGAGGAGTCGCTGTCGTTGAACGAAACCTTTCCAAATATGTACACCAACTACACCATCGATAATATTTGTGGAAACTTAACGTCATTCATGAATTCAGACGAAGAAGCAAATTTCGACCAATTATTTGAAATGATGTATTACTTCAACGCAAGTGTATTTGGTATGGTAGATCCTATTCAGATTATGACCTACCTCAACGAAAATGTATATGGTATGGTAGAGGCTGCACAGGGATTCTTGAGAAGTTTAATGAGATTGTCGTGGTCTATGAATATCCATGAGGCAAGTGACGTTTTCTGCAACGCAGTTGGTGAAGCACCCTCCCTGTTTTCAATTTCTAACGTGCGTGACGTGTGTAATAAGTTTCGTACCCTGCTTAACAATGAATTCATATTCTATCCCGTATGTGAAGAACATATCACTAGACGAATTTCTGACATATTCAGCGGCAGAAACGATGGTGATGATGACAATGACAATGATGGTTCTTTTGACGGAGATTATTTCAGTAGTCTATCAGACCAAGATTTTGCTTTCATTTTTGCGAACGTGTTTCGGGTATTTCCTTGTGACGCAATGTGTCATAATCTCAATCTATGGTTCTCGACCCACACAAGTCGGCAACTCTCTGAAAAACTCTTTGACTTTACCACGTGGGTTTTAACATTCTCAACGCCGAATCTATGTAATAACTATTATTATATCGGATGTCCCGCGCCTGAAGCTGTCTACAACATCACATACAATGACATGAATTTCCCAACTCTCGTAGGGTTGTTCTATATGTACCTCGGAGAAATGCCCAACACAGAAGTGCTGTGCTATGAATCACAAATATGGAGAGAGAAGTTACAAAACAACCAGGAAAATGAATTGTATGTTCAATTTGTTGATAGGCTTAGACATCGGTTTATACTTGTCTTGACAGATGTACAGTCTTGCACAGATTTTGCATCATTCTTTGGAGGGCATCTTGAGATGTCACTTCATGAGGTGATGGGTTTTCAATCAAATGATGAGCTATGTCTGACGTTGACAACTTACTTTCAGGACAGCAGTAACGTTGAGTTAAATCTGGCTCCTTTTGAGGATCTCATCAAGTCCGATTTTGAAATCTTCGACATTGAATCTATACGTGAGGGAGTGGAAGCTATAATAAAAGTGATGGCCTACAGTTATGGAAACCAAGGCGCTGTGAATACTACAGTAGAATTATGTCACCATTTACTGGTACTGAATGCATCGATAGATTTTCCATCGGAGGTTGTGCAGTTCTGTAGGAAAGTAACCACTAGTAAAGACGGCCTGTACGACACATGCTTAGAAACTGTATTCAGAGATAATAGTTACGATTATACTATTCAAAACTACGACTTTCACTACCAAGGTTTCAACAACAGTTCTAACAATACTTACCTAGATTATATCTATCATTACACCTATGATTACCAAACCAGTGACGCGAATTTTGTATCATCTATTTCATCATTGACTAGTATGATCTCAGATATATACAGTGGTCTATTTGGCCTTAGCCTAGGCGAAGATAGGTTGCAGATCATCGTCACCAAGATTGAAGATTTTCTTGAAAGCCATCTGATTCTACATGGCGATCCATATACAGAATGCGACGCGATCAAAACTGTACTGAGCAAGAGAACAGAAGATGTGAAAATAGCGGCAAAGGAAATTCTTGCTTTATTGATATCAGATTTTCTTGAGTATCTCCACCTGTTTTCATTTTGCACGGATGAGAGTGTACATTATTGTTCCGATTTCGGCATCTTAATCGATATTTTCACAACTATGACAAATTCAGAAAACGATGATGCTTTATGTGGACTCAAAGATGGAGATTTTAGTACCGCGGGAATGTCCATCGTTAATAACCTTCTTGACAGTCTGACCGATGCAGCCCTTTGTCAATCACTTCTAGAAGTATTTTCAACAATAGATGAATCCGCGATGATTTTCAATCATTTAACTGGAAAGAATTTTTCAGAAGCTAACATCGAAGAATTTTGCGTTAATCTAACTCAAGCGTTCACCAACCCCATCACCGTGGAGATTGCTTTCGCTGACATCGCATTAAACCACTTCCAAATGAACGGCAATCCAGGAGAGCTTCTTCCTGGTCTCAGCATTACGGATTTGCTCAACTTTATCGGTAATGTGTACAATTCAGAAACAATCATAGAGGGTGCAGCAATATTATGTGGAGGAATCGGGAAAATTTTGTCTTACACAAATGAAACTGACGTTATCGCACTATGTCAGTCTGCCACTACTGGTGATATTGATGGCATTTACGAGTACTGCCTGCAAGAAAAGGTCCCTGACTACTATGGTAGAAATTATCCCATAGCATTGCACCCTGTTAACGCCGAGCTTGTCATGTTGGATTTCATCAGAATTTTTTTTAATGTAGACGCATTCACGGCTGAAAACGCTTGTCCTGTTTTCGATTTCATACTTTCATCGGACTTGACTGTATCTAACGTTGTCATTAATCTTATTGACCACTGGTTGGGATATCTTATTCCATGGTCAGCAGCAGTGTGCAATGATTGGACAACAATTTATGAGTATTTGAGCCCGTTGCAGCGTTATCTATACGAAGTTCAAAACTATCCAGACTGGTACCATTATGAGTCAATTGATGATATCAACCGAAAGGAAGAAGAATTTGTTGCAGTCGTTCATCTTATAGCGGGATTGTTCGATTTCGCTTCTGTTGATGAACTGTGTGTAGGCATAAATCAGGCGTTTAATAAAACAACCGGGGAGGTGCTACCGGAAAAAGTGGCCGAAGCCAGATATTATGTCCTGTCAGTAGTTATGGATGACTTACACTGCATTAACATGTTCGGGGCATTGTATGAGCTCATTGGTGAATCAAATGATATTCAGAATGTTTTACACGAGATAACTGGATTCCAAACGATTGAAGACCTTTGCTCCGAAATAGTCGGAGTTTTTAATCCTAATGGAGTTAGTTTCATGCCTTCTGCCAACGACACGTCTTTCGGTAAGCATACGTCTCTTCATTCAGTCATTAAATATATAGCAATTCAAACTATATGTAGTGCCCGATGTAGTGATAAAGCAGTAGATACAGCTTAGGGGTGAGGGTGCTTATCTTGTTCTTCATTAATTTCCCGACAGAGATTGTCTACAGAAGCAATAACAAAAATGGTCATTGATTCCATTTGTTATATAGAATAAATGAATTCTTGTTACAGCATATCAGGACCTCATGCATACGTTTTACATATTTTAATAATTGTAATATTCAGTTTAAAATTTGCAACTTGCGTGTTGGAGATGGGGTATGTGACACGGAATAGTTCTTAATGTTTTCAAAATATTTTGGGAAAGGAGTTTAAATTAAAAAATACGATTACATTTGATAGTTGTGTCTATTCATTTCGAAGCCTTTTCATCAGATTATCGTACACAGCAAATAGGAAACACTTTTGTTGTAAGGATTGCTGAAAGTCCTCATAAGCCTGTTTTCTTTAAAAATGTTTTTTTCAAAACAAAAGAAGAAATTTCCCGGAGACTAGGGGTGGTCCGCCGGGACATTTTAGAAACATTTTACATTTAGATAAAAAAAAAAATTACTAATGTCAAATTACTTGAAATTATAATATAATGCATGAAGAATGTAAAGGGATTATCATCACATACAAAATATTCTAATATAATCATTTAAAAAAAATAACAACGTAGCAAAAAGTGCAGTAGTTTAGTCCTGACATTCGAAGAAGAAACGCCCCGAATGTGCCTAAATACATGCAAAGATTGTGTTCATAAACAACTAAATTTCACGACAGTGGTTTGTTTTATAGTTACTTAACTTTTTGTGTAATGACTTTGTCCTCACTTGGTCAACTTGTAAAGCAATTTTAAAGTTTAATTAATAATAACATTATCTTCATCTCCTTTTAACCAAATAGAATCATGCTACACTTATGACTGTGCTGGCGTCTGCAACGGGGACTCCACAATTGACTGTTCCGGTCAATGCGGGGGAGATTTATATGTCAATGACTGTGGCGTATGCGGAGATGAAACAACCGGAAAAGATGCGTGTGGCTTCTGCGCAGAAAATGCAAACTTTCAAACACTGATTGATTGTAACGGGGACTGCCAGGGAGTTGCTGCGTACGATGCGTGTGGAGTGTGTGTCGGTAAGATTTGATATAGTTATTTCAATCTTTGGAATTTTGGAACGTTATTTGTGACACATTGTGTAATATTTTATTTATAAATACGGGTATACCCAGTGCTTCCACTTATTAGGGCCAACAACGAAATTACCTGAAATTCGGGTAATTTTGATATTTGGGTAATTTTTCGGGAAATGTAAACATTTTGGGTAATTTCGGCAAATCAAGCCCAGGGCAGCATAAAATTGGCATGATGGTAAATAGGCCTTTTGCCTTTTTTCCAACTGTCAAATAGTTTTATATCGAATCATGCTTCCACTTTCAAGAAATTTACCCGAAATGCGGGAAATTTGTGTCTTTTCAACCGAAATCTCGGAAAATATAAAACAATGCATTTACACGTAAATTCAAGAGTTTAATAGGCTTTATAATTGTGAGTTAATTTCTTACCCGTAAATTTAACAGTTTAATGGGCTTTATAATATTAAGTGAATTTCTGGAAACTTAGGCGTCTATTTTGGGAAATAATTTATGGAGGATGGATCTGTGAAAGCACTGGGTATACTAGTGTTTGGTAATGAACATGGTCGGACTTAATGATGAAGGCACAAAATATAAATATGATATCGATTCATAATTTTGGAAGACAAGAAAAAGTAGGAAAACAACTCAATGCTTCAACTTTGAAGGAAATGAAATGAAGTCGGGGATTTTTTATGTTTCCGCGAAATTTTTCATGAATTATAATTATTCCGGGAAATTTTGCGGCCGTAAGTAAGCTTTTTTTATATTTTAGTATTGGAATTATTTGGTATTGCTTTTCAGGAACTTTGTTATCAAATGTTAGAAAATTTGTGACCTTTCAGGATGATTGCAGTACATTATAAAGTGGAGATACTAATCAGGTCATCTGAACAGTGGATATGTGAGATCATTTTGTTGATCAGGGGAAAATTAAAGAATAGGGATACTTCTAAATATTAAAGTGGCCTTTCAGGATGATTGCATTATATCATGAAGTGGATACACTGATCTGGTCAACTGAACAGTGGATATGTGAGATCATTTTGTTGATCAGGGATACCTCTTAATATTAAAGAGCGACGGCATTTTCGCATGCAAAGTTTTGGAAGACTATTAGAAAAATTGTGGATTTCAATGGGTCACTGAATCCATATTCTTGTTGTCCGGCAAGGCTGTTAAAGATCTCTGCCATCACAGCCACATCACTTTCAACTGCTTTTGACGATCATGGATATCTTTCCCGCACAATATGAAAACCACTTTTAAGTACACTGAAAGCACCACTTTTCGAGATCTCATTACACATGGCCAAATGACACCGATGGCAAATTTGTAATTACTTCCTTTAGTAGTGTGCCACCAGCTGAGCTGCCCAATTCGACTCGAGTCGTTGATCTCATATAAATAATTTTAAGTTGGTCTAAAATAAACAAAGTTTGAGTTGAATTATACTCCAATTATATGTTGAAGAGAAAAACCGTTTCACAGTAGTCTACTTTTGTAATACCATAACAAAATATGGTTGTAGGGCACAACAAAAGTTTATCGAGGCTTTGTATTTGTTAGCAGTTCCGCGAAAGACTTTCTGTCTACAGTACAGTACTCGGTAAGTAGGCTAGGTTGCAAAGTCATAGAATAAAATTTACCTACAAAATTTGGGGTGGAAAAAGTCACATACACATGTTAAGATACAAAAATACCAAAGAATCCTGCCATGTTATCATCTTTGCTGTTTTAATTATTAGTGTTTCACTGATAGATATTGTTGGTATAGTGATTTCTGTAGGCTTATACCCTCTAATTTGGAATGAATGTGGGCACGTTGTAGAGATAAATGAAGTTTTTCTATTGACTTAAGCCTGTTAGGTATTTCTATCGTGTTCCTGATGTGGAGGAATTCTTTATGTTGTGGGCAGTGCAGTGTCAGGAGGAGAATAGTATAATGGTACCACAGGTACTCCTAGCATTATGGCAACCTATATACTATTACTGTATTTTATACATATATATATATATATATATATATATATATATATATATATATATATATATATATATATATATATATATATATATATATATATATATATATATATATATATATATATATATATATATATATATATATATATATATATATATATATAAATATATATATATATATATATATATATATATATATATATATATATATATATATATATATATATATATATATATATATATATATATATATATATATATATATATATATATATATATATATATATATATATATATATATATATATATATATATATATATATATATATATATATATAGTTAGTATATAGGTTGCCATAACAGCAGAAACACCTGTAATTAATACATGCAGTAGTCAGTTACTTGTCCTCGCAGAGTTAGGCTGTCTTTAGGTGGATCCCTAGATTGTAACTGCACTTGTCTGAAAAATTACAAAAGTGTCCCTTTTGAAATTAAAAAATTAAAAGTGCCCCTCAATTACTGTCAATGCTGCAAGAACTGGTGAAATATGTTTTGATTATGAAAGTCAATCAAAACATCATATTTTCTGGACTCAAGAAAATCAAATCAAGTGGTCTCTGGTAATGGTATCAAAAAAAAAAAAAAAAACTGGTTTCAGTATAAATGGAAAATGATGGAATGTGAATTTTTGCTAAAAGGACTTTAAACAATGAATGCTTAGCCTGAATAAAACTGGAAACAATGATATGGCCTTGGAAGTTCAGAGAAATTGGTCCTGAAAAGATTATTCTAAAGTGATGTTCTGGGGTAAAACTTCGTGGGCCTAGAATTTCTGAGGTAGATTGTATTGGTTATGGGGATCCAATGAACTCTATAAGAATTATTAGGCATGTTGGAATTTCAAAGGGGGTGGAGGTATGCACTCTAAGTGCTAAGATTCTAGTTGTATATATATATATCTATATATATCTATATATATATATATATATATATATATATATATATATATATATATATATATATATATATATATATATATATATATATATATATATATATATATATATATATATATATATGTATATATATATATATATATATATATATATATATATATATATATATACATGTATGTGTATATGTATATATATTTAAACAAAATTGGAAAAAATGACAATGTCCCTAGCCAACAGAATGTCTATATATTTATTTGTATATATACATATATATATATATATATATATATATATATATATATATATATATATATATATATATATATATATATATATATATATATATATATATATATATATATATATATATATATATATATATATATATATATATATATTTATATATATATATATATTTATTTATTTATTTATGGGAATGTTTGTTTTATACGCTTGCAATTATCTCCTTAACTGTGCAAAATGCTCTGAAAAATTGCACATATTTTGCACCTCAAGCGTTATAACTAAACAGTTTGTGAATACTTTGTTCCATTTCAAATATAGAGAACTTGAATTCATTATCTATCGTTTAAGACCATTTCCATTTAATAATTCCAAACAAAAGTACCGTACTTTGTAAACTATAAAATGTGTTTTTTCTGGTTTTTAAATAAGAGCGCAAGCAAAATCATAAGGTTATCATCGCTTTGACCATTGTAACTTATGAATGAAAGTATTTGGGAGTCAATTTCACCCCACCCGGCCGGACAATAAACATATATCTGTTTACCATATATATAAAATCCAACGTGATTGGTGCCAAAAAGAGCCCATACTTTCCAACAAATAGAACGCGATGAGAGAAAACATTTATTATGTATCCCTTTATTTTAATTCTGATATAATTTTAGCACGCCCAAGCCGCGTGGACTGTACTTTTTGTGTGCAGAGGGTTTCCTGTTGTTTGTATATTGTGAACGTGCTGTGAAGATACGAATAAGCATTTTCCAATGTCGGATTTTGTCTGATTTTCTTCCATTTTTAACAGTTTTCTTGTATAATTTTTTACACTGAGATATACTTCTTATTATATGACTGTATTCATCTGAAATTAAAACATTATTTGGGTGAATTATTATCGACAACAATAAGGAACGAAGAAGTGCAAGATCGAGGAATAACGACAATGTTAGGTTGCATTATTATGATACCAATAATTACGAACTATTTTATTTATTAAACTTTTTGTATGAATTAATATCTGTTTATTATACCCTTGAGTATACTTTTAAGACTTTGTTTTTAGAACCAAGCCACATAATAATGGTACAATCCAAGTCCTTCCAGGTTTATTGATAGCTTTCCGTAACACATCACAGCTAGTTTCGTGATTTTTTTCCTTATGCGCATTTTAAGGTGAAACATTCTTACAAGATGGTTTAGTTTGTAACCTTGATATTTGTAGACTCCCTGTTTTGTTTCAGTGTGTAAGATTTAGCATACTGTACTGTATATATAATGGCAAATATTTGTTGAACAAAATCTATGAAGTATCTTATACGCTTACCGTAAATTTGTTCATAGGTGGTAATACTGGGTACCCAACTTATTACAGTGAGAAACGCTTAGATTGTAGAGGCGTGTGTAATGGTCTTTGGACACAAGATTCATGCGGTAATTGTGGTCCTGATTATGATCCATCAACAAGCTTATTCATCGATTGTCAAGGTGTTTGCAATGGTACCTGGTCATACGATGCCTGTAACTACTGCGGTCCATTCAATGATATCTCATCAAGTATATTCATGGACTGTGAAGGAACCTGTTTAACTCCAGGTAAATCATGAATATTTATTAAGTTTGGACTAAAGATATTTGTTTGTACTTTATAAAGCTGTGACTTGCCTTTCTATCTGAGTAGCAATTTGAGTAAAATGTTTGAAAAAGCTAGTGAATAATATCAGGATGGTAGTTCTCCAAAAGGTAGGGGTGGGTGGCAGATGGAGTTGGGTGCAGCATAATATCCCCCCAACAGAGGTCAATATATAACCAAGCTGTACATCCTAAATGTAAGCATTTCTCAGCAAAAAAGTCCATTGTCCCTTCCCCCCTGAAGTGCCAACCTGATTCGTGCCTGGTGCTCAATGGCAATCACATCCCTAAAGTTGAACACACAAAGTTCCTGGGTTTAACTCTAGACCCCAAGCTCTCCTACAAGCAACACATCACCAACCTGAAACTAAAATGCAACAGCTCCCTCAACATTCTTCGCCTCCTCTCCAACACCACTTGGGGTGCGAACCGCCATGCTCCCCTTAAAATCTTTAGGCTCACCATTCATGTCAAGCTTGACTATGGCAATATTGTCTACTGTGTCGCTCACAACTCATACCTCAACCACATCAACACCATCCAAAATGAAGCCCTCAAGCTTTGTCTAGGTGCCTACAGGACCTCCCCAATCACCAGCCTTCATGTTGAAGCCAATGAAACCCCATTTCTACTTAGATGTAGAAAGCTTAGCATCTCCTATCTTTTAGAGTCCTCACCAACACCCAGAACCCTGTTTACAACCTCATTAAGTACCCCAAATTCTCCACCCTCTTTGATAGGACTAAAACTACCCACCCCCTCCCTTTAGCTTACGCATTAAATCAGACCTCTCCCATCTTGGCATCAACCCCGCCACTCTCGGCACCTTCTCCTGGCCCACCTTTCCTCCTTGGGCCACCCCCTTCCCTTCTATCCATCTGGGCCTCTCCACTCATCACAAAACCCAAACCCACCCTAACCTCTTCATCAATCTCCACAACCAAATAAAAGACCAACTCAAATTACACCTCTATCTATACAGATGGCTCCAAGGAAAGCAACAAGACAGCTGCTGCTGCCGTTATTCAAGACATCACCCTTAGTAGCAGACTTCCCGACTACTCGTCCATCTTTTCAGCCGAGGCAATTGAAAGGCCATCCTCCTCGCCCTCAACTTTATTGAGTACTCTCATCTCAACCACTTTGCCATTTTCTCCGACTCAAAGGCTGTTTTACTTCTTTGCTCAATCTTAAATGGGATAACTTCACATCCCACCTCCTCCTCCGGAAACTCCTTTTGCCCACCATCTGCAGGAAAAGTGTTCTTTTCTTCTGGATACCCAGCCATGTTAGCATCCCTGGCAATGACAGGGCTGATGCAGCTGCTAAGCTTGCCCTCAACCTCCCCCCTACCCCTTTTCTCAAAACCCTCTCTGACATCAAACTGCTCATCGCTTCCCTTGTCCGTGACCGCTGGCAAACCTCATGGAACTCCCAATTTGATAACAAACTCCATGTCATCCAGACCACCATTCCGATCAAGCCCACCATCAACAACCTCTCTCGTATGGACAACGTTCATATTACCCGTTTTAGAATTGGTCACACCCACTTCACTCACTCCCACCTTCTTATTGGCTCCCCCAACCCCTCTGCAACAATTGCCATTGCACCTCACAATCCATCAAATTCTCCTTGCTTGCCCCCTGTACAACCTTTCCAGAGCTACCCTTGCTCCCCACAACTTAATTGCTGAGTTCTTCTAGAAAAATCCTCCAGATAAAATTATCTCCTTTGTTCATTATGCTTCCCTCTACAACCATATTCAATTCTCCTTTTCCACCCCTCTCTCTACTTTGTTTTTGTTTCACCCATGCACCTCCTCTCTCGATCACAGCTTTCTGACTTTTTGTTTTTGAATTTCTCTCATTTTCCCCCTGTTTCCTTTCTACCTCTAGAATGATCTGACCTCTCAGGCACGATTTGACCCTCGTTGTCGTGGTGCCGTTAAGCCCTCATCAAACAAACACACAAATTGATTCGTGTAATTGAAATTGATTTCAATAATTGTTCTTATGATTTGACACTTTCAAATATAATAATTCAATTTTATTTCATACAACTTTCAGGTAGCACATCAGGGGCTTACACTAATGAATGTGGTCAATGTGTTGGGGGAAGCACAGGTCTTGATGCGGGTGCTGGTTTGGATGTGTGTAACGTTTGCTTTGGGAATAACACCGAATGCCAGGGCTGTGATGGTATACCCAACAGGTAATGTTATAATCCATACATTATTATGTTCAGGAGTCTGTTCTCAATTAGTGAAAATCTTTAAAAACAAATTGTTTAGATCTTTAAAGACTGAAGACAAGGGAATTACTTCATGGGAGAAGAATGACACAATTGAGAAGAGGATGAAAACTTACCAAAGTGACCCAGATGGGATTCTGTTTCATGTTGGACACTGTTTGATTATTTTAAAACAACTTTCCATTTAAATTATTATTTTTATTATCACCTTCAGAAGCTCATTCACCAGTGCTTTACAAAGTTCTGGTTTATCAAGCGGCTGTGGAATTTCCTATGATGACTTGTCATTTTCAAAAGTAAAATAATTTGCACAGATGATTTAAAGAGTTCTCTTATCCATATTAAGCGGTCAGTGAAATTGATTCCTGAACATGCAGCAATGAGTAGAGCTTCAAAGGTTTACTGTCTGGTGAAAAAAAATTCAAATTTTTCACTTCACTTCTTCATTTCTTGCAAAAAAGTAAAAAATCCTTTCACGTTTTCTTTCAGTGGTTTAGTACATGATGCTTGCAATGAATGTGGAGGTGATGGTAGCACCTGTGTAGCTGTAACTCAGGTCTCACCAATGTTGATACTGGCAGATACAGAGAAAACTGTAAGTTCTGGTAATTCATCAGCTGTGTTTTCAACATGATTTTATTAGTGCTGTCATGACATGGCTTTATTACGTATCGATTATTGTGGAGAAAAATATTGTGATATATCGTAGTATTGCGATACTTTTTAAAAAAACTGACTCAAGACACAAATTGTTAATATCACTAACGTTATATGATTTTGGAGTTACAATTTACTCCATGATATGCAAAGAAAAAATTATTTACAGCTCTAGCAGATGACATGATCACGTGACTATTACGTTCATCACGCACGTGTTTGGTAATTCAGCCAACGTGACCATGGATCATCGAAGTGAGAGCCTGAGGGGCACATTCTGGACCAATTTTTTGTTCTTTTTGCCAATTAAGATCGGCTCGTGCCAGTGTGTGGTAACGGAGCATGATTTTTAATTAGTTGTTTTTATGTTCCACGTATTTTTGCACGTTTGTAATGGCCTAAACTTGACTTTTAGATTAAGTACCGTAACGTTAGAATTGTAATGTACGAAGTAGCCTAGCCTAGTTGCGTAAAATTTCTTAGTTGAGTATTAGTTGTTGGTATCGCAATATGTCGCAAGAGGCATATTTAATGTCGTGAGAAAAGAGATATCCCGATAAACGATATGTCATGACAGCATTAGATTTCATTTCTAGGATTTAATCTACTGTTGCAGAGTTTTATAGCACTTTTATGATAATACATTGTTCATTGAACCATTCTTCACTAATAATGCTTCATACTTTGATTGTACAGTTTTCAGATAAGTTTTCATCGAATTTATTTTGAAGAGTATTAGCAACCTGACCTTATGAATTTGACAAGTACTTCTGCTGAGTAATTTGGCTTATCATACACTGAAAAAAATTAAGATCTGTTGGGGATCTTCCCAATCCAACAGAACTTTCAGTACCACTCTTTTCAACAATCATTCCATAAGGAAACTTGATGTTCAATGAATTAATTTCTTATTGTAGAAAGGAAAATATTGAAAATTCTATAGGTCTTTGGAAATGATATTTTCAATATTTATCAAAATCATCAAAATTAATTGCTTTGGTGGATAAAATTTGGGATCTCGATGCTACTTCAATATACGCTTGCTAACACATCTAAAGGTAGCACACCACTAAACCTGAGAAAGTAGTTACTGCATTTAGACTTTCAAGATATGTGAGGCTGTTACTTGTAGACACTGAGACACTTGTAGTCTTATTTGAGTCAATTGAACACAAACATGTTTTATCTGATCTATAGATAGGTAGCAACAACTTGAGCTTAATTACATGTAGAATGAAATGTGCTATAGCAACAATTTGGTTAGAAATTGACCATTTTACAGCATTTTGCATTTTAAAGGCTTATTATTATTATAAGTTATGCAAAATTCATTGAAATGTTGTGATCACATGAATAGAAACTCTAAATTTTCTTATGTTAACTTGTTGTATTTCAGTCATCTACCAACATTAGTTGAATCAGTTGAACATGGCCAAGAGGTGTTGAATCTCCATCATACCCTTTATAAACTTTAGCAGGAGCAAACAAGTTGGATTTTCAGTCACTCAAATTTATAAGAAATTTAAAGCGGACAAAGTCTGATATAATTCTTATGTTATATGATAGAGAATTAAATTCTAAACCAACTACCACAAACAGCAAGTCAAAATCTTATTCCTATCTCAAGTTATCCATCTTTAAAGTCAACGCATGGAGGCTGCCATTTTGCTTATTTCTGTGTAGATATCTTGTGAATGATGTCATTATTTCCCCAACAGAGACCAAGGAATATAATGTGTTTTTTTATAACTGTATAATAAGTTTTATTCCAAAATTATGTGACAGTCTTAATAGCTTGTTTTGACATTTTCATGTGTACACAATATAGTCCTTGACCCTTACAAAAGGAAAACAATTTTTCATGAGCTAGAAAACTTGATATAGGTCATAAAGAAATACATTACATTCCAAGATCCTACTTCCACGATTCTATGACATCATTTTCAGCATGTTTAAAAATAAAAATGGCTGCTCCCAGCTGCTCCCATAGTAGTAGAATTAAAGTATTTAATAATTACAAAAATGTATTAAATTGCTTAGAGAGTAATGAAACTTGGTCAGAAGCTTTGTCATTTTAATTCTATTGTATGAAATAAGGATTATTTCAGACTTCATGTCTCCTTTAAAAATTTTGAGCTGCCTTAGTTACAACTCTGAAACTATTGGTGATTTTGATGTAATTTAAAGACTATTCTGTTCAGACCAAGTTCTTCATAAAGTTCTTTCTGGTGAATATAAATGTCAACCTGTCCATATACATTTAAGGTTTTGAACTTGTTTCATAATTTTGTTCCTTTTTGTGTTCTTATCCTGTAACATAATCCTTTATTCCTGTAACATTATCCTTTATTCCTTTAACATTATCCTTTATTCCTTTAACATTATCTTTTATTCCTAAAACATTATCTTTTATTCCTGTAACATTATCCCTTGTGTCTGTAACATTATCGTTTATTCCTGTAACACTATCCTTTATTCCTTTAACATTATCCTTTATTACTGTAACATTATCCTTTATATCTGTAACATTATCCTTTATTCCTTTAACATTGCTTGAGACCTGTAACATTATCGTTTATTCCTGTAACATTATCTTTTATTCCTGTAACATTATCCTTTATTCCTGTAACATTATCCTTTATTCCTGTAATATTATCCTTTATTCCTTTAACATTATCCTTTATTCCTGTAACATTATCCTTTATTCCTTTAACATTATCCTTTATTCCTTGAACATTATCCTTTATTCCTTTAACATTAAGCTTGAGACCTGTAACATTATCCTTTATTCCTGTAACATTATCCTTTATTTCTTTAACATTATCCTTTATTCCTGTAACATTATCCTTTATTCCTTTAACATTATCTTTTATTGCTTGAACATTATCCTTTATTCCTTGAACATTATCCTTTATTCCTGTAACATTAACCTTGATCTGTAACATTATCCTTTATTCCTGTAACATTATCCTTTATTCCTGTAACATTATCCTCTTTATTCCTGTAACATTATCCTTTATTCCTGTAACATTATCCTTTATTCCTGTAACATTATCCTTTATTCCTGTAACATTATCCTTTATTCCTGTAACATTATCCTTTATTCCTTAAACATAGGAAGTTCCACCGAGCAATTGATTTTCTACTTACAGCTACAGTTGTTGTCACTTTGCTTATCAACCTCTTTTCTGTCTAATCCAATGATGCTAAGATGAAAATAGCTATTGCATGAGAAAAATGTCAAATTGATTCTCATATTGATTTTTATTTGCTTATGCAATTTTGTTCCACAGAAATCAATACGCATTGATTTTAGAAAGAAAACAGTAAAATTCTTAATATCTTTATTATAATAGTATGTAATGATTATTTTCTCATTTATTCACATAAGCTGTTGAATAATCAGTTAATTTGTAATGTAAATTAAATGCAAATTGTGATCTGAATTGTTTCATGTTGTTACAGGTTGTCTTAACTGGTGCTGGTTTCACAGCTTCAACTGTTTGTGTTTTTATCGACTCTGATGGTGGGGAAACCCAATCAACCAAAAATCTTTGGATCAGTTTGCAGAATTTCACATGTAGCGCTAACCTCCCTGCAGGTAACAATGTTCTATATATTCTATTATTTTCTAAATTACATAATGCATGTTCAATGCAAAGTGCATGTCCATGCTTACATGTATATTCCATGCATAATGTATGTTCTATGCATAATACATGCTACATTGTAATGCTTATGGTTTGGTCTAACATGAAAATTTGGTGACGCAAACAAAAGTATGTAGGGATTATGGACAGGTAGCAGCAACTTGAGCTTAATTGGAAGATTATATGGTATAAAACATAAAAATAGCCAAATGTTTAATAAAAATCAGTTGAAAATTAGTAAAACTATTTTACAGCATTGTAAATTTCAAGGCATGATAAAATTGTGCAAATTTTATTTACACTTTTTGTGACATCACAAAAACAAAAAGACAAAATATCTATAAAGGAGTTGCTGGCCGAAAAGTTAGGGCGTATTTAAGTTAAGTCTCATATTAAAGCGAATACATTCTTGCACTCAGCGGTACGGAATATCTTGAACCCTACTAAATCCCAATCCAGAGTGCTCGAAATTTGTATGTGTTTTTCCATTGACGTTTTTGGAATTTGTTTGCTTGTGTGCGATGCGTGAACATTTCTGTAAAAACTGATTGTGTGATGAGACTTCTATTGGTTAAAATCTACATGAATTGGCAAAACCTGACACCATCACTATTTGGCCATCAGCTCCTTGAAGCTTATTTGTTTTTCAATACTTTACCAACGTTTTTGAATGGGAGCAGTTGGATATAACCGTGAGACTTTGAATCTCCATCATACCATCAATCAAAAACAGTCCAATGATATTCAGTAACAAAATGTCGAGAATTACATTCAAGATTTTGAGCTGTCCTCTCTTTCATACATGACAACTTTTGCATAAATTAAAAGTCTTCACCCTTGTGTTTGTCATAACTCCAAAACTGCAGGTTTTTACCTGTCTTAATACAATTATTGTTGCTATATTTTTTTGTTTTTTTGTTTATTGTTTCAGGTACATACTCTGTCAATGTAAATGTTGATGGGAGTGTGTCTGGTACATCTGCTGCTCTGTATTCCATGGAAGGTAGGTTTCACTGCAGCCTGTTCTGAATACTGACCATGGTCTTTACTGCATCCTGCATTAAATGCTGACCATAGATTTCACTTCAGCCACATACTGACCATGGCCGGGTTTGTGTTAAAAGTTGCACTAATTGTGAGGTTTCTATATCTTTATGCGATCTGAAACCTATTTTTAAAACACTTTTATTTTTAAAACACTTTTATTAACTGACTATTGAATTTCTGCATGAATTTTCGGACATACTTTACAGGTGAATTGGAATTATGTGATTTTTAGGAAGTTGTACACGCGCCACATAGACTGAATTGTGTTTTACGTTTTATGTTTGCCTGCTCTGCACTGTCATTCCCAATCCCTCTTGAATATTTCTGACTTTCAATATTTCACAAGTTGTTCTCCAAGTACTAATTAATGAGCAGCAAAATGCAAAGTAATCAAATACCTCAGCACTTGATGAAGAGACAGTCTTATAGTACAATACAAAGACAACTAATACATACATGAACCTGTTTTTCCATTATATTATCCATGACAGACAATTTTTTTAGATTTAGGAAAAATTTAAATTCTTAACATTCAGTATATAAATAAAATCACAATCAAGAGAAAACTAAGATGTCTGATGATTTTAATACTTAAAAATTCTCCTCCCCTTTTTTTCAAAATTCCCCCTCAAGAATTATCCAAATGTTGAAGTCTATTGTGACCATTTGTGGCTGTACTTCTTGGTTTATTTCGTTACAGATATTTGAGACCTTTTCCGTAATTGTTATTTTGAACTTTCTATTTATCTCCTTCCACTCTAGCAATTGAACTTGTTAGCATAAACCCAACTGAGGCTGTGGTGGGTGATAACATTGAGCTACAGCTTGTCGCAGCAAGTGGGGCTTTTGCAACAATTAAAGATCTGGGAGAGAATCCATCTGTGAGAATTGAGACAGGTAAGTCAAAATTGATCTACCTTTTATCTGAAAGGGCCTTAAGTCCACAATAAGATTTTTGAAAAAATTAGGGAAGGTATTGGGCATAAATGTATATTGTTATTAAAACTCTTTGAAAGTTTCTTTTACTTGCTTGTCTTCATACATGTACATATTCAAATAACTGTTTATTATCTATTATTTTAAATTATATCAATGTCTTTAAAAATAAAAAGAATCATAATTAATAATCAGAGAATACGGATTAACACATTACCTAAAAAAATTGCCAGCATGTATGTTTTATAGCAGGTGAATAATATGTTATTGAAAAAAGGTTCATAAAAGCAATACAAATTTGCAGAAAATGTTCTTACGAGTTTTGTCCAAGATTGCAGCAGAAAACTTTTCAATGCAAGCTTTACTCTATGCCACTAAGCCAAAGATAGAGGGGGAGTTGCCTAAAAATATCTGGAATTTTGCACATGTTTTCTGGACTTTTTATCTTATAGTACTTTTTTTTTTTCCGTGACAGCTGGCAAACCTCATGGGACTCTTAAATTGATAACAAACTGCTGTTAAGCCCTCATCAAACAAACAAACAAACTTTTTTGGGTGAGTGGGGGGTGTGGGGTCGTACAATCCTTTTGGACCCTTTGCTTGCTAACCCCATGCTAAGTCTCTTCATATTCATATCATTTAAGCATCTACTGTTTGTATCATTTTTAATTACAGTCGTAAATTCCTTCCCCCTGACCCTCAAATTTGATGGTACATTTGATTCTGACAACACCATCAGGGTTACTGTGGATACCGTCTACACATCACTTCAAGCGACAGTGTACCCCACATTGTCTGGAAACCTATTGACAACTCCAAACGATGCTGGATTTACAGTGACAATTTATTCTGAGGCTCCCAATCTTTATGATGCTTACTTTGCAAACACAGGTAAGTAAAATACAGGACCAGTACGGAGTTTGACCCAACAGGGTCATTTCAGCATCAGTCATAGGGTCACAATGAAACCATTAAATATTAACCATCTCTAGTTATGATGGTTATAATCAAGCATTTTTGAGCAAGTTTAAGGTCACAATAAAAGAATACTTAACAAACTATAGCAACGTCAGTCCTATTCAAGAGCAGGAGGATAACAATCCATTAATATTAGAAGAGGTGTTTTGAAACTTATAATCTTGATCAAATTTGAGGCATATTCATGCAACCTTAAAGGACAATGGACAGCTAGAGGCAACATGGGCTTAGTTGGTGTAAAATATAATTTAAACCATTAAAACAGCAAAAAATTACATCACAATTGGTTAAAAATTGAGCAATTTACAGCCTTTTTAATTTTTACCTATTATTTGCACAATAATATGTGACATCAGAGGGGGAAGGATCCTTTATCACCTTTTGTAAAACCTTTGTGTTTTATTCCTCTGTCAATGTTGTTTGAAATATAGCATTGGACTTCGAGTAAATGTTTTCAGAACTTGGTCATACCCTGAACCATCATGTGTCAAGAACAGACATTCTGAAATTCACAAGTAGCTGAATTTGAAGAACAGAATTAAAAGAATTACATAAAGATTTTGAGATGTGTACCTCTTACTATATCACAAATTCTGCACAAATGAACAAATCTTGAAACTTTGTTTAGTCATAACTTGAAAATTAAACAAGCTTTTTACAAATTATAAAGACTGTTGTACTCAGAATTCCATGCTCTTTTACATACCTTAAACCTGCTAGATGTCCATAGTCCTTTAAGTTGTGTTTAGTTACTACCTCCTTATTGGCTCCCCCCAACCCCTCTGCAACAATTGCCATTGCACCCTCACAATCCATCATGTTCTCCTTGCTTGCCCCCTGTACAACCTTCCCAGAGCTTCCCTTGCTCCCCACAACTCAATTGCTGAGTTCTTCCAGAAAAATCCTTCGGATAAAATTATCTCCTTCCTTCATCATGCCTCCCTCTACAACCATATATAATTCTTCTCTTCCACCCCCTCCCTACTTTGTTTTTGTTTCAACCATGCACCTCCCCTCTCAATCACAGCTTTCTGACCTTTTGTTCTTGAATTTCTCTCATTCTCCCCCTGTTTCCTTTCCTTTCTACCTCTAGAATGATCTGACCTCTCAGGCACAATTTGACCTTCGTTGTCGTGGTGCCGTTAAGCCCTCATCAAACAAACATCAAGCAATTGAACACAAAAGTCTTGTCGTTAGAGTCTGTACACACTCATTCCAACGTCATAAATATAATCAAGCAAGATTGTATTCACCTTCTGAACTGTTCAAATTTAACCATTAATTGTTTGTTGAATAAGGCATTGGTGATTTGCTCGTAAAAATGTTCCTGCCTCACCCATTCTTCAAAGGGAGTGGGTTGCATGAAATATGTTTTGTAAGCAAGAAAATAATGAAAATGTGTCTACATTCTTTCAATTAAAATTGATTAGTGACAGCTTCAAGTTTCATTTATTGATGTGTCTAAAATTGATATATATTCATAATATAATGTTATTTTCCAGGGTCATATATCATTGTTGAGTTCGATGAACGAGTGGACACCAGCTCTCTT
Organism: Chiridota heheva; assembly: GCA_020152595.1. Taxonomy (NCBI): domain Eukaryota; kingdom Metazoa; phylum Echinodermata; class Holothuroidea; order Apodida; family Chiridotidae; genus Chiridota; species Chiridota heheva. The sequence continues at coordinate 783,228 of JAIGNY010000835.1, forward strand.
CTCACTTGCGGAAGCATTTTCAGTGATGTCAGCAAATTCGGCGAGGGTGCTTACTGTATTTGGGTGAGCCAAAAGAGGGTTGCTGTTGTCATTGGGACTGGGGATAATCTTATTTCTGTTGGTAAGTTAACATATTTTTTGTATTTTTGTGATTTCTTAGTGTCATGTATCATAAAGATTGACTTTATGCTGTTGATGAATTGCATTAGCTGTATATCTGCCTTTGGTAAAAAGTATTCTTGGTTCCGATGCGATAGCATCAGGATCCTGTGCAGTCATGATGGTGTGTGTGTATGGGTGTGTGCAAGGTGTAGTGTGTGTATGTTTGTGATGGCCAGCTCGTAAACGTGATATCTCAAGAACAATGCACTGGATTCATGTCATATTTAGTACACAGATAGTCCATGGTCCATAGATGTGCCCTTATTGTTTTTAGTTTTGATATCTTGCATATTAATGAGTAGGCAGGGCTTAAAGTATAAATCTTGAAATGTTCATATTTTAACAAATTTTGACAAATTCTTGAAATATGATAAATGAGCAACCATTTTTGAATCATACTTGCTATGATAACGTTCTTAATTATTGTGCAAATTGCTAATGTTGTCAATTATTGTGCAAATTGCTAATGTTGTCAACAATTTTTATTGATCTGCATTGTGGGTGTGGTTTATAAATACTCTCTTAACAAATATTTCATGATATACAATGACATGACAATAAGTACAAATTTTGCAAATCAATTTAGCTTATGAGAAAGAAGCATTGGAACCACAAAACCTTTTTGTTCTGGTTGTGTGTGCAGTTATGCAAATTTTAAGTGAGAAGAAGTATAAACACCAAAAATTAAGGATTTTGCTTTATTGCCTCTCAGAAGGAGCTATAGATTTTGAATAAATTGTTTTGAAATATCTCTTTTATGATTATATTTCTGATGTATGCTACGTGGATGATAAAATTTTCATTAATATGATTAGGATTAATCCTTACTCTACCAGGGGTTTGAAAATATGAGTCAAATTTTCATAATTTTTCTTTCATTTGAATTTTTGACAACTTTCCCTTTATTTTCTTTCATTACAAGTTTGGTAACTGCAGCAGAAAAATTACAGCGTGGTAGTCTCACCGGAGGCTCGAACCTGGTGTGCTAGTATGCGTTGATAACTATTACAATATGTGGTCATTACACTATGTAGTTATTATTTACTTTAAGGTGAAATTTCATTCTTATAGCTTTGGGTCAAATAGAGCGGGTGTGCCTTTATTTATATATCAAATAAAAGGAAATTTTGAGCAGTTTCGAACGGTGGTTTAACAAAGCATGGATGATGTACAATTTTGGTACAGGATTTTTTTAAATATAGTGTCAAAAATGGCAAAAATTCATGAAATTTTAAAGAAATTGCTGCAGAAAGAAAAGATTGCAGATAGGTGTAATAAAAATTGACCAAGAATCAATACTAACATGTCTTAGGACTTTTGTGTTTGATTTTGACGAAAAATGGGATCTTAAAGTTTGTTAACTAAAAAAAAAAAAAAATTGTCAAAATTGTAGCAATTTTTAAGTTTTACTCATTTTCAAGCTACTTTTACTTTAAAAGTCTTTAATATAACTGCTTTAGAAAAAGTACATTTTGTGAAAGAAATATTTGAGTACTTTTAAATGATACTAAGATTACTCACACAGAACTTTGGGAAAGACCCGATCTTATTTGTAGAAAAATGTGGTTTGAAAACGGCAATATTATCGCAACGTGGTAGCGTAAGGTTAACCAAGTGAAAACTGAAGTGATGAGATTAAAGATAAGCATATATGATCAGCATATTTGATTAGCTTAAGCTTTTTTATTAGCATAATGATCAACATAAAGTATGTGTGATCAGTGTATATGATCAGCAGAAAGATCAGCATATTTGATAAGCATATTTCATCAGCAGATATATATAATCAGCATATATTTGATGAGCAGCATATATGATCATCGTATATCATCAGCATATATGTGTATTATTGGCACATATGATCAACACAAGATCAGCATATGATATCAGTATACATGATCAGTATAAAGATCAGCATATATAAAAATATGTATATGTAGATGTGCTTAAGAGTTAAATATATTCTTCTGATCTTCCCCTTCTTTGGCACTTTCTTAATCCAGGTGATACCATCACTCTTAAAGACGGAGCTGTCAAAACGTTCCAACAGACTTACTCTCGCTCCAGCTCCGGAAAGATCACCGTCAGTGGACCTGCCTCTCCTATAACCGTGACAACCACCTTAAATGGAAATGGTGTCATCTCCAGTTGTGGAACCGTGTTCCTGGGTGCCAGTGCCGTTGGTGGCGCAGGTCGGGATATGACCTTCACATGGTCAACTTTGAGTGCTGGTGATACAACCAACGTTGACGCTGCTCTGAATGGTGAGAACAGGAACTTTCTTACTTCTTTTTTTTTTGCATTTATATAGTTAAAGCCATTATTCTGTGTACTGTATGCACCTACTCTCTCTCTGTAGGTGCCGAGTCTGGAACAAACATTGGTGATCATGGCCCTCCAGTCACTTCTGTTTAGAGCTAAGCGCATAAACTTATTGTTACTTAGGCTATTGTTGGTTGCCCAGTTGTTTAGGATTTGAACATATTTGACTCGCTGCCTTTCTCTGCTTCTTTTGCCCTCTACTTTCCCACATACTGGGAGCTGTTCCAACCCACCCTCCCGATTAACATGCCTGAAAAATTCCATCTGTCTCTTTCTGATGGTATTGAGTAGGGACCTGTCCATGCCTGAAGCTATCAGGACATCATCATTTGTTTTCCTTTCTGTCCAAGATATTTTCAACATTCTCCTAATGAACCACATTTCCATAGCTAAATCTGTTCTTGATGTCACTGGTAATTGTCCAGCATTCACAGCCACTAGAGAGACATATTCAGTGTATGTGGCTTGTCAAACCCAACAAATATTAGGAAAAGCGTCATGGTAGTTCAGAGATCAATGAAAATTTACTGCTAGGTCAAAACTCCTGGTTTGCCTGAGTTACTCAAATATTTCTTTCACAAATGTTAGCACTGATTCTGTTTGAAATGTTAAGTCAACATTAATAAGTCCTTTACTAACTTTGGGCTTCTTTTATTTTTTATAAATTTTCTTTATTTTTATTTTGTGGCGGTGTTGCTAGTTTAAGTTTTTTGTGGGGTGACAACATTGCCAAATCCTTATTTAGCCAGTCATATTTTCCGTCTTATTTTAGTTATGTTTTAAAGGCTGTTAGCAGAAGCAGGTCTGTGATGGCCCTTGATATTTGTGTTTTTAACTATGAGGAGAATATTTCAACTCAATATTTATGGAAGATTATTACAGGCCTAAAAATTTGCATGATAGATATAATAAATCAAACTTATGTTAAAACAATACTGCTATATGTGTCATACTGCATTTTGTTATTAGGTTATTCTGACCAATTTGTCACCATGAATGGGGATCTGTTTGACGCGAATGTACCGTACTACATCACAGTCAATGCTGAAAACTTTCTTGGCCAGAGTGACTCTGATACTTTAGCAGTAATGCGGTCAGCCTCAGCTGTCCCTGAAGTGACCATTCAGCCAGTTGGAGTGGACATTGATCGTGCTCTTGTCTCGCAATCGTAAGTGTATGATAAGCATGGTCTTGATTTTGCAAATACTAAACTTATCCTTTGAAAGGATTAGTTTAGTGGTCAAGCAAGTCCATCTTATATGAAGGAGGACTTCAAAAGATGGTGAAGAAAGCGTTCAAAATCTTATTCCGTTAAGGAGATATTCAAGTATAAAGCTCTGTATTATATGTGTAGAAAATGACTGGTGTAGTAAGTCTACTATGGAAAGTTGGCGTCCGCTACCTCGCATTTTCTTATAGGATTTTCCTGTCTCAAATGTAAATGTCAAAAAATCTAAAAATATCTCAATAAGCTATTAAACGTTGTTAGAAATGATCGAGGGGTATGTCTTTTATTGCAGCAATCCATGTGAAAGCACATTGTTTTCGCTACAGAAACTTTTGTGTTTGAAACTTTTCATTACGATATAGGGATGGATCACATGATTTATTAACAAAAAATCACCAAAAAATTATAAAATTTTACATATTTTACAAATAATTTGAAAATTATGACCAGGTATGAGCAAAATTTGATTAGATTTGGACAATATGACTTATCGACATATTTATATATATATATATATATATATATATATATATATATATATATATATATATATATACATACATACATACATACATACATACATACATACATACATACATACATACATACATACATACATACATACATACATACATACCTACATACATACATACATACATACATAGATATATGTATATATATATATATATATATATATATCTATAGATATATATTATATATATATATATATATATATATATATATATATATATATATATATATATATATATATATATATATATATATATATATATATATATATATATATATATATATATATATATATATAAAAAAAATATATAATTTTTCTAATTTTTTAAAAATATGCAATTTTTGTCAATTAAACAAAATAAAATTTCTGAATGTTTGGACAAAATTTATCAAAAAAGTGAGTATAGACCTCCCTAAAATGTACAATATTATGAAAGATCTTTCCGAGATCTTTGCAATGAAACTATTTGCACCCCTATAGGATTTTGGTAAGGTCCCGATTTTATTTTAAGAAAAAGTTAGTTTGAAAACAGAGATAAATATTGCTGCATGGTAGGTAAGGGTTAAAGAAAGTTTATTTACATTTTTAATATTCTTACTAAATTCAGTTTTACTACTTTTCTGACATATCCTACTGTTTTTAAGCCACAAAATACAAGAACAATATATGATTGAATACATAAAGACTTTGAGGAATCTGAGGCTATGACATCACAATTAGTCTGATTTCAATCGTTTCTACACAAATGATACCAAACTTTGAACTTACATATCTCCTTAACGGAATAAGATTTTTGAATGCTTTCTTCACTATTCTGTTTCTTTCTCTTTCATATCAGATAAAATTATTCCTTTTGAAATGAATAATCAGCAGTTTCTTCTTCTTCCTGATAAATCATTTTATTGATAATCATTGTTGTATCCTGGCTAATTCTAAACCACTTTTGTCATGTGACCAACTTTGATGTATTCTAGTTAATACTAAAATGAATTTGTCATATAAAAGACTTAAAAGTGTCTTATTCTAGATAATGGCAAGCTGAATTTGCAAGATAGAAAAAAGACCTTAATTCATCAGAGCCATTAGGTTTAGGCTCCTGTGCTTATTCCCGGTTTCCATAGTGCAAGCGGATAAGAGTACATAAGTCCCCCTGGACGGGATGCCAGTCCATCACAGGTCAACTCCCCAGCAGTACTGGTGCTCATTTTACAGCTGAGTGGACTAAAGCAAGTAAAGTGTCTTGCTTAAGGACACAATGCAGAGCTCACGACGGGAATCGAACCCAGTACCTTTCACGTACGAATATGACTCCTCAACCTCTGAACCACTGCACCTGCAATATATGTCTCTTGTTTTGAAATTATTTCACAAAGTCTTAAAATGTTTCTTTAACTGAATCAGCACGGTTGTGGCAGTAAAGTTGAGAAACACCTTCATTAAAATATGAATGTAGGAAGAGAGGAAAACTTTTATGACAAATTATCTGAACACAGTGTTCACCTAAAAGAGACTTTCATAACATAGCTCTTAAATCCATTTATCATGAAGCAATATCTTTCCTAGGAGAAATGGTCCGTCAATCATTCACAATTAATGCACAAATCACCTCAGGCATATGATACACATCTATTTTATCACTAGTTTGAAAACAAATTTCTCCACTAAGACACCTAACACAGATGAGTGATTTCAATCACAAAAGTGCCATGTGTATTCAGCGCTGGATTTCTTTAATCTTATACGCACAAAAAACCTTAGGCTACTTGACTGTGGTGTGCATGGGAATAGCAGATAAATAATCATTGTTTGCAGTGGAAACACAAAACACTCAACAGAGTGTCGGGTTGGTAAATGTCATACCTGAGTTTCAGAATAAACTCAGGTGCCGGTGCGGGTAGGCTTAAAATACTTTTCGGCATGTAGTAATCAAAGTAATAAATATATCCTTCAAGATGGTTGAAATATTGGTCATTTTACACCTGTTTTAAGTTCAAGCCTACTTTTTCAAAGAAAATTTTTTTAAATACCTGGCAAATTATACGTCCCAGAGAATTTGGTGTTGTTTTACTCTTGACCATGATATTGCAAAAACAAGTTTGATTTTTGATAATGTTTTCTTAACCTGACCTGTATTAACATGCATCTGTAATTTTAGTAATATGTGTTGTTACGAGAATACGAGAATGTTGCATTGAAAAGGGAAAATAGAATATTATTGATTGGAACAATTACATATTTCTTGTCAGTATAAAAGAAATACCATTAATCTTTTGTTTTCATTCTCAGATTTTCCCTGGTCGCCAAGGTCACTTTTTATTCAGATTGTGTTCCACCTGGTGAAACTGTGTTTCAGTGGTCTGTTAACAATGCAAATGTGACCCTTAACCCGAAGACTCAGTCCACACGTGCTCTTTACGTGGAACCAAATTCTTTACCAGGTTTGTTCATGCTTGCTGGAACCATAATGAGACTTGCATTTTTTAATGTAACATTTTCAGTTTTAAATACTTTTTTTTATTATACTTGATTTAGGACCATTACTTGTCCTTGAAACTCTCATCGCTTGGTTCTTTTTATTTTTGAAAGTAAAATGAATACACCTTAAAGCAGTTATCAGTTTCTTAAATTTTATTATGATTACAAACTAACCCTCTGTGGTAAAATACAATTCTGTAAAACCTGGCCACTTAGGGGAGGGGGTACTTTGCTGATTTTTTTTGATGGTAGTAATAGCATGAGAGCAGAACAGAGGTTTTAAAAATCCTGCCGTTTATACCTGAAATTTTACTCATTTATGTTCTATACCACATGCTGCAGTTTTGTGCATGATGATTGTTATTCTCCAGAGATTAAATTGGATCAGTTTGTTTAACATTTAGACATCTTATTCTAAAAAAATATGCATTTCCAGAAAGTAAGGAGGATGTGATCTAATCGAAATCTATCCTAAGTGTCCTCTATACATCTCAATACAGAGCCTATCCACCTGACTCTTATTACAATGTGAACAATATTTCTACACAGTCTAAGCAATAGACAGTCACACCTCAGTGGTCATCTTTAACACTCATCTATAATCTGGTGCTCAATTCCTTTCATCAAGCTCTAATCTACCTCCAGCCAGTAGTCTGCTCTTTTTTGTCATATTGTTCATCAAAGCCATAATCCACTATGTCAAACACCAAGGATACAAGAGGAACAAGGAAACAAGAGGAAATGGTTTCTTCTATTCTGATAGCACTACTGGAAAGTAAAGAATTGAAAACGATGATATACAATCTGCAATAAAATAAGTTCTCCAAGAATCACTAGATAAACTTTACCACATTATAGAGGTCCATGAAGGAAGAATTGATGACATTGACCACTTACTTACAGGATCTTATCCACATCTACACTCCGACTCGCCATCTACGCTCTAGTTCTAAGTTATCGCTCGTACCTCCTTCTGTTTCTACAAATATTCATCATTCATTTCAATCTTCAGTTGCATTTTTCTGGAACAATCTACCAACACATATCAAAGAGGCTCAAACTGTAACTAACTTTAAATCATTGTGAAAAACACATCTTTTCTCACTTCTATTAGTTGTTTCCCTATTTTCCCCCTCTTTCATTTTATTTGGTTTTTTTCAACGCAATGACAGGGCTCCCGGTAAACCCTTAAAAACCTTTAAAACCTTTAAAAACCTTTAAATGACAAATTGAACCTTTATTCCTTTCAAAATAACCTTTAAAACCTTTAAAAACCTTTATTTTCAAATCATAATTTTTTTTAGTAAGGTATTATGATTCGAGTGCCAAGGTTTTAGCTTTATTGGTAAGTATACACATCCATTTAATAGCATATCTGTTCTCAACACACATTTAAAAAGTAGCAGGACCAAAATAAAATTTCCAACTTCACGTAAGTAATGGACTTTTGGCGCCACCAACTACCTTTTGCCCCAGAATATGCTCATTGTATGAAAATTTATTCCATGAGTTCACCTTTAAAAACCTTTTTACTTAAATCCCAAACCTTTAAAAACCTTTTTTTCAACTTTTCCAACCTTTAAAAAAACCTTTATATTGAAAAAGAGTCACTAGGAGGCCTGCAATGAGACTTTAGTGTGTGTTGCACTTTATAAGAACTGTATATTATTATTATTATTATTATGTCAAGTGGACAAAAGCTTCAAGGAACTTACCACTTTGTCTAGTGAACATGGCAAATTAAAATGTGATATGGATCAAATCAAATGCGAGCTTTACGTCATGGAACAATATTCCCGACGCAATTATGTACATATTTTTGGCATCCCAGAAATTACAGGGGAAAACATGGATCTCCTTATCAAAAATCTGGCCCATGACAAATTGGGGGTGGGCATGAAAAAAACAAGACATCGACAGAAGTCACAGAATTGGCAAACCAAATTCAAACTGGTGCAGAGCTATAATGATAAAGTTTACAAATCATCAGTGAAGTATAAACTATTGAGAACAAGATGGAAACCTAAATCCACGGGGGTCGTAATTAAAAAAAACCCTTACCGCCAGGAACATAGCACTACTGAAAAAGGTATCAGATCATCCCCGTGTTTCCACAGCATGGTCCATTGATGGTCGGATCTTTGGATTAATCAAATCATAAAATGGCACCGAAACAAAATGGAGGATCACCGGTGTGAGTGATCTTACAAACTTATAACCACTAAAGTTGACTACCATGTACTTTTTATGAGAACTCTATGGACTTCATGAACTCTTTACCACTTGCAAACTTGAACTTTTTTGCTTTTTCAAGGGATTTGGGTAACCCTTCTTTAATATGATATTTTTTATGACCAGGACCAAAACCTTTCACATGATGATAATGATATTTCACCCATTAATCTTAATTCATTTTTATATTCAGTCAAAGTGATTTTAATTATTTCTTTGATAATTCACTAAAACTTTTTCTATGCTACATATAAATGCTTGTAGTTTATTAAGGAATTTTGATACCATAAATGTATTTTTTATTTCTTCTTCATGTAAATTTACTGCCTTAGCTATTACAGAAACCTGGCTTCATACTGATTCAAATCTTTGATCAATTCAAATTCCAAATTATACCTTCATTCACAGGGACAGGGGTGTTAAACGAGGTGGGGGAGTTGGATTTTATATGAATGAATTAGTACCATTTGTTATTAGAAACGATCTTTTATTTGAATCCATGTTTGTTGAGGTTAAACTCAATAATACAATTCTTATCTTAGGAGTCATTTATAAACCTCCTGATGTCCCAATATCTACTTTCAATGATGAATTATCGGGTATTTTGCAAAACATACAAAACGAAAAGATTACCAGTGATTTCAATATTGATCCTTTGAAGCATGACCATTTGCCTCATATTTCACATTTTCTTGATTGAATGTATTCTTATTTTTATTTGCCATTGATATCAAAACCAACAAGGATTACATCCTCATCATCATCACTCATTAATAATATTTTTTCTAATGATTCAACTGTAAATTCAAGATCTGGCATTCTATTATCTGACATAAATGACCACTTACCAATCTTTTGTTTTAGGAATTTTGGTTCTAGTTTACCTCTTATTAACACAAATAAGCTTCTTCACCATAGGAGAGATACTAGTACTAAAGCACTACACAATGTCAAACTTGAACTTTCCTCTTTTGACTGGGGACCTCTATTTAATGAAACTGATGCAGATGTTGCATATAATTTAGTTATTGATAATGTTCACCATATTATATCTAAACATTGTATTGTTGAAGAATTTAAGGTTAATTCTCAAAAGCTCCAATCTCCATGGATAACACAAGGTATTGTAAGATCTATTTCCAAAAAGAATAAGCTTTAAAAGAAATATCTTTCTCATCCCTCTATTAAAAATAAGTGCAAGTACACACAGTATAAAAATAAGCTTACTAACATTATCAGATTGGCTAAAAAGATACAATTTTGAAAAATGTTTTGATGACATTTAAAACAACCTAAAGAAAACTTGGGATATCATTAATAAAATTCTTGGTCTTACTTCAGCCAAAACTCCTATTGATAAAATTAAAGATAATGACAATTATATAATCGATAAACATGTAATGGCTGACACATTAAATGATTATTTTGTTAATATAGGTACCAATCTTGCTAGTACAATCCCCACATGTAATTCAAATTTTTGTGATTTTCTTTATGCAATCCCAACATCTTTGTTTCTATCACCAACTAACTGCTCAGAAATTAATGACTTAATTATGAATATGAAAAAAGGTGCTTGTGGTATTGATAATATTTCTGTTGATTTTCTTGAAGATAATTGTTTCACTTTAGCAGCTCCTTTTATGTTTATCTTTAATTTATCAATTTCCACTGGTGTTGTACCACTTCGTTCCAAAGAAGCTAAAGTAACTCTGATATTTAAAGGTGGTGATTGTTTATGTGTTTCTAATTGTAGACCCATCTCAGTACTTTCATCATTATCTAAAATTCTAAAACGTATTATTTACAAATAATTACTACTAATTTCCTTGATAAGAATAAGACACTTAGCAACAGACAGTTTGGTTTCGTAAAGGTCGTTCTACTGCTATGGCAGCTTTAGATGTCACTCATAAATGGTTTTAACAATAGGAAGTACTCATTAGGTATATTTTGGGACTTATCAAGCTTTCGACACTGTCAATCATAACATTCTTTTTGCTAAATTGTATCATGGTATTAGAGGAGTGGCCTACAATTGGTTTGTCAAACAGACATCAGCTTGTATCCATTGATAACACTTATTATTCATCATATCATAATTTAAATTGTGGTGTGCCCCAGAGGTCAAACCTTGGGCCTTTGTTATCTTTGCTATATGTAAATGATATTACTTATTCTTCACATCTTTTATGCTTTACACTTATTGCTGATGATACTAGTATTTTGTATAGGCATAACAATTTTGATAATGTCATTTCAGTCATCAACTCTAATTAAAACATGTTGCGAATTGGTTTAAGGTTAATAGGCTATCTTTAAATATCAGCAAAACTCATTTCATGGTTTTTCATCTTCCATCATAACAATATTTTAACATTGATATATCGATTGATAATTCCCAAATTAATTGTGTTAATGCCATCAAATTTGTAGGTTTATACATCGACCCTTTATTAAAATGGTCTTCTCATATTAATAAGATTAGGACATCTGTTTCTAAAATAATTGGGGTTTTCTATAAAATTAAAGAGTTTGTACCTAGTTACATCCTTAAAAATTCATATAATACTCTTATTCTTCCTCATTTAATCTATTGCAATGAAGTATGGGGTAATGCTCACCCTTCTCATCTATATCAATTATTCATCAGAAAAAGGCTATTCGTATTATCACCCAATCAAGTTTTTGAGCACATACATCCCCTCTTTTTACTAGATTATATGTTTTCTTAAAAAATTTGATATCCACAGACACCAATGCACTGTATTCATTTTCAAATTTGTTAATCAACAATTACCAGATATTTTCAAGGATTACTTTTCTTTTACTCATAATATACATTCCCACAACACCAGGTTCTCCCATCATTTATTTTCTCATCCCATAAATTCTGACCTTTTGAAACATCTAATGAAGCATCATTGTATCTAATGGTTTTAAGTTCTGGAATCAAATATGCGATTCTATAAAAAAGCTAAAAACTGTAAATTATTTTCTGATAAGTTAAAAAAGACACTTATATCTAAATATGACCAACTCTACTTTACCTTCATGTATTTTCATCTCCACTTAGTTTATGATTATATTTGATGTCTTATCTATTTGAACCCAACCACTTTATTACTTTTCATCTAGGCTTCTTTATGTTACTGGGTGGGGGGAAGGTGGGGGTTCCTCTCTTTCTTCTATTTTCACAAGTTCAATTTTCTATACATTTCCTTTGTGATTAATTATTCAATTTAAGTTACGGTGGGCTTCTTGTAAAAGCTCCGGCTTCTAAGCCCTTCCACCATTTTCTCATAAATTGTTACGGGTTTTCATTATAAATATTGTATTATATGCATGAAAATGGAAAGTAAATCAAATAAAAGCAATAAGCATCACACATATCTAAAAAATATTCACCCACCAAATACAGCTGAATATTCTTGATCAATTACCAATACAATTTCAGACACTTTCAAGGTGTATTAATAGCACAAAAAAACATGGATATTTATTTTACTTATTTCACAAACATATATCAATTAAACATATATATTTTTACAAACATATATTAGATAAGCATATATATTTTACAAACATTAGATAAATGTTGAAGACTAGGGTCTAGAAACACCACATCCCACCTCCTCCATAAACTCCTTTCGCCCACCCTTTGCAGGAAAAGTATTCTTTTCTTCTGGATACTTAGCCATGTTGGCATCCCTGGCAATGACAAGGTTGATGCAGCCGCTAAGTTTGCCCTCAACCTTTCCCTACCCCATTTCCCAAAACCCTTTCTGACATCAAACCGCTTATTACTTCCCTTGTTTGTGACTGCTGGCAAACCTCATGAGACTCCCAAAATTGATAACAAACTCCATGTCATCCAGACCACCATTCCGATGAAACCCCACCATTCACAACCTCTCTCATGTCGACAACGTTCACGTTACCCATCTTAGAATAGGTCACACCCACCTCACTCACTCCCATCTCCTTATTGGCTCCCCCAACCCCTCTGCAACAATTGCCATTGCACCCTCACAGTCCATCATGTTCTCCTTGCTTGCCCCCTGTACAACCTTTCCAGAGCTTCCCTTGCTCCCCACAACTCATTAGCCCAGCTCTTCCTTCATCATGCTTCCCTCTACAACCATATTTAGTCCTCCTCTCCCACCCCCCCACTCTGTACTTTTGTTTTCTTTACCCATGCACCTCCTCTCTCGATCTCAGCTTTCTGGCTTTTAGTTCTCGTGTTTCTCTCAATCTCCTCCTGTTTTCTTTCCTTCGTACCTCTGGAATAATCTAACCTCTCAGGCATAATTTGATCCTCGCTGTCGTGGGGCTGTAAGCCCTCATGAAACAAACAAACAACTAGAAAAATATTCCTTCACTTTTTGGCTAAATGCTCCTTTCAGAATTTTTGAATATATCTTAATGTATTCCATTTTCACAGGTGACACAACCGTGACTTTTACCATTAGGATCTACAAGTCCAGCGACCCAAGCGTATATGTAGAAGAATCAGTCAGTGTTGTTGCTGTGAATGCTGATCTCATTGCTGTTATCACCGGGGGCAACCGACAGAAGGTTGGAAGAGACAGTGGCTCGATGACCCTGGATGGAGTTTGTCTTTTGACCCTGATAGTGAGGATACTGCTTTAGCGTATCAGTGGCTGTGCGAGCAGGTATTGTGACACAAATTATATCTTATCTTCCTCAATTTAAAGAGAAAAAAATATCTTTTTCACGATGGATACATTTCATTTCCAGAAACGTTTTCCTCTTGACTCTGTAGAGGATTTGATATTAAGTAAAATTGCATTATGGTCAGAGAAGAAGCTGGAATTAGTTTTCAAATCAAGACATCTCTGAGCTAAATGTGGGAATAACAGAAACAATCCTATAAAACTATAATGACTTATTTTAAAAGAATTTTACTCACTTTTTTAACTGCATAACACTTATTATGTACATAAATGACTTTGCAGTCTTATTTATGTCATTTTAAGTTCTTAATTGCAAGTAATTCTTGTCTGTCTATATGTTTGATATTCAAAGATAAAATATATGTGATCTTACAGAATTTTGAAATTGGTCTACTAGCAAAGGCATTTGATTTGTATTTTTATTGTTAACCCTTTGAATTGAAAGATTTTTGGTTGTTTCTCACAATCTTAGTCATTGAACATTACCGGCAGCAACATTTATTTATTAGCATGATATTATTTTCTTCATTTTCAAATGTTAAGGCAGGCAGGAGTATAGAGGTAACATATTTGTAAAGAAAGAAGTGCATTGCCACTTCAAGCATTAAAGCAATTCAGCATGCGTCTTATCTTATGTGTATCCCTTTTACAATAATGTACCCAATGTTCCAGTGATTTTGATCAATTCCATGTTTTGTTTTTTTTATTATCTTGGCATATAAGTTTGTTGCTAGAATTTAGATTCCTTTTTGTTCAGTCTTTTATAGAACTAGAACATTTATAAAATACCAGGACAATTGTTGTTTATTGCAACCGAGTATTGTGCAGCCATTTCCTATATTGTGCAAATTATTGTCATGTACATGTACATATTGTATTTTCATAGAATGTCAAAAGTGATGGATTTACTCAGGGTTGGAATACCTTGCAACAGTTCCCACAAAAATAAAGAAATAATGGCTGCTGTTCCAGCAGCGCAAGCCATATTGGTGTGGGGTCCAGGGGTCCGTTTATGGGCCTTGGCTGAGTCAAGGGTTGGAACTTCTTTTGGCAGTCAAGGGGGCGAAGAACTTTGAGGTTTTTCATGCTTTTGAGCCTTCAGAACTTTGAGGTTTTTCATGCTTTTTAGCCTTCAAAATGCATGTAATTCTTGATGGAAGGCATTCCGTGCAAACCACATTCACAACATTCGCAAGATTTTCCAACCTTGGATATACCATAGATTTAGATATTTTTAGATATCAGATTATTAAACATTTAGATAGCATTGACATGTTGTGTACATTTCTTTTATTTCCCCAACTGCCATTGTTGACTATTTTTGGTGGTTCAGTAAAAAAAACACATAAGCACCATTGACCTTTGATGTCACTCATGCATGGTAAATATCAATATTGAGTGGATAGATTGTTTACAGCACCAATTAATCTCTAAACAATAAGTGCAGCTGGTATATAAAATATGTTCTCATAGCAAGGAGGAAAGTGGGGATATCTGCATGATTTTAAGCATATGTACACGATATGGAGGCAGTCAGAAATAAACATTTTCATTGTTTTGCCTTTGGAAGGATTTTCAATTGTCTGAACTACTCATTTTGTTTTTGAGCTGCAAATATCTTCACCTTCTTTCCCTCCTCTCTGTCCCACCCCTCTTTCCACTTTGTCCTAACTCAAGCACCTTAGTTTTTAAGACCCCTTGACACATTTGACTGACTGTCGCAGTGCCGTTAAACATAAACAAACCAAACCAATATCTTTAGAAATCAGTAGGATTATAATTACTGTCTTCTTTTTGTTTATTTTTCCCCATAGAAGTGCTTAAAGGTTGGTTCAGTGTATCCAGGTTGTAAAAATCACAAAATCTCATCAAATATTGCAACTAGATCTCATAAAGCATTGCAACAAAATACACAAAGAATATGAAGAAATGTCAGGATGTGATGTCACAACTAGTCTGATGTCAGTTGTTCTAAGCAAATCTTATAGAACTTGAATATCTTCTTAACAGAACAAGATTTTTAATGCTTTCTCTATGAATATGTTCCTGTTATAGTTGTCTTTCATATACATGACCTGAACTAATCCTTTATCTGACAGTTAAGAGTAATGTTTTTTATCTTATTTGCCCAATTTATGTTATCATACATTCTGTGATTCTGGTAAAGTACCCCAATTATTTGTTTATACATCAATGCACACATTGACTTACAACACTTTTGCACTCAGCTTATCTGTTTGTGGTGATGCGCTCTCAACTATGTTGTGATTAGAGCGGTTTGTTGATTCAAAATAACTGACATTGAAGTTATAAAACCTATTTAATGTACCCTTTCTCACCAATCATTAATTCATACAATTTGTCAATTTAGTTTTCTAGGTGAAATAAATGTTGAGAATCATTTCATTTCTTATTTTACCCTCGCTAAATGATTTGTGTTTGAAGTGCATTTCACCTTATAATTTCAATTACCCAGATGTGCTGAACTTTAACAGTTTATTGAGCACGGACTCAGAAAAAGTCTTTTAGTTTTTATTATCCAAGCCTGTAACTTTCTTGAAGAGCATGATGGCATTAAATATTGATGTTGATATTATTTCATATGTACAATTGTAAACTCTCAATCCTTTTTACAATATATATTTTGTTGTATTCGTGACAAGACCAGAGGCCTAGTTTCACTACATAAATAATTGAATTGAATTGAATGGAATTAATATCAGTCTTACCCATAGCATGACTTGTCCTTCTCCTTAAAGATTTGTTCCAGCAAATGATAACCACAAACTTACTGTAGCAAATAGTGAGACCACTTTATCTTAATTAAAATAACCACACAATAAGGACTTCACCCATTGCTAATATGATACTCAGCACCAACTTCCACAACAACTAAGGTTTTAGAATAAAGAAAATAAAGAGGAAAAATCTGACCCGACCTGCTTATTTATCAGGTTGGGTCTGACTGTTTGAAACTTTAAGGAGCAGAACAACTAATGGAAATAAATATACAGAGAATGCTTGGTTGTTGAATGAATTCAACATGTTTTCTGAAATTCACCAAAATCATGATTTTTCCCCATTGGCTCATATAATAAGGAATTATAAAAGTCATTTTATTTCAAAAACTGTTGCTTCAAATTTGTTTTTGGTCCAAATATGTCTCTTTTTTTGGTCCAAAATATATATATATATTTTTTGGCCAATTTTATCAATAAATTTGATTAATGATTAATTTATATGATCTTAACACAAATATCTATTTCTCTCTATTTCTCTTTCTCTATGTCTCTCTTCTTGTGTTTGCATTTCTTTATACAAAATAAAAGTATCCCCTTTCACACTATTCCCTAGATACTTGCAGTAGCGAAAAGAAAATGCATAGCTGACTTTATTCAAAATTTGATATGACAATGAGCAGATGATTCTATTGAAAAACCTAAATCATTATTTGATATGACAATGAGCAGATGATTCTATTGAAAAAAGCCCAAATCATTCAATTGCAAGTGCACAATTAATTTTGATTTGATAGACAAATATTTGTTGAAGTATTTATTTCATTAATGTTAATGTTATTAGTTTCTCTCCAGACACTGTCATAGCTTAGCCCTGGTTTGCTGTGTGCATTGGTATTGCCAGGCTTATATTTTTGAGCTTTGGGGAGGGACATGATAGTAAATGTGCTGTTCGTAGGTGTTTTGCAGACAAAACGTTAATTCTTCAGAGAAGGAATAACTCACGGGGAGATGGGAACAAATATTTCTAGGAGGGGGAAATTCCCTATGCCAACACCACTATTAATATGAATTAATTTACAAATTTGAATTACAATTAATAATCATCTTTATCACAATCTTGTTTCTTCAGACCACAGACAGCAGTGCATGCTGGTCCTTCCACCCAGATCACACAGGAAGTTTGCTTTTGAACAACTCCCTGGCATCCCAAAGTGTTCTGACCTTTGACCCTCAGCATCTCCAAGCAGACAAAACTTATCAGTTCACCCTGATTGTTAGCTCTGGGTCTCGTTCAACATCTACAAGTGTGTATGTTCTGGCTGAGGCCGGGGACCCACCGAGGGTAAGGAATTTTTATGTTACTGAATTGATGATATATGATAATGAAATGATAATATATGTTAATGAAATGATAATATATATTAATGAAATAATAATAATATATGTTGATGAAATGATAACATATGTTAATGAAGTGATAATATATGTTAATGAAATAATAATATATATTAATGAAATAATAATAATATATGTTGATGAAATGATAATATATGTTATTGAAATGGTTGGTTAATTGGTTTACCAAGGTTTATAACATCCCAACAGACCTCCATTGGAGTATTTACATCAAGATGCCCACAGCCATTTTATTAACCAATCGTGGAGCACTAATTGGAGACCCACTAGACTAGAAAGTTGAAGCTTTACCGCACTGCCATGGAGGTCTTTAAAATGATAGTGTATGTTAATGAAGTGATAATATATGTTGATAAAATGATAATATATGATAATGAAATAAAGATATATGTCATTGAAATAATAATATTGTGTATTTAATAATATACCTGTATCAGTTCCTCTCCATAAGCAATATGTGACACAGGTTACATTTAGACCCAGCACATACAGTAGAAGGGTTGTGATAAATATGTTGGATGTTTCAAACTTGTGCCTAATTTGTAACAAAGCTAACCAATTTAAAAGCATGCATCATCAAAGAGTGTGTACGTGCAAGAAGGTCTTCTGTGTGTGTGTGGGGTGGGGGAGGGGAGGGGGGAGAATTTGCCTTTTAGTCGATAATCTTGAGTACCTGCATGGGCAAAATTTGCCTACCGAAAGTGGGGGGCAAAGTCAAAAGTCGGGGAATCATACTAAGATGCAAAGAATCATCATACAAAAGGTAAAATAGTGGGGGTAGTGGGCAAGTGCCACCCTTGCCCCCTCAAATCCCGCCTATGAGTACATGTTAGTGGGTGTGGTATGATAAGAGGTGACAGCTAGCAAGAGACTGACTTAATAGATAAGAGAGTTGATGGTAAACTATTTTACAGCTGTGGTGGCCTAACAGAATTTATTAGAGCACAGATGGTATGAATTTGAATTTCTCACTGAAATTTCATTGTGATCTAGTGGTCATAGCATCAGCTTAGCAAGCTAGAGGTTCTAAGTTTAATGCTCTTATGGGTCTGCATTCACCAGTGCTTTACAAGTGGTTTATCAAACGGCCGTGGACATCTCTATATAATCTTACCTGCTGAGAAAAGGATGTAAAATGCCCAATCTACTCACCTACCTATCTGAAATGTCTTTCAGATTTCAATAGAACCTGTAAGCATACTCGTAAATTTCACTCCTCCATTGTTCTGCTGTAGGTATCAATAAACCCATTCTTGGAGAAGAAGGCTGTCAGTGAGATTGTCTCCCTCTATGCCACCATCTTCCATAGCGCAAGCATCTCCACGGCAGTATGGACGACCTCTGACACAGATCAAGGTAAGAACGAAGAAATTAAGGAAGATCTTAATTTCTTTTTGAGTTATTTGTAAAATAGTTGAAGGTTGAAATTTGGTGACCTTTGTGTATTCATCAGAGATAGTCAATTTCATTCAGAATATTTGACCGAAGAATAAAAGTAGAGTGGATTTATTTAGATGTAGAAAAGATACTTCTTTGACATCAGCTAAACATCATTTAGCATGCTTGGCTCATATGCTTGGCTTACTACCATTCATGTTTGGCTCATACCATTTAAGATGCTTAACATACAACCATTTATCATGCTTGGCTCATACCATTTAGCATTTTTTGCTTATACCATTTATCATGCTTGGCTCATACCATTTAGCATTTTTGGCTCATACCATTTAGCATGCTTGGCTCATACCATTTAGCATGCTTGGATCATACCATTCTGCATGCTTGACTCATACCATTTAGCATGCTTGGCTCATACCATTAAGCATGCTTGACTCATACCATTTAGCATTTGGGGCTTATACCATTTAGCATGCTTGGCTTATACCATTTAGCATTTTTTGCTCATACCATTAGCATGCTTGGCTCATACCATTTAGCATGCTTGGATCATACCATTTAGCATGCTTGGCTTACTACCATTTAGCATGCTGGCTCATACCATTTAGCATGCTTGACTCATACCATTTAGCATGCTTGTCTCATATAATTTATCATGCTTGGCTCATCCCATTTTGCATTTTTGGCTGATACCATTTAGCATGCTTGGCTCATACCATTTAGCATGCTTGGCTCATACCATTTAGCATGCTTCACTCATCATTTAGCATTATTGGATCATAATAATTAGCATGATTGGTTAATAACATTTAACATGATTAGAGCATGTCATTTAGCACAATTGGATCATACCATTGAGCATGTTTGGATCTTATCATTTAGCACTCTTAGATCATACTATGGTGCATGTTTAAATCATACCATTAGGATTGGATTGTACCATGTAGCATGAGTGGAACATATTACTGTTAAAAAGTGCTGTAATGATATGTACTGTAATTATCGTGATATCGCGATATTTCTTTTCTCACGACATGAAATCTGCCTATTAACACATATCGCGATATCAAAAACTAATACAGTTCTAAGAAATTTTAGCACAACTAGGCTAGGCTAGTTCGTATGTTATAATACTAACATTACGGTAGTCAATCTAAAACTCAAGTTAGGACATGATCGTTTTTTAATCATCTTTAAAAATGTAAAAAATATTGTGACACATGAAAAGAAATAATTAAAATCGTGCTCCTTCACCCCACACTGGCACACTCCGATGTACATTGGCAAAAGAACTAAAACTTTGCCCAGAAAATTCCTCTCACTTGGATGATTCATGGTCACGTTGGCTGAATTACCAACATGTCTCACTTGGATGATCATGGTCACATTGGCTGAATTACCAACATGTCTCACTTGGATGATCATGGTCACATTGGCTGAATTACCAACATGTCTCACTTGGATGATTCATGGTCACATTGCGATGTCATATTGCGATGTACATGCGATGCGTGATAAAATCTAGAATGTAATAGTCCCGCGATCATGTCATCTGCTAGATGGAAATCATTCTTGTTTCTTGTGTTCATCGTTCATATGCATACATACAGACACAATTTGTGTTGTAAGTCAGTTTTGTTGAAAAATATTGCGATATGCCAATATTTCGCGATAATTTGTTCCATGATAATTGATACATAATACAGCAATATCATGACAGCACTACTGTTGAATCTATGTTAGCGCATGTCAACATGAATTTGTATGTGAAAGGTGGTTGATCAGTCTTTTATTGAAAAATGTGAGCTAACTCTTTGCAAAATTAATCTATATTTTCCCTTAGAATTTGCGTACCTTGATTTGACGGACTCAAACAACTGGGTCGCCAGACCAAGTGTGATTTCATTGACCAACTCTATTTCTGTTGCCTTCATAGCCATCACTCCGGGTGAGTCTGAATGAAATATTTTAAACCAGTTTCCTACAAATTCAATTTAAAAAATACCTGTCTTTTTTAAATATGCATTAAATTGAAAGATAATTTTTCTTTAGTTTTGGACGACGACGACGAGTGAACACACAATTACAATGATCGGGTTGTCGTCTGCGTATTTGGTTATGATAGTGACAATGCTATCACGAAACGCCTAATGTTACCCGGACAAGAACACAGGTTCGACGTACGGACAGACATAACATCGACAACCAAGTCAATGTCCACGACCTTTGATAACCAGTTGTGGTGCACTGGCAGACTGGCGTGTCTACCCAACCCAGGCTTGAACCCGGGTCCTTGTGGTCTGTAGACATGTATGATAACCACTACACCATAGTTAGTAGACAGTTAGTTAGTTTTGGGATGCATTCCTTGTCTTTATATAATGCTTGTTATGAATATTCATCAATCATGTGATTATCCTGTCATTACATATATAAGTAGCATTGAAAAGTTATCAATCATCATGTAATTATCCCCTCATTACAGATGTGTTATACTTGCTATGAATATTCATCAATTATCTCATCATTATCCCTCATTACATATGCATGTTTCTATGAATATTCATCAATCATGATTATCCTATTATTCCAGATAGATTAGCCTTTTTATGAATATTCATTAAACACGTTTTGATTTTCCCCTCATTACAGACACACTCATAGCAGGTGCATCCTACTCTTTCCAATTGACAGTGACCACAGATGATGGTCAGTCAGGAGACTCCACTGTGGAGGTGACCATGCGTGGTGATGTCACGTCATGCATCTTAGGCCTGCAAGATGGGTCAAGTAATTACACTGAGTTTGACCAGGTAAGGGTATCCTTCAGCCGTGAATGCCTGCTAGTTCATTTCACCTCTAGCTTTATTTTAAATGAAATATTCATCA
Source organism: Chiridota heheva (assembly GCA_020152595.1). Classification (NCBI taxonomy): domain Eukaryota; kingdom Metazoa; phylum Echinodermata; class Holothuroidea; order Apodida; family Chiridotidae; genus Chiridota; species Chiridota heheva. The sequence continues at coordinate 805,320 of JAIGNY010000835.1, forward strand.
TATTTAGTAAGAGCTTCCCTATTTTCCTACCTTCAAACCATTTGTACTATATAATACAGGAGATAATGGAAACTGTTGGATTGATATATAACTCAATAATTCTTTGGTACCATGTTGGCATTTAATTGTAAGATATCTTGTAGACATGAATTTTAATTGTAAGATTTCTTGTAGACATGATATTTAATTGTAAGATTTTTTGTAGACATGACATTTAATTGCAAGATTTTTGTAGACATGACATTTAATTGCAAGATTTCTTGTAGACATGACATTTAATTGTAAGTTTTTTTGTAGACATGACCTATTGCTTTTATTAAATCTTGTTTTTCTTTCGTAATCCAAAATTCTTTTTACTTTTAAAAGACTGCTGAAACATATTTTTTTGAATAGCATTCCAGAAGGAACTGTCGCCATGCAGCAAACTTTTGACACTTGGCTTCTATTCTTAATTGTTTGAATCTTTATTCTTCTTAACAGGTCACATTCCTGGTTGAAAACTGCGTGGCGGATGAGGACGCATACCCTTTGACCTATCAGCTCTTCTTGGAGCAGATGGATGGAAGCCTCGGAGCGATATCAACAGTTGATTCGTCATTTATAATTAGATCTCCTGGCAGGCCGTCCAATACCGGAATGAATACATTCGTCGTGGAGGTAAGCCGTCAAACCCCTAGCATGATCCAGAAGATATTGTTTTGGATTAATGTGTTTCCTGCAATGTGATTGGCTGAGAGGGGACATACTTCTAATTTGTATAGTCCATTATGATGAAATATATGGACGTTGTCAAGTATGGAGAAAGGAATTAATATTTTAAGAGGTTGTTTGGAAAAAATAATGAATAATCAAATATGTTTTAGCCTTAACCACTCATATCTTGTTGCATGTACTGAAATAATTGAATGTCAATGAGCTGGTAATTTGCGTACAAATCAAGTAAAAACATGTGCATGTTATGCACTAGTGACTTCCAATCTGAAACACATGCTTGTTATGTGCAGTGCCATGATATGGCAATTTGCAGTGTACTTATTAAAGTTAAGGCACAGAGAAACAAATTGGAAAGCTTTTATTCACAAAGGTTTGCCCTTTTATTCTCTTCTCTACTACAAATGAATTCTTCTTCATCACTACCACCTACTCTTTCACCTCCAATCAGCTGTCCTCACCATTTAGTTTACCTTTTTTTAAATTGCATCATTTGTTCTTTGAAGTTATTTGACCTCTCTGGTACTTTATAAGTTTTGCTGTTGACAAAACATAGTATAATATAACAAGATTACAGGTTAAAAGAATGGTTGACTAACCCCATGAAAAGCCCAAACTAACATTATCAACACGAATCAAAAATACAGAAAAAACTAAACAAAATAAAAAATGTCCAGAGTTTGTAAAGAACTTATCAATGTTTACTTTTAAAGACTGTGAACAGAATCAGAGCTAACCGTCCACTCGGGCAAACCAATTCACTCATTAACAATCCTTTGAGAAAAGCTAAAACACTGAACATCTATGAGAACTCATTAGTCAACTTCAAAACTTACCAGGTGTCACATGAGTATTGGCTAAAACATGTCTGAAATTACAGGAAGTCAAAGCATCACTACCAGATAGGAATTTATAAACCTGAATCACAATCATATCGCTGGGTATTAAATCTTCTCATATCAAGAATTTACCGCAGTTTCATCAACCACTTAGTTTGGTTGCATTTTTCAGTTTGCCAATAGCTATAATCATGAATCTTTTGATGATAATTGATTAATTTCTTTAATTTTTGTAAAAAAAATGATTCAAAATGTTCATTTCTTTGTAGGTCTGTGATTCATACAGATCATGCTCATTGTTCTCTGTCTCCCTGGACGTGCTCACGAAAGAATTCACTACTGAGGAGGTAGTCAACCAGTATGAAAATGATGTCAGTCAAGAAAAGTTTAAACGTAGGTATTATCTAACTGTCTTTTCTACATTGTAAGCAATGCATTAACCCACTTCGGTAGCCATTGTCAAAATTTAAAACATCGAGTCCTGCTAGGTTTTAGTGTGTAATTCCCTTGGGGCCTGGAAGGTTTTTTCCAAATTTTGTGTAATAAAGGTACTTATATTTGGTACTCAAATAGGTAGGTATTGTATCCTGTAAAGGTACACAAACTATATATTTTATAAAAGATAATAGTCGAAATAACAAAAAAATTATTGATTTTTTGCAATTTTTCAATTAATTTGCATAAATTAGCATAATATAAAGAAAAACATAAGAAATAAAAGATTTTCACCTTATTGTTTAATTCTCTATTTTTTTGCAGGTAAAGTGATAGAAGTAGCAAAAGCATGATAATCAAACATATTGCAATACCAAATTATGTTTCCCCCCCCCCTCCCTCATTTTCATGCACCATTTTCAATAGCAAAATAAGCAATTTTATCAAAGCATTGTAACAGGGTCCCAATTTGAGTACTGTGCATTCCATGTGGAGTTAATGTGTCATCCATTATTTTTCCTGCATCTCTTGCTCAGCATTTCTGTTTGTTTTTTCACAAACTTTTGAACCAAATCTGACCAAAAAATAGATCAAAACAGTCTTTTGGAGATGGATTTGCAGGTAGATTAGCTTGAATACCAGTCACTTCCGTAAACAAATGTTGTCGAGGTTTTGGTAACATTTTCACTGCTCCACTTAGCTTTTTTATCTGCGTTGTCCATGTCGAACTTGATCCAAAAATCACCATTATTTATAGTCAATTCCTCTTCATCACTGTCAAAATAACTCTCGCTATCATTGTCCGTATCAAAATCTACAAAATCTGTCTCAAATCAGACTCATTGTCACTATCTAACGGCAGAGGATGGCCAACTAGTAATGCCATTCTGTGTGTAAATTGCCAATATAAATCTCCACTTCGTTCACGAAATTTTGTCCTGTCTTTGACCCTTATCTTACAAAAACAAGAATGACAGACCCCTACACTTGAAAATAGGTAGAATAAAATGTTTATCTATGTTAATTTTACAAACCAAAAAAGGAAGTACCCCACCAATTTGGATAAATTCCATGTAATTGATGCTATGCATATATGTAATGCTAGTACATGGAAGGAAAAAATATGGATGCGTATACATGATGCTGGGAATCATTGTGTTAAGTAGGTGACAGCATAGGCGGCTGTAAGAGATTTTAGTTGGGAGGGGCAAAACATGATTGGGGGGGGATGGTGCTGAACAACCTTGTACTTATTCATATAATTTAAGCATGTTTGTATTCTTTATTACAAAAAAACAATGATTGTTCAATCTCTGAGGTGGGGGGTGGGGGGCAAGTGCTTTCCTTTGCCCACATAATCCTTTCCTTCCTACCTCTAGAATGATCTGACCTCTCAGGCACAATTTGACCTTCGTTGTCGTGGTGCCGTTAAACCCTCATCAAACAAACAAACATAATAATATGACGAGGATGATTATTTGAGGGTTAAGGAAGCCACATTCTTAAATGGACTATCACAGGAAAGTGGCTCCACATGGCTGTTAGAAATACCATCAATATGTTTATATCCATCAGAAATCAAAATTTAAAATTCTTTTTGCAAAATGAATCCAAAATGATTATTTTTGTGTGTGTATGATATCATGTAATGTATTCGACGTCCTGTAATAAGTGCCTGGGGCACTACAAAAATAAAATTTTATTTTTTAGGGGCAAAGTTTTTTCTTAATAAGCGCCCATGCTCAGGAGTCAAGTACAGTGCAAATTTGGTGAAACAAAGTGAAAGTTAGCCTTATTCTATGTAATTACCACAAATTTCTTCTACCGTATTAAAAGGAATTTGAGATAGCGTACAAAAAAGATATGGAACATAGATACATATAAGCAGCATTCATTACTTATTGATGTTGGGATATGTTACCAGTCAAAAAGTGTTGGGTGGACGCTTATTAGAGGGGGGTGCTTAATACATCAAATATAGTATGTTCATTCAGTTAATTTTACATTATTTGACATGTGACCTTGACAGGTATTGTTACGTATTTTCTCCATTCTGATGTAGGTTTCATAAAGGGTTTGTAGACATAAAAGGGGATATTTTTGAAAAATCCAAGTAAATTACCAATTTTTTTAGAGGAATTATTACTTGCTTTTAACAAATGGATATTTCACAATGCTTTTTTCTGACAGATAAACTACAAGACATGGCTTGCTATTAAGGATTTAAAAAATATCTCACTGATCTGATTTTGTGCACTATTTTTGTCACATGGTTTATAATTCACCTACATTTATTTTACAGAAAATTACATTGCAGCTTTGGTGAACTTGAATGCTCTGTCAAACAGGTTTGGCAATGTGATATATACGGATGCAAATCGCAGACGAAAGAGGGCAGCAGACACTTCAACGGTTGTGGCTTTGGAGAAATTGGAGTTGATCAACAGTACCATAAGAAGTACTGTGATTGATACTAGTACCTCCAAAACATTGATTGATCAGAGTCGGTACATCAAAGCTGGAGATTTATCATTGGAGGATACAGGTATAGAATGAAACACCCTTGTTATTGGTCATTGTATTATTAAAGGTATATAGACAGGTAGCAACAACATGAGCTTAAAGGCCACCCCCTCTCTACTTTGTTTTTGTTTCAACCATGCACCTCTCCTCTCGATCACAGCTTTCTGACCTTTTGTTCTTGAATTTCTTCCATTCTCCCCCTGTTTCCTTTCCTTCCTACCTCTAGAATGATCTGACCTCTCAGGCACAGTTTGACCCTCGTTGTCGTGGTGCCGTTAAGCCCTCATCAAACAAACAAAGGCCAGTTATTGTCTCTACTATGCGGAGTAAATAGATTTCAATTCGTGTGTTTTGATTGGTTGAAACACAATGGTACAATGTACACTTCAATTGATAGTCCAATCAGTATCGTTTTGGAATCAAATGTACGCCGCCACATTTTAATCACGATAGATGGCCTTTAATGGATTTTCGTTTTTTCATATATGATAAAGAAAATTTATACAAACATAGTGCTGTAATAACTATGTTGATATCTTATTCTGTTTAGAAGTTGTAAGACTTCAAGAGTAAAAAAATGTTTTTAAAAACACCTTGTACAGTATGTCATTCAGCTTTGTGATGTCATCAAGGCTAATCCAGCACAATTCTTATGTATTTCTTATCAATTTAATCACACTTTTTTTGCATTATCGAACAGCATTTTGGGTTCATTATAGAAATAGGGTGGAATATATAATTTACAAGAAAACATTTTGTTTTTTTCTTGGTGTACATCATATTTTCAAGGAGAAAATAATCCAAATTATTTTTAAATAAATACAAAAGACGTTTTCTTGAAATTGTCTCCATGACATCACAGATGTTAATTGCCAATCTGTCACTTTTGTTAAAATTCAAAAATACTTGAAAATTTGGTAACTTTTAACAGAATAAGATATTAACATAGTTTGTTTTTGTTTTTTTTGTTTCTTAAATTCTTCTTTATCATATATGAAAAATTAAAATCCATGGGAATATTCTTTTTACTAAAAACCATTCAAACAGTAAAAACATGCCAAAATGTTTCTCTTAAAGGCACCTGCACCCGATGCCTGAGTTAGTCCTAAAAACTCAGGTATGACAATTGCCAACCTGACTTCCTGTTCAGTGTATTGTGTTTTCACTCAAAACAATTATTGTTTATCTGCCATTTCCATGTACACCACAGCCGAGTAGCCCAAGGTTATTTGTGTGTATAAGACTACAGAAAGCCGGTTCTGAGTAATCAGGGCACTTTTGTGATTGAAATAAACTCATCCATGCTGGGTATCTTAGTGGAAGAAATTTGTTTGCAAAATGGTGATGAAAATAGCTATGTATCATATGGCTGAGGTGGTGTGTGCATTAACTGTAAATGATTGACGGACCGCTTCTCGTAAGGAAAGATATTGCTTCATGAGTTTCATCAAAATCAGTCACATGACTTGTCGTTCTCCTTAAAAATTTGTTCCAGCAAATCATAACCACAAACTTACTGTAGCAAACAGTGAGACCACTTTATATTAATTAAAATAACCACACAATAAGGACTTCATCCATTGCTAATATGATACTCAGCACCAACTTCCACAATGACTAAGGTTTTTAGATTAAAAAAAATAAAGAGGAAAAAGCTGACCAGACCTGGTTATGTATCAGGCTGGGTCTGACTGTTTGAAACTTTAAGGAGCAGAACAACTAATGTAGAAATTGACCATTTTACAGCATTTTTAATCTTAGCTACCTAAGTAGCATAATTTGTGCAATATTTTATGACCTCGGAATGGGACAACTAAAAAAGTGCTTATGTTAACTTATTGTAGTTTAGTCCTTCCCATAAATGGGCAGTTAAATGCAATTTGAGAACCTTTTGTATTTAAAATTAGGGAAAGAAATATAAAGAATTAGATTAAAGAGTTTTAGCTGTATTCCTGTACATTGGTGATTCTTAATAGGCAGCCCATGGGCCAAATCTGCGCGCCAGACAATCCAATCTGGTCCGCGAACAATAATCATTATATAATGCGATACAGTGCATTGCATGTAAGATCAATCTGATTAAGATCGGTCAAAATTGCAAAATACCCATTTATTTTGGTTTTTCCTAGGCAGATCAGCTCCCTAAAACATCTGCTTATGAAATAAAAATCTTATCTTTAGGTCCGCTATAAATTGGGCTCATGGCTTGTCAAAGGAAGGTGGATAAGAGAACTGCCGATATCTGGCATACATCCTGCTAATCGCGCACGCTCTCAACTTGTTTGTATTCAGGGATTCTTTTGACGTGTTTTGTTTGTCACATGATGCTGGTTTTGCCACGCGATTGGCCCATGGTCTGAAGCTGTTGTGAAATGATGGCCCTTTGCAAAATTCAATTAAGATTCCTTGCTGTACATCATCACTTTAGTGTGCGCTGAATTCTTTCACAAACTTTGATTTGTCATAACTTAAAAACTACCTGTCTATATACTTTTAATCAACATTATCTGGTCAAAGATTGAAAAATCTTGCAGTCTTTTTGCACTTTTCTTCCCTCTGGTGTATGTGGGGCTGACAGGGGACCAAGTTAGATTATAATTTAGCAGTCCTATTAATAGGTGGTTTACTGTAAAGAGAAATTTGTGACTTATTTTTAATTGACCACTGGAATCGTAATGTCAATTATTATCTACATATCGTCAAACCATTTTTCTTCACCACAGATGACTATCTGGATACTCTGCTCTCATTGGTTGAGGTCTATGTGACATCTGGTGAGGAGATTCCTTCAAGCACGAGTAACCTCCTTCTTGAAGTGGCGTACGATGTCCAATCAGAGGTTGGCACTTCCTCCCAAGAAACTCTGGACAAAGTCATGTAAGTGAGATTGAAGAAAGAAATCTTGAAAGAAATTTGCCCGTAAAATTTCTACTTTCTTTTGACAGAGGAATATCAAAGAAACAGTTTGGTGTGAAAATCATGTTGATATCTTATTCCGTTTTGGAGTTACTACACTTTAAAGATTTCATCAGTGTGACATCATAAAGGCAGATCTAAGATAATTTCTATGTATTTGTATAAAACAAAAAATGTTTTTTTTTGGATTTAAAGTGAGGTTCATGAGCAAATGGACAAAGCATCATGTTCTCATAGAATACATGTTATACCCCATCTCAACATTTAAATAAATGATGCTTCCAAAAATTTAGAAACAGGCAATTAATTTTCAAAGAGATTCAGAAGTTTTTATAGATTTGCATTTATGATGTCACACTATACACAGTGAGATCACTTTTCAAAACAGCCGCACAATTTTTGAAATGTAGTAACTCCTAATTAACAAAATAAGGTATCAACATGAATTTTACACTAATAATGTATGTTTCTTTAATAGCTCTACATCATATATATGAATGTAGAAATTCACAGGAATATTCCTTTGAAATATTTAAAGAATTGTGTGCATCTCAAAAGTAATACAATCATTTAACAAATATAAAAAGTAGTTTGTCTTTTCAGACAAGAGGTGCTGTGGCTTAGTGGATAAGGAGTCATGCTCGTATTAGTAAGGTATCGGGTTCGATTCCCGTTGCGAGCGCTGCATTGTGTCCTTAAGCAAGACACTTTACTCTACTTGCTTCAGTCCACTCCGCTGAGAAAGTGAGTACCAAGAGTTAATCTGTGATGGACTAGCGTCCCGTCCAGGGGGAGTCATGTACTCTTATCCACTTGCGCCATGGAAACCGGGGATCAGTGTATGAGCCTAATGGCTCGATGGAATTAGCTTTTTAGACAAGACACCATTTGGAACAACCTTTACATGATTCAAATGATCGACTGAAATGGCTACTTTTATGCAGAACCAATTTTCTTGCTGGACTAAGTAATTCCTTGTTGGAATAGAAACATTTACTCAAGATGCACAAATTTCACCATAGCTTGGAGTGAAATAAAAATGAAAAGAATTTCAATCTTGTATGACTTAAAAAACATATAAAGCATCCATTCTTCATTTAAAACAGAAAGCAAGAAATCAGCTACATCTATAGATTTGTTTGTTTTGCATGAAAGATTTGAGGCAAAAAATTAAAATATTGTTATTACTTTTCCTAATTGTTGTATATCAATTCTTAACCAACAGCAAAGTGGTTGATGCCCTTGTTTCATCTCAAGTCAATGGTTTGACCCTTGGCGGTGACCCCACAGAGACCAGTAGTGGACTCGGCAAGACATCGGTTCGAAAAGCAGTTCCTACTGGCAAATTTTCAACCGCCTTTGATGATGCTTCTGTAAGCGTGGATCTTGGAGAAGATATTTACAACTTGTAAGTAACCTATCAGGATTAATTCATTGTAGAAGATAAACATTATCATGATTCAGGCTTTTGCTAATGTAAAGACTATTCTGCCAGAATTTAGCTAAGTAATGCATAGATAAACAAAGATAAAGGAAGTTGGAGATAGTGAGGGGCTGCCTAGAGGTGGGTGGGGCATGTGTTACTTCATTGATTTAAATAGGTTTTCAGTCACAACCCTGGTTGCTTAATTAAATATATACTGAAAAATCTGTTTTGTTCTTGCCACAATTATTTATGTAAAATTGTGGCAAAGGTCAGTGGCTCAATTGAATTGAATTGCAAAGGAAACAAAAGGAATTTAAGTGTTGAGTTTGTTGGCAAGAGTTTCATCACAATTTTGAAATAGATATGATACCTATAACTCCACATAATTTACAGAGATCAACACTTTTGCTTTTATGCACCTTATGTTGGAAAATACTAAAACTTTGAAGTCTGACAGTGACACTCAAAGTGTAGGGCAATCAAACAAAAGCTCTTTCCATAACTACATTTTGGATGTGATTTATATGCAGGTATGGCTCCAGCTACAGCTGCAGTTCTGGTAGCTGTGTGGGCGTGACCATCAAGATGAAGATGTTCAACAGCTCCGTGGACACTTACTCCCAAACCAACGAAGACAGGAACAGTCGTGCTAGCAACATTGTAGATATATCCCTCCATGATCCTGATTCAGGTATGAAAATATAAATGATATAGTTTTGCATGATTCCGATTCAGACACAAAAATATATAATTTGCATTATCGTGATTCAGGTATTAAAATACAAATGAAATAATCCTGTGTGATCCAATTTTCGTATCAAATATGAATAAAATAAGCCTGTATGGTCCAATTCGAGTTTGAAAATACTAATGAAATAAGCTGCATGATCCTGTTTCAGGTATGAAAATATCAATGAAATAAGTCTGTATGATCCGATTCAGGTGTGAAATTATAAACGAAATAAGCGTGTATGATCCAATTCTGGTATCAAAATATGAATGAAATAAGCCTGCATTATGTTAATTCAGTTATCAAAGTATAATTGTAATGAGCCTGTGTGATCTGATTCAGGTATGAAAATATGAACAAAATGAGCCTGCTTGATCCTGATTCAGGTATGAAGATTAAATGAAAAAGAAATATGCATCATCCTGATTCAGGTATGAAATATAAATGAAATAAGTCTGCATGATACCGTTTCACACTATACCCACAAACAAACCCAAAATATTTGTAAAACAGCAATAAAATAGGTTAACAACCAATTCCCCCCCCTCCCCCCTCCCCCTCCTCCCCTCGCCTTTTTCACCTCTCATTTTTTTCTTCATATCGTGCACCATTCTTTTATGAATAGCATTCATTTTAATGTATCATCTTTGGCACTAGATGACCTTTTGTTGATGTGCAGTCAATCAACCAGCCAGACAGAATCCAGCTGTTTCCAGCTGAAGGTGGTAATTGTTGAATACCTGCTTAGAGGAGGATGATAGCACAAACAAACAAACTTAAAAGAACATTTGCTGTAAAACCCTTGAAAGTGCATCAAAACAGCAGTGTGTTGACTTTATGTCTTCCTTAGGAAAATTTCTTTGGCATTTAATTCATTTTCATTCCTCATAGGAAATTAACAGGAAGTTCATAAGAGGGGAAGGAAATTTGACTTGATAGATTTTTAACTTTAGAGGTTTTCACCTCGTCATATTGTTTGGCCTAAAGTAGAATATGGTGCATGTACTATTGAATGATTAATAGATAATTAATTGTAATAATTGTTTTAGATTAATAGAATTACCCCCTCATTCAAATGTCAAAGATATATTACTTGTACTATTAAATTGATGATTATTGCACTAATTACTATTAATTCAAATGTTATTTGATATTTTTTACATTTTTCATGCAAGACTTTTTTTCTCCCAAAACACAGATGATGCGTTGGTCATATCAGATCTCACCAACCCAGCGTCCATCAACCTGACTGTCACTCTACCCCAAGCAGGCATGGAATATGAATGTCGCTTCTGGGATTCAAGCCTTTCCTCATGGAGCTCGGTTGGTTTGAGCACAAACCAATTAGATTCAAGCAACTTTGAGTGCGAGACGATTCATTTATCGGTATTTGCACTTGTGGTGGTAGAACCAGAGACAACCTCCACAACCTCACCAGGTAGAGATTTTTTTTTTATTTCCTAAAATTGAAACTGAACAACAAGAGCAATCAACAAGTGTGTTTAGAGTTTAGTTAGATAATGATATGAGGATTAAATATCACAAATGATGTACTCCTTGTGAATCGATGGTAAAGATAGCAATTGTCTTAAATGTAAAAAAAAAAGTGTGGTTCAAGAGTCATTGTATTACTCAATCATTCAGCATTCCTTTCATCATCATCATCTGTTATCTATGGACGGAATAGTAGAAGCAGCTTTGACAAAGTGGTACCAGGTAGATTTATCCATCATGAGTTGCTGAATTTTATTTGTATTGAGTCCCATGTCTTTGGCAATAACCAAAACGTTTGAGGACTGTAGCAATGGCTGTTACACACAACTTTTACGTAGAGTACTGAACATGAGTTGACTGGATCACACTACAAAGAAGGAAGTCTACAGCAACATTCCTCTGCTATTAGAAACTGTAAAACGGCGATGCCTGCATTTAGCTGGATACTGCTTTTACACAAAAGATCAACTGATCTCTCATTTGATCTTCTAGGAACCTTCTGGTGGACATTGAAATCATAGTAGAATGAAAACGTGTTACCCTGACATTATTGCCAAAGACAGCATTCTTTTAAAGCATCGGTATCTGTCATAAGTGACAGTTAATGTTATTAAAAGAGATAAGGTTAAAAAATGTCTTTAAACAATTGATTCTTGAAAGAGTTAACCCTTACTCTACCAGAGCATTTGAGATTACAAGTGTAATTTTAGGGAACTTTTTGGAAAGGAGGCTTTTTCACAAATTTACTTTCATTTTCTACTGTAATAAGTTTATGTTATATGAGAGCTAAGACTTTAAACTCTACGTTGGTTTGCATAAATCTCTGGTAAATTGTGCAAATTTATGCAAATGAGATCATTAATTAAGATTATTAGATGTCCTAAAACTGCTATCTTTGTGATATTCTGCTTTCTTGTGGCTGATTAGAAAAAAATTATTGATAGAATTTATGAATTGTTGAAAGAAGGACCTTTCATTTGATAGTACTCTTGATTTTTTTTGGAACAAGAAAAAAAATCATACGTCAATTTTAATTTTATTGACCTTTTTGACCTAAAATTGACCCCTGATTTTGCCAATGATCTATCTGATAGGATTTGGCACTATGCTTTCCTATAAACATGCATTGTTCCTTTCTGTGGTGCACAAAACTAATATGATATTAAAAGGAAATGTTTACACCAATATTTTAATAAACATCTTATGCAAATAATATGCAAATTAGATAATTTACCTCATTTATTATACACAGACTTAAAATTTGAAGTTTATGAGCCAATTTTAGCCATTGAAAGCTTTGAAAATACTTCTATTTATTCAGGATATACTGAAAGTCTTGTAGAAACTTACTTTTGTTGATTCCTGTTAAAATTGTTGGTGAAAAGGTACTCAATAATGGTTCAAAGCATCAGTAAGCATGTTGACGTTGCCAAACTTGGTATCCTTCAGTGACAGTTGGTACCGCAAATGAAATGTCAATAAATTTGTCCAAATTCAGGAAAATCCTTCAAAGAAATAAAATTTCAAATACAGGGGTTGGGGGTGGGGTGGGAGTTCTGGCTTATTTATATTGGGAGGGGAAACCAGGGGAAATGTCATTCCCCCCCCCAAAAAAAAAAAAAAAAATTCAAATAAATAAAATCCAAATTGCTTCAAAGAAAATGATTTCCCCCTACATGGGACAGCTTGGCCCCCACCATTGGTCGCTTGCCCCAATATATGTCTCTTTCCAACAACATGGGACCCTTTCCCTTTAAAATTTTAATCCTACTCCACTGCACTACAACCTCACAACATGGAATCGAGAATTCGCGAAATAGGTATATAGGCACTCTTGCACTACAAATTAAAGATTGATCTGTAAAGTTTCATCCAAAATTACTATTATAAAGACAATTCATGTTAATCACGTCGGATTTCAGTGACCCATTTACTTGTTTATAGTTTTTACAAGTAAATAATCCCAGCTAAATTACACTGTTTTTGCTTAATTTTGAACAGATAGGAACTAACATTAGCTATGCCTAACGTTAAGCCTTAACGAGTAATGTTAATAAGCATGAAGTTAGAAAAATGAACTCGGGATTTTAGAAATTTGAAAAAATTATTTTACCTGGTTCTGATAATCATTAGGCCTCTTCTGGGCTGGGTCCAGGTACTAAAAGTTCTCCATCACTGGCAATGGCCTTCTGACATTTCCTAATCCTCAGTTTCACTTTCAAACAAGATTCGGGATACACATTCTTCTGTCGTCTCAACGTAAATGTCAAAAAAGTCTAAAAATAACTCAAGTGACATAGCTATACAACGTTTTAGCAACAATCGAGGGGGTATGTCTTTTATTGCAGCAATCAATGTGAAAGCCTGTTGTTTTCGCAACAGAATGGTGTTTGAAACTTTTCATTACGATATAGGGGTGGATCACACGATTTTTTATCAAAAAAGGGTCAAAAAATTACCAAAAATCACAAAATTGTATATATTTTACAAATAATTTAAATATAATGACCAGGTATGAGCAAAATGTGATAAGATTTGGACAATATGACTCGTCTACATAGTTTAAATAAAAAGAAAATATCGAAAGTGATTTTTGAAGCAATTATTGTACATTTTTCAAAAATATGCATTTTTCGGGACATTTTAAACAAAAAGTGAAATTTCTGAATGTTTGGACAAAATTTGCCGAAGGAAAGTGAGTATAGACCTCCCAAAAAAATACAATTTTATGAAAGATCTTTGCAATGAAACTATTTGCATCCCTATAGAATTTTGGTAAGGTCCCGATTTTATTTTTGGAAAAAGGTAGTTTCAAAACGTGGTAGAGTAAGGGTTAATAGTCTCACTTGATTGTGCTTGTAATGGAAAACTGTTCCAGATTTAATAGGAGAGGTGGGTCAGTGACCTTTGAAGTTTCCATTCAAAATGTAAAAAAAGATATGTGAGAATTCTGAACAATTTTGCATTTGCAATAATTGTTGAATTGGGAGGGAACACACAAGCTAAAATTTCACAGATTTCAGGATCTGTGGGTATTTACACAGTATGTTAGAATTCTGCATTCAAAAGTTATTTTTTTCAAGATGATAAGATTTCTCTCTTTACATCGATGAATTGCATGATTGAACTTTTCCTTTATTCTTTAAAAAAAGGAACAGGCTTATGAATTTGATCGGTAAATATATGATCACCACTTTTTTTAAATGAGTGTGAAGTAAAAACCTGAACTTAAGTAACAGTTGTTGTGTAAATCCTAAAAAATTTCATCTGATTTATGTCTTGAAAAGTTTATATTGTTTTTGCTTTCTACAGCTCTTTTTTATGCCACAGCAGAAGAATTGTCTTCAGAATCAAACTTTGCTGTACCCACAATAGATGAGGTCACAAATTTGTATGAACCCTCTACAGGAGGGAATATAATCATTGACCTAGATCAATCCCGAACTACACCCCCTTCAGATTTTTCAGATAATTCAACCTCAAATTACCCTTTGTATATAAACACCACGTCCAGCAACGGCACATCTTCAGCAAAATCAAATGTTTCGGAATCATTTTTAGTTGATAGTTCACACACTCCCCCCTTTATGACAAGTGTCCTCAATGGTAAGCACTTGCTGATTTAACAGACAATTGACACCCACATAACCATGTTGTAACTTAAATGTAACCGTGGCATGATACTACTCATCATTTCATGCGATAATGTACATGGGTAATTTTTCTCTGTTTGCAGTCTGAAACTTATCATAATCAGTAACGATATAAAGTGATAAAACTAACAATTTTAGGTTCATATTTTTAAAAAGCTATAAATATGAAAATATGTTCTTCAAATCTTTCAAAGACCTTGTTAGTGTTTAGCAGAATGAGGGCTTTACTTGTTGAAGCATATCTGCTATGTAATACCTTAAAGGATTAGTTCAGTGGTCAAGCAAGTTAATCTGATATAAAAGAGGACTTAAAAAGGAAACTAAATGGTGATGAAATGACTTCAATATGGTATTCCTTTAAGGAGATATTTAACTTTAAAGCTCTGTATTATCTGTGTAGAATTAACTGGTGTAGTGTATGAAATGTTGGCTCCCTTTCTCTCACATTCTTAACAATTGTTACTGTATTTTAAAGAAAGTTCATTAACTTTTTGACTAGATTCTGTTTTACTACTTTCCCTAACATATCATAATTTCTAAACCACAAAAATGCAGGACAAAATATAATAGAATACATAAAGACATTTGGAATCTGAGGACATGACATCACAACTTGTCTGATATCAGTCATTTCTACACAAATGATAACAAACTTAAAATTTAGATATGTATCTCCTTAATGGAATAAGATTTTATAATGCTTTCATCAATATTTTGTTTCTTTTGAAGTCTTCTTTCATCTAAGATGGACTTGTTTGACCCCTGTAAATTACTGAAAGGTGCCCTTGACTGAAATGGGACTCAGAAAAATATCCTGGAGTCCCTAGAGTATCAAAATATTTCTCTTGCAGTGGCAT
This sequence comes from Chiridota heheva, assembly GCA_020152595.1. NCBI lineage: Eukaryota > Metazoa > Echinodermata > Holothuroidea > Apodida > Chiridotidae > Chiridota > Chiridota heheva. The sequence goes on from JAIGNY010000835.1 coordinate 820,904, forward strand.
AAGAACCGTGGGTAGGCAGGGGGGCCAAGTATCATTTTTGCCCCCTAATAATGAAGGTCTAACGAATTGATTTTGAAGAATCAGATTCCATGGCAACTTTTCTTCCGGTTTTCAAGAAATCTTTACTTTTCGTGAAATTTTCTTAAATTTTCCAAAAGTTTTCTTAATTTTCTTAATTCATTTTTAATTTTCGGGAAAGTTTCTTTCATTTTCAGGAAATTTCTTTCAATTTTGGAAAATTTCCTTTATTTTCAGGATATCTTCTTTATTTTTGTGAAATTTGATTATTTTTTGTGAAATTTGCTTCAATTTTAAAATCTTCATTTTTTAGAAAATTTTCGTCATTTTCGTGAAATTTGCTTTGAATTTTGTGAAATTTGCTTCAAATTTTGTAAAATTTGCTTCAAATTTGTGAAATTTGCATCAATTTTTGCAAAATTTGCATTCATTTTTGTGAAATATCCTTCATTTTCGGGACCATTTTTGGGAATTTTTCTTCATTTTTGGAAAATTTGCATCAGTTTTTGTTAAATATGCTTCAATTTTCCATAAGTTTTCTTCATTTTCGGTGATTCATTTTTGGGAAATTTCTTTCAATTTTGGCGAAATTAACTTCAATTTTTAGGAAATATTCTTCAATTTTTGAGAAATTCCTTTAATTTTGGGATATCTTCATTTTCGGGAAATATGCATGAATTCTTGTAAAATTTGCTTCAATTTTAAAATCTTCATTTTTTGGAAATTTTCATTATTGTTGTGAAATTTGCCATGTTAAGAGACTTGTACATATATATGTAGGTTCGTTGGGTCTAAAATCAAATCTGCCTCCCCCTCCCCATGTCAGATATCTTCTTACGCCACTGTCTTTCTTGCAATGGTTCTCAATATCCTCAATGCTACTAACACTACAAAGCATGAAATAAGACTTACTTGTTGATAGCCACATAAATTTCCAAAAAAATTACAACCTTCACTTTTCAGTCGAGAGCTTTTATAATATAAAGTCTTGTTCCTTTATTCACTTTACTTTATTTGCCAACTACAAGCTGTTTGCTTTTTATGTTAAAATGATTGTTGACAAAAATAATCTATAACTTGATTTTAGATAATATGTTGATCTAGCTGCTGCATTAAAAAGTTGTCCAAATTGGGGGTATACCTGTCTAATGATGCATGCAACATTTCATATCTACTAATTGGAAAAAGCAACAAAAGTAATATCGACTTTCAAGTATAGCAGGATAATTTCCACACATGATTGCATGCCTATCATTCAAGTTAGTTTTATCACATATGCGTGAATCACATTGCAGAGTTTAGAAGCTGTATCGTATAATTTAGTGCAGGAGTAAGCAAGTAATGCCAATCCAAAACAGGGGTACATAATATGATCACCTGACCACTTTCCTGTTAATGATCGGGCATGCCGAAAAGTTTCTCTTTAAGCCTAGCTGCACCTGACACCTTAGTTAATCTTGAAAACTCAGGTATGGCAATTACCAACCCGACTTCCTGCTCAGTGCATCAAGAAACTTTTTGAAAACCACCGACCATTACTCCCTCAACAACTTCGCTTGCTATCACAAACTTCACGTGGACGCCGACAGAGCCTGTGGGGGCATCTCCATTCTTGTTAAACACGATATCCCACACAGCCTTGTTCATGTGCACACCGACCTTCAGGCCATCTGTATATCTATCTCCCTCTACAAGACTTTCACTCTTTGCAATATCTATCTCCCCCCCACCCCTCCCTCCCAACACCAACATTCAACCAACCAGCCTTAACAACCTCATCTCTCAGCTTCCCAACTCCTTCATCCTTCTTGGTGACTTCAACACTCACAACCCTCTGTGGGGCTCTATTACCACCACCCCCAGAGGCAAGCTCATCGAAAACGCTCATCGTCAGCACAGCCTGTCCTTGCTCAACACTTACTCCCCGACCTACCTTCCTCCTGCCACAGGCTCTCTCACCTGTATTGACCTGTCTATCTGTTCCCCTAACCTCCTCCCTGATTTTAGCTGGAGAGTCACTGCTGACCTCTGTGGTAGTGATCATTACCCTCTTCTTATACACTCCAACCTTCAAACCCCCATTGACCACACCCCCAATTGGAACCTCGAGAAGGCTGACTGGCCCCTTTTCGAAACCCTCTGTGACTCACACCTCTTCCCCCATCTCCTCAAGGATGAGAATCTCATGTCAAACTTTAGTAATATCCTTATCAACATCGCCACCTGCTCAATTTCCAAAACCTCCAAACCCCCAAATCATCCCCCAACCCCTGGCTCTCTGATGACTGCAAAACCGCCATCAAGAACAGGAAAAGAGCCCTCAGGAACTTTAAAACTAAGCGGACCACCCATAACATCAACCTCTTTCGCAACAGCCGTGCCAAGGCCAGACGCACTATCAAGGACCGTAAAACCAACACTTGGAACAACTTTATCTCTTCACAACCAAATCAAAGACCAACTCTCAAATTACATCTCCATCTACACTGATGGCTCCAAGGAAGGCAACAAGACAGCTGCTGCTGCCGTCATCCAAGACATCACCCTCAGTAGCAGACTTCCCGACTACTCATAAATCTTTTCAGCCGAGGCTAAGGCCATTCTCCTCACCCTCAACCTTATTAAGTACTCTCCGCTCAGCCACTTTGCCATTTTCTCCGACTCAAAAACTGTTCTTACTTCTTTACTCAATCTTAAATGGGATAACCTCACATGCCACCTCCTCCTCCGGAAACTCCTTTCTCCCACCCTCTACAGAAACAGTGTTCTTTTTTTCTGGATACCCAGCCATGTTGGCATTCCTGGCAAAGACAGGGCTGAGGCAGCCGCTAAGCTTGCCCTCAACCTCCTCCCTACCCCTTTTCCCAAAACCCTCTCTGACATCAAACAGCTTATCGCTTCCCTTGTTCGTGACTGTTGCCAAACCTCATGGAAGTCCCAAATTGATAACAAACTCCATGTCATCCAGCCCACAATTCTGATCAAATTCACCATCAACAACCTCCCTCGTATCGACAACGTTCATATTACCCGTCTTAGAATTGGTCACACCCACCTCACTCACTCCCACCTCCTTATTGGTTCCCCCCAACCCCTCTGTAACAATTGCCACTGCACTCTCACAATTCATCACGTTCTCCTTGCTTGCCCCCTGTACAACCTTCCCAGAGCTTTCCTCGCTCCCCACAACTTGATTGCTGAGTTCTTCCAGAAAAATCCTCCGGGTAAAATTATCTCCTTCCTTCATCATGCTTCCCTCTACAACCATATTTAATTCTCCTCTTCCACCCCCTCTCTACTTTGTTTTTGTTTCACCCATGCACCTCCTCTCTCGATCACAGCTTTCTGATTTTTTGTTCTTGAATTTCTCTCATTCTTCCCCTGTTTCCTCTTCTTCTTACCACTAGAATGATCTGACCTCTCAGGCACAATTTGACCCTCGTTGTCGTGGTGCCGTTAAGACCTCATCAAACAAACAAATTATCTGCCATTCCCATGCATGCCACAGTCAGGTAAAGTAGCCAAGGTTTTCGTGTGCATAGGATTACAGAAGCCAGTGCTAGGTAATCAGGACACTTTTGTGAATGAAATCACTCATCCGTGCTAAGTGTCTTAGTGTCTTTGTATGCAAACTGGTGATAAAAGTAGTTGTGTATTATATGCTTGAGGTGATGTGGTCATTAACTATGAATGATTGACAGACCATTTCTCTTAAGGAAAGATATTGCTTTATGGGTGTTAAGGACACATTTTCAATGCGGTCCTAGGATCGTAATGATGACCATTTTGCTCTATTTGAAATGTTCAAAACATAATTAATTGAATTGTACTGCTAATATCTGATTCAACCCAAATATTTTGTGCTTTTGGGCTCCAAACTTTTAACATTTTGTCAAATTGGAGTTAATGGTAAGTGCTCCTTTGATTTAAACTTAAGGAGCACTAGACCCAAAAGTGAGGATGCTTGTTTTTGCGAATTTCACAAATATATCATCCACAACAAATTGATAAACTTTATGCCTCCATAGCCCACAGACGATGTGAGGGCAAAGGTCACTTGAATATTCATATTAACCAGAAAACTTGTTTGCCGTTGCGTGCTAGATGAGCATTCGTTTTTTGGGGGACCCCCCCCCAAAACAAAAAAAAATACGCCCTCACTTTTTTGTCTAGTGCTCCTTTAAGATAAAGTATTTACCTCCTTTGTTTCACCCTGTTTGATGATGTAACATTGAGAAGTATAATAAGCCAAACGATCTATAACTTGACTTGAGATAATGGTGATTTCGCTTTATTTAGAATATGTTGGAATTAATTGTCGATAACGTAATCTATTTTAATTTCTAATATATTGTATTTTTGTGTTGTTTTGCTCCAACATTTGTTTTGTAATACAATAAAGTTAATGGTAAGGTAAGTAAAAACATCATAAAAAACTGTTACCATTCATGAGATTAAATATCAAAATCAAACTCAAACCCTCGAGAGGATCACATTGTTTCATTAAACACTCAAAATCATTTAAGAGCAAAATATAATTTCAAGATCTTGTTTTTAACTCACTTTATTTACCACGAATGATGGCAACAGTATGCTACTTCCCAATTACATGTTTGTTCACTTCACTTTTCCTGTTAGGAAATGACTCATCATGCCCACATGACAGTAGACCACAACAAGTGCAGTCTGTCCTTCAAGGACTTCTTGCACTAATAGGATCAGTTGCTTAGCAACAAGGTCATTTGATAACTGTTCATTATAAGGACTTTATAGGATGTAGGCATATATTTTGTATTCTGATTAATTTAATCTTTAAAGGAATATTCCCAAATAATATTCCCGTAGAACTTGAATACAAGTATATATTTATCTTATTTAGAGCGTAAGGTACAGTGCACAAGAGTAAGGTACAGTACGGGAGCGTAAGGTACAGTACGCGAACGTAAGATACAGTACGCGAGCGTAAGGTGCAGTACGCGAGCGTAGCGTACAGTACGCAAGCTTATAGCCAAAGCATGTTCTTGTAACATGCTTGTCCTTCCCCTTAAAAATTTGTTCCAGCAAATCATAACCACAAACTTACTGTAGCAAATAATGAGATCACTTATCTTAATTAAAATAACCACACAATAAGGATTTCATCCATTGCTAATTTGATACTCAACACCAACTTCCATAACAACCCAGGACCAATGTGAAAACTACTGTAGTACAATGGAGTTAATGATAGGAATTTGATCCTAATTACTTGTGGTTTTCAGAATAAAAAAAATAAAGGGGAAAAGTCTGACCCGACCTGCTTATATATCAGGTCAGGTCTGACTGTTTTGAAGTCCTAATTGTGTGGTCATTTTAATTAAGATAAGTGATCTCATTATTTGCTACAGTGAGTTTGTGGCTATAATTTGCTGGAACAAATCTTTTAGGAGAAGGACAAGTCATGAAAATCAAAGAAACTGCTTGGGATTTTAGTTTTCTATTTGAGTCATCAAAGTGCTTTGTACTTTAAAGGAAGCATGTTTTAATGCATTTTCCACGTTACATTAGTATTGTTGTGTGCCACCTACCTACCTGCAGAAACTCCAGCCTGTCCTTGAATCCACAGATGCATTCATTGTTAGCAGTTACAATAGATAAATACTGATAAACATCTGTTCTTGCATATTATTCAATTTTTGCCCAGGTCTGTCATAATGCAGATATACAAGAGTGGTCTTTCAAAAGTGATTGGACATGTGCCTACAATCAAACATACCAGCAATTATTGAAAATTTTCTTTCATGAAATCTGTACACTGTATTGTAGCTATCATTGTGTGTGAAGCTGACGATACTTTTGTATCCATGTAGGCCATATTGAAAGGGTAAAATAATCCATGTGCAATTAGAATTAGTTTGATGATTTTTGCAGTTGTTTAGCCCCACCCCCATCCCACCCCACTACCCATTTTTCTTTAGGATTAAAAAAGATAACAGAAGAGCATCGTTTAAAACACTGATATTCTTTGGTGTTTAATTTTCATTTTCAACATTCTGTGTAATATATCTCTGCCTTTTGAATTGTTTTTGCTCCCTCGTACTAAGAATCTATAAAGAATCTACTAAGAATCTATAAATCTGTTTAGGATTGATTCAGATATCAACCTATGTATTAAGAGAATCATAATGGTAAAGAAAGCATTCAAAAATCTTATTCCATTAAGGAGATATGTAAGTTTTAAGTTTGGTATTTATTGTGTAGAAACGACTGAAATCAGACTAGTTGTTATGTCATAGCTTCAAATTCCTCAAAGTCTTTATGTATTCTATCATATTTTGTCCTGCAATTTTGTGGCTTAAAAACCATTGGATATGCCAAGAAAGTAGTCAAACAGAATCCTGTAAGGGTAATTATATTTTACTACCTGAAGAAAGTTTGAGAGAAAATAATTCAAATAGTTAAAAAGTAAAAATAAATTTTCTTTAAAATACATTAACAGTTGTTTAGAATGTAAGGATAAAGGCACTAAACTTCCATAGTAGACTTACTACACCAGTCATTTCTACACAGATAAGACAGAACTTTAAACTTGAATATCTCTTGAATAAAATAAGATTTTTGACTGTTTTTTTTTTTACCATTGTGTTTCTATTAAAGTTTGTATTCATATATGATGACTTGATGACCACTGAACTAATTCTTTAAAATAATCTTTACTAGTGCTGAAGAAATCTCACTTGATTAGTTCTTTAAAGGAGACATAAAGTCTGACATAATCCTTATTTCATATATGATAGAATTGAAAATAACAAATGTACTGACCAAGTTTCATAACTCCTGAAACAATCTTAACACATTTTTTGTAAAAATAAAAACTTTAATACTACTACTTAATAGTGACCATGGGAGCTGCCATTTTGATTTCAAAACATGCAGATTATGATGTCATCAGTCCAGCAGGATGTTGGAATGCTTTGTATTTCTTTATAATCTAACTCAAGTTTTCTAGCCTATGAAAAAAAAAATTGTTTTTCTTTTGGAAGGGTCATGGAAATTTTTGTGTATTTTGTGTACACATGAAATTATCAAAACATGCTGTTAAAACTTTGTGTCACATTATTTTGGAATAAAACTTTAATCACACGTATAAAAAAATACATTATAATTCTTACGTCCCTATTGGGGAAATTATGTCATCACACACAATATTTCAATACAGAATTAAACAAAGTGGCAGCCCCCATGTGTCTATTTCAAACATGAATAACTTGAGATAGGAATAAGATTTTGACTTGCTGTGTGTAGCAGTTGGTTAAGATTTGTATCCTCATATGAAATGATAATTGTACCAGACTTTATGTCTCCTTAAAGGAGTATATAATTATTACCTAAAAGATTCTATAAACTACTTAAATGAAATATAATGAAATCGATAATGCAAAGAATCTAACCGTCAGGTAACTGATTGCTGTATTAACCATTACTGTATATTCATTTGATTCTATAGATCTTTTTAAATCCAGAAAACTAATTTAATTAATGTCACATGGCTGAAATTCGTGTGTCCATAATAAACCAATCGTATACTGGGGAATCTTATCGACCAATCAAATGCTGGGGAAATCTTGGCCATCTGCACAATTCACGCATGGTATGGGCCAAGTATGTAAGAGAAAAAATGTTTTCAAGTGCATGTTCAGTATAATACGTGCGTTATACATGAAAGTAATACACATATTAATGTTTACAATTTTTTCCTCAAAACTGTGCCTGATTGGTTGGGAAACAAAGGAAATATTTTCCCAGCAATTGATTGGTCAAAGTGCTGAAGTAATTACATTTAATTTATCTTGGTTTAAAAAGGTCTATGGTCATTGGTCAGACAGTGTATTCTAATTAAAATGTTAGTCATAAAGATAATTGCAGTACTTTTAATGTGTTTACAACAGCACTGTATAATCTGTACTTATCAAATATAATAGCATTGTATAAAGGGACGATACTCTCAAGGGAAAATAGTTGAGTTACTGAAAAGAAAAAAAGAGGCTCAAATTGACAAAAGCATTTAGCATTTAGAAACCACTTTTGATTGAAACCTTAAAGTGTATCAAATGAAAACATTGTAGTTTTTGCAAAACATAGTTTTTAAAGAGACTCAGTTCTAATAATGGAAAGTTGCTTTCATCTGAAATTGAGTAAAACTTGTAATTTTTGTTTTCAGTTTTACTTTGACATGCAGAATAGGGAAAGAGCAACTATTTTAAATATTTTTCATCTGGAAATATCTTCTAAGCACCAAATATAGAAAATTTATTTTGAAAAGCAGTCATGAAAATAATTTTAAGCCATCTAATCCAACTGAATAACGTAGGATTTGCCATTGATTTAACATGTATTAAAAATTAAGACAATGTTTACATTACTGCTCTTTGTACTTCTGTTTATTTATACTTTATTCATTTTATTTTTTCTTATAGTTTCTACTGATCCAACAGCTACAACAGGAACAGAAACGGGTAAGTTCCAGTTTTTTCTTTTGAAACTCGAGTGCAAAGCGCTATATATAGACTTTGATGTCCGATATAGTCCAGTGCTGATTTTGAAAATTTGTTTAGGAGCAAATGTTGTAGTTATTTGTTTAGAAAGGAAGTATTCACAAGGGTTCCAGAAACATGATCAAAGCCAATTGCAGATAGCTGGATAACTATCATTGAGTGTGTGGAGTATTGTGGGGGTGTTATCTATGAATGTCATTTATTTAGATTTCCAAAAAGCATTCGATAAGGTTCCGTCAGGTAAGGTAAGGTGATCATGTTAGTGACATCACAATTGAGATTAGTGACTCTATAAGTGATCATTTATGTGGCATTTTAATTGGGAGTGATCACCCTAATGCATCACAAATGTAACAGCTGTCATTTGTCAGTATGATGCCCCACAAAGGAAGTGTCTCATTGTGATATAATGTCATGAGCAAGATTTTCTATACTAATATTTATAAGCATAATCAGTTTTAAGATAACAAGAGCTTCTATTTTCAAAATGGATTTCTTTTTCAAAATGGGTTTTATTGTCAAAATGGACTGGAATAAAGCCTTCACATTACCATTATACTCCTTTTTTGGTACTTAAAAAAACTCTCGACCAGAGTAGTTAACAAAAATTTTGTTAGCTGTTCTGGTACAGAGTTTATTAAGTACAAAAAAAGGGGTATAACGGTAATGTGGAGGCTTTATTCCAGTCCATTTTGAAAAAAGAAATCCATTTTGAAAATAGAAGCTGTTTAGCTTTATTTGCTTAAGTTTAAAATGACTTGTATTTTGTATTTGAACAGTTGCAAACAGTGTATCCTGTTGTTAATCAGGAATTTATGTTTCTATTCATTAGCTCCTTTTCTAGGAAAACATCTGATGTCATATCCTTTTCAAAAGTAATTTTCGCAGTAAATAAAATGTATTGCAGGGGAATGATTTGTGCAATTTCTACAGATTTGGGTATTATAGTTGCTAGTTGTGAAATGGTGGAAGTGTTTTAGGTCAGTGATGATCTTTTTATTTTTTGTCGATTTTACTGAAAATTTGCAATTATCCCAAAGCATGGAGTATCCTTGATTTGTCCAAGCTGCTTTTTGAAAACATGTTTTTTAAGGTCATGTGATAATGAAGATCATGTGATAAAGCTTGAATAACAAAATGCCTTTTATCTAAATTTCAAAACTAGTCCAGGGAAGAAGGATATGGGTCAGTATGGTTTGATTGATTGCTTTTCAAAAAAGTCTGGTATTTTCCAGGTTTCTTTTTCTGTTATTGTATGCTTGGAGAGGATTTGAGCTCTTTAAAACTGAAAAGGGGAATCTTTCCAAATATACAAGTATTTTTTTATCAGGGTACTATTTCCTTAAACTTGCAAAATTCTTACATGAATGTGAGAAACATGCTTGCAGACATATTTTGCCTTGATAAGAAATGTTAACATTTACTTTGTAAATTTGGTTCCATATTTGACAAGCAAATTCTTTTGAATTTTCATTTTATTTTCAGTGAAAATTGGCTATGTTACAACTGTATTTGACAAAAAAAAAATCCCACCTTTCTGTCCAAAATTTGATCATGATTGTATATTTTAGAGAGAGCAGATGTGAAGGTAAAGAGTGGGTGGGGAAGTGATGTAGGAAGAGAAGCAGGGAAAAAGTTGTAGGGAAGAGGGTGGAGGAAACATTGTGGGGTAGGGAAAAAGTGGTAGGGAGTGGTGGGGAAAGTAAGTGGTAGGGAGGAGGCGAGTTGGAATTATGTGAGAAGCTTGATGTTCACCAATTTCATGCATAGTTCTGTGGGAGTACTGTTAGAGATCCTGGAAAATGAAACCACAAAGATATTTTCTTCACATAATCAAGATTAACAATTAACTTTGAATACCCACAATGCCACAGCGAAAGAACTTTGATATGATCATACATCACCTTTATGTGTGAAATTTAAAGATGCCCTGAAATTGTGTATCGGCATCGGCATTGGTCCATTTTGGTCCTTAAAAAAGTTTGTCATGACATATATTGTTTTGAAAATATGGATAATATATAGTTAGATTAAATATGGATCAGTTCTAAATTAGATGCAGTACTGTGCATTTCTGATGCTGATAAACTTTGTGAAGACTTTTTTTGAATATTTTTAAACAATTTCTATCATTCCTCTTTTCTCTAGGTAACCAAGGCGGTGGTAGTTCCACAGTCATAGTCATCATCGTGGTCGTAGTGGTTGTACTCCTTTTTGCTATAGCCATTCTTGGTGGGTTGGTCATAGTTGTGATGAAGAAGCAACCGTCCAAGATAGGAGCATCTGATCCGAATCTTAATGCAGAGGCAGGTGCATCACCACGGCGTAACTTGAGGGTGAGTGTAATTGCTATGAAATTAGAAGACAACCTGAATAGGAGAGGTTAAGAGTCCAAATGCATCAAGGGAAGTGAAATGAAAAGTGACCTACGCCTCACTCAATTTCAGTCCGACAAGGATTAATATTAGCCCTTGCTGGACCACACTTGGAAAGGGGACACGCGCTTCCATTAATTTCAGTTTGACAAGGATTAATATTTACTTTTTAAGTTATATTTTACTTTCTATGCTCTAAATATGCAATCTGGTCCAATTACCTGATTCTAATGCACTTTTAACCGACCTTAAAAATGTAGATACCAACCTAGCCCTGACCTAATCCCTCATTTTTCTTCAGCGTGTTGATGACTTAACACGGCTGGGAATTGGTCTGGAAATTTGACTTGAATATCACCCTTTTCCATACCACTTTCTTTTAGCAGCTCCAATCATAACAGTTTCCCTCTGGTTTGGCTTTTTCTACCAGTTTTTCTAGTCATCTGAGGTAAGATAAGGTGACCTTAGGCCCGGGAAAACTTGCCGTCCTACTTGCAGGATATCTTCATATAGTTTGCTCTAGTAATGGATCATAGAATTTTCTTTGCTTCCGTACAAATCGAGCTCTGGAGTCAGGTATTTTTTACTCCTATGGCGAGAGGCTTTATGCTGCAGAGCAACTTCTGGGCTAGGTTCTGGGGCCTCTTTCACTTGGGTAAAGTTTATTTCACCTTAAACCCAATGCCCACTATGAAGAGAGCCTAATGTTATACGGTGCGTATATGTTAGTTACATGTTAGCATATCTTCAACACAGGTTCTTCTATGCATTAGGCCACCAACTTCGATTGTTGTCGGCATATGCGCAAGAGTCTGATATCACCACAGGATGACTGTGAAGTTGGCTGCAACACTCTCCAAGAAGTTACAGTTTGTACAAGAGGACCTATTATTTATTTTACGTTACTAAGTATAGTGCGAGGTAAGAAGTCCAGCCCTGTCTTAAGACAAAGTTTTTCATTTTAGTGCTCATTTGCGGGGGTGCAGGAGGGACCCTGGTGAGTTCCCCCTTCCACCCCCTTTTCGAGAGAATTTACCTTTTCATTTTCTCTCCACAGACACCAGGGAGTAGTGGCTTGTGTTTTCCTTCGCCTCTCCTGCGATATCAAAAATTTGCTTTTTTGCATATTTCTCAGGTTTAAAATAATCTCAGATACAATTTATCTGAGCACTTTCTGGTGTTCAAAATTGCTGTGGCTTGTCTTATACTAGTGTTTCTTGACTTCCACGGCCCGTCTCACCCTCGTAAGGGTCAACTTTGTGTCCCCTGTAGAAGAATTTGATGTTAGTTGGGAAGTTTGGCTCTTAATTTGAGCCGTAGAGTTACACCCAAGGGTCTATACGACCCGTAATATGATTTCCACGGATCCATAGCACGGCCTTACGGGTCCATACGCTTCCATTGAAAGGCTCCATATGGGTCCATATAGCTCCATTGTATGGCTCCATACAACTCCATAGCACAGCTCTACTGGTCCATACAGCTCTAATGAACGGCTCCATACGGGCCCATATGGCTCCATAGTATGGCTTTACGGGTCCATACTGCTCCAGAGAACGGCTTCATATGGCTCCAATAAACAGATTCACAGGTCCATACAGCTCCATAGAAAGGGTCCATAAGGCTCTATGGAACGGAACCATACGGCTCTATAGTTTTTATAGATATTCTAAGCGAGACGCGTACTGAGTACGGCAGTCCCCCACACATAGCCATTAGCTTCGTACCTCCATGGTGAATAGGAGTAAATTGAGTTAACGGCTCATATAGCCTACATAGTACGTTAATGCTATTGTAAATTAACTTCACGCAAGTTAATTTTTCTACACAAGTAGCCAATTATTACACAGTTTCACGATCGTGGCAACTGTCAAAGGTAACATCACATATAGTTTACGTTGTACGTTAACGATTTTATAAAGCAACCTCATGGCTCGTAAGAAGATTGGGTTAACAGTATGCGTAGTACAATAGCACTTTTGTAAATTAACTTCAAGCAAGTTAATTTTTTGGCATAGGTAGCCACTTGCTATGCAGTTCCATGACCATGGTAACTGTTAAAGGTTACGGCACATTACGTTGTACGTTAACGCTTTGATAAAGCAACTTCACGCGGCTCGTGGCTTCACAGCTTTTTAATTAAAGACCCGTACAGTGTACAATATCAGTTTTCTCCACATCTGTAGCCATTAGCTCCGCAGCTCCAAGGTTATAACAACCTTCCAAAGTTAACGGCCTGTATACCATACGCCGTACGTTAACGCCATATCTAATTAACTTAACATAAGTTAAGATTCTGACATAAGTAGCCAGTGGCAACGCTGTTCCGGGTTTGCTACAACCTGTTCAAAGTTGACGGCGCGTATAGTATACGCAGTACATTAACATACTAGTACGATAACTTAACAAAGTTAATAACCAACACCAACAACCCATATAACATAACGAGACATTAAAAAAACTTAACAAATCTATAACCGGATGAGCGGCTCCACAGTTGCAACAACCAGTTCAACGTTAACGACCCGGATGGTATACACTACACATTAACACTATATTAAAACAGTTGCAACAACTTTGCAACATTAACGACCCATATAGTATACACTATGCGTTAACGAGATACTGAAATACCTTAACTAATTTAATAGCTGGACAGTCTGTGGCCCCACGTTTCCACGGTTGCAAGAACCTGTTCAACCTAATATCCGTGTTGTATATGGTACACGTTATAAAACCATTTACATTCACCTATTCAGATCAATGGCCTTTAACCCTAAATTATGATACCTTAACAAAATTGATAGCCTGGAAAAGTTAAAGTTAACTTAACAAAGTTAATAACCTGGAATTGTTCAATTAGGAAGGCACTTTACTGGCGATATGGACAACCTAAGTACGGTGTTCAGCGTAGCCAGACACATCCCTGATGTACCCAGCTGCAGTATTTGCAAGAGGTAATTGGTAGACTCCGCCTAGGAAATACCTGTGAGTTGTGCTTGATTGCCGACCATGTGACCCTTTGCAGACTTGCATACTATGCAATGACTGAGATGTAGTGGTATGGCAAGAACAAGTGTGGTTCAAGGAGCGGCACTTAGAAAAGTCACAGCGGGAGTGAAGAGGAGAAGCACTGATCGACGGTCCTCTTCCCCCTGCCTTCTCTTCCTCCACCATGTTCAGCAGCACTCCATACGGGCCTGTGAAGCAGACGAACTCTGTATCGGACACCATTTCTACAGGTTTTGCCAGCGTTCCGGCATATCTCTCACTTCTCTCCCCCAGTCCTCGCCAGAACGGGGCAGGTCCCAGAAGAGGGATTGAGAAGAAGCAGGAAGCACAAGCAGAGAGGACGCTATCTTCCTCCTTACCTGAGCCCAGGCGTAGGCATAGGAAGAACATGCCATTATTGTGCCTCAACATTTACAACATTGGTACTTGCAGCGCTCTCACTCAAAATTTCTTAAATAGTGATGCTGTGTCAGGCTTAAGCCATTCCCAAAATAAGTTATGTACATACGTACAGTGTATGTGTAATTGCATACTGTATATATGAAGTGTGGGGGCAGTAATGCATACATTTTTTCGGTGGCCTTGAGATGTTCAATTTTCTAACATGTGGAAAATCAAAACATCGCTGATGTAAGGGCGCGAATCTTTCATGAAAAAAAATAAACCAGGGGGGGATCTTGAAATGTTCATATTTTAGCAACTGCATGTCTGTTTTGTTTCATATTTGGTGTAATTATGATGTTAGCTAATGTGTCCATGTTCATAATGTAAAAACATTGAATTTCATTTATATGCATAGTGGGCGGGGCTTAATATTATTTTGCTGTAAAAAGCTTGTAAACACGGTATCTCAAGAGCAGTAAACTGGATTCATGTCATATGTGTTACACAGATAGCCCATGGTCCGTAGATGTGCCCTATTGTTTTTGATGGTGATGTCATGCATATAAATGAGTAGGCAGGGCTTAATGTAAAAATGTTAAAATGTTCATATTTTAACAACCGCATGTTTGTTTTATTTCATATTCGGTATAAATGTAATATTTGCCAGTGTGTACATATTAATGATTTTAAAAACGTTGAGTGGGCGGAGCTTAATATGAATTTATTGAATAGAGCTTGTAAACACATTGTTTCAAGAACGATCAACTGGATTGATGTCATATTTGGTACATAGATAGCCCATGGTATGTAGTTGTGCCCCTTTGGATTTTGGTAGTGATATCATGCAAATTAATAAGTGGGCGGAGCTTAAAGTGGAAATTTTGAAAAAGTGATAAATGTGCAACTGTATGTCCGTTTTGTGTCATATTGGGCATGGTATTTTTGTTGGTTATTGTGTACATGCTTATGTTATCAGCAGATTTGATTGATATGCATGGTGGGCGTGGCTTAATATTAATGTCCTAAATGTAAACATCCTACTGCATCTCATGAATGATATATCAGATTTATGCTATATCAGGGTCATGGTCTGTAAATATGTTTAAATGTTGTGGTAGTGATGTCATGAATATTTATGATTAGGCAGGGCTTACTAATAATTTGTTGAAATAGAATAAACAAGCAATTGTGTTTCTGTATCATACTTGCTATGATAATCTTGTTAATTATTTTGCAAATGCTAATGTTGTCAACAATTTTCATTGATCTACATGATGGGTGTAGCTTATGAATAAATATCATGGAACAAATATTTCATGATATGCAATGACATGACATTTAAAACAAATTTTGCAAATCAATCAGCTTATGAAATAAAAGCATCGGAACTACAAAACCTTGTGGTTCTGTTTTTTTAGCACCCATTTGGCCCGGCCAACTGTGCTTCCCATACAAGCTTCCGGTCAGAGACAACTTATGTCTCATTTCTGGGTTCTGGCAAACTGCACCACAATCCCAGAGCACTTCATCTGACTGCTGTGGCCTCTGTCTGCCAATCCTTGGTGTCAGCAAGGCCTTTTGATGAGTCAGAGACCCCTCACGTTGGGGATGTTTTTCCCGATTCGGATTCTCCCAAATCTGGAGTCAGATTGGATCGGTTTCCCCATATTCGGCATCTCTTGGTAACATAACCAATTTCTCACTATACCAGTCTGACCTGGGCAAGTGCATTAATACAGTCAAGGGCTCTAGGATAGTTGTAGCAGCCATCCACCAAGGCTTTCCAGTGGGGTTGACGGTCACAGACTCGTGACCGACTGGAGAAGTTAACAAAAGACCTTCTTTCAAGGTTCTTGTGCCCCTGTGAGTCATGCAAGTTGTCTTAGGCACACTGGTGAAAGTTCTGTTCGAGCCACCTCCACGTTCCCACTTAGGAAGTTGATGCTTAAAACAGTTTTCTGCTTTCCGCAGACTCTACTAAGCATAGGGGTGCTATTTGTGCACTTTCTCTCAAAGAAGATCATATTCGTCTTTCTCCCGGAGCCAGTAATCTTACCGTTGCTTTCTGTGCTTTTAGACCCATCAGAAACAGGGTGTGATGCCAAGTCTGGTGTCTTAAGAATTGCATTAAAGTACGCAACCGCTGCTTGGCGATACAAAAAGTTTTTTGTTTCATTTCATTGTAATGTCTCATGAGACATTAACTTACTATGGATTGTTCAAAACAATCTCTTAAAATGGTCGGCATTGTTCATGGAACAGCCGGGGTATGCACACAAGCAAGAGGCATAGCCCCTTACATGGGATAATTTATGCAGCCATTTGAAAAATGCCTGCCACATTTATTCCTTGCATTTGCTTGACTATACGAAGTTCGTGTTACCCTGCTAACTTTTGTTTTAAATGTTTTCCACGGTTTGGGAATTCCTTAATTTGCCTTAGCTAACACACGCTTCGTTTTCTATTGTGTTATTGCTAACCAGTTCTGTCTCGTGAATGAACTTGGTGAGTTTTTGTTGCGTTATTTTAAACATTGCTATGATATTTATATCGTGTCCGAACGCTCTCTTTGTTGACATGTTTTTTGAGATACTAACTCATGTTCATGCGGCGATTGCCTCAGTTACTGCTAACAGGTAATGACCTGTTCGATTCAGCTGTAATTAGGAGATAACTTACTGCAAGTTTTCAGTAATTCCTGTTCAGAGGTATTTCATGTTTAGAGGCTATGGAAAAGGCTTGAGTTTTAGTGCCAGCCATTGTAGACTTCGGAACCTGAACTCCTTCCTTCTGAAGCTCGGTTGCAATCTGATTGCATATTTATAGCATGGAAGGTAAGGTATAACTTGGAAGTAAATTTACCCCGCTTCCCATAGCTGGGATATTTAGGAGAGTTATACTTATTTCTATGCGTCCCAGCCCGCCTCCCCTCTCGTTCAGGCCTCAATGGAAGGGATTAGAGCTAGATTGAAGGTCAGGGTTGGGTCAGTAACTACGTTTTTAAAGTCGGTTAGAAGTGCGTAAGAATCAGGTCATGTGACCAGATTGCATATTTATAGCATAGTTATGGACCATGCCTGGAAAGGGACCTGCGCATCCATCAACTTTGGTCCGACAAGGTTAATATTAACCCTTGATGGACCATACCTGGAGAGAGGACCTGCGCATCCATCAATTTCAGTCAGACAAGTTAATATTAAACCTTGGTGGACCATACCTTAAGAGGGGACCTGCGCATCCATCAATTTTAGTCAGACAAGTTTAATATCAACCCTTGGTGGACCATACTTGGAGGAGGGACCTGCGCATCCATCAATTTGAATCAGACAAGGTTGATATTAAACCTTGGTCTACCATACCTGGAGAGGGGACCTGCGCATCCATCAATTTCAGTCAGACAAGGTTAATATTAACCCTTGGTGGAAGATACCTGGAGAGGGGACCTGCGCATCCATCAATTTGAGACAGACAAAGTTAATATTAACCCTTGGTGGACCATGCCTGGAGATGGGACCTGCGCATCCATTAATTTCAGTCAGACAAGGTTAATATTAACAAGGTTAATATTAACCCTTGGTGGACCATGCCTGGAGAGGGGACCTGCGCTTCCATTAATTTCAGTCCAACAATGGTTAATAGTAACCCTTATTGTACCAGAGAAAGGGGACACACATTTTCATTGATTTTAGTCCGATAAGTGTTAATAGTAACCCTTGGTGGACCATGTCAAGGGGACACGGACTTTCATTGATTTCAGTCCAACAAGCAGTAAAACTAGTTGTCTGAGAGCAATCTGAAACTTACAGAGATCTTGTACAGTATGCTGGAATGGAACAAAAGTTTAGATAATTTATAAAATGAGGATCAAATTACAATGCAAAGATCAGATCAGATTTTTCTGGTAGGCTACACAAATGAGTGTTGTTTGCATTGCCAAGGGGTTTGCAGGAGGTGGTTTAATTTTTGTTCAGCTGGCCTGCAGTTTCAGGAACAACTTGTTCAGGTGTCTCAGCGACATTGTCTTTCTGTTTAATTTTATTTTGAAAGGCATGCTGTGTAATTAGTCTGGGATGTAGCCAGAAGAGGAGCAAGAGAACCACTGTTTTCCCCTTTGTGCATAATTTGTTTTGGTATAGCTGTTTGCTTTAAAGACCTAAATAAGACCTAGATAAATCAACATGCATCCATAGATCATAATGTTGTTAAATCTCTTTATAAGCAAAGACTGTGTAGGTGTACAGACTAACAGAACTTGATTTATTCTTAAGGAATTTAGCTTCTCATTTTTAAGTTTTCAGACTACGATTTTTTCAGTGAAGAAGAAGCTTATCATAGAAGCAACAACGCCAGCTTGAAATAATGTACATTGTGTTAAAAATTATTGGTATGAGGCTGATGCAGCAACCTGTTCCTATAACCCCAATATAAATATAGCACAAGAAAAATTACATTATTGTCTGCAATCACTGAAGAATATGAAACCACACTATAATTATCTTATCTGTCCTGCTTTTAAGTCTTCTAATTATACACAAAGTGAAGGTATCCTGTCATTGTTTCCTTTTGGGGGAAATTTAATTTTAGATTTTGAATTAGGTCAGACAGATTTACACTCATGGTCAATACACTGTTGCATATGCAGATGGTAACTGCTGCAGAACATCCTGACAAACTACGATCTTGGACAAAACTCATTGAAACACTTAGTGAAAATACGTGATGCTTTTATGAACCTGCTCTTCTATTGTAAATTATTCCATATTTAGAAATCACAAATGCTGGAAATTGTTTCTACTGCTTCTTCAATCCCTATTCTCTCAGTTGTAATTAATATTAATTTTTTTAAGGACATTGTTATAATTTTATTGATGCGGCCAGTATCCTCCTCTCCTACCTCACTATTTTAATGATCCTCCCCTCCCCATTGACTGTTGACCATTTTCAACAGGGTTTTTTCTTCTGGAAATGACATTAAAACAACTAAAACAATAAAGTTAATAAAAAAATAAATTAAAATTAAATAACTCCAACATTGAAAAGGGGCAGGGGAAAGAGAGTTACAATTCCAGAAAAAATATAACAGAAACAACACTATTACACATGTAGTTCTCATAATACTGAATTGTTCCAACAGTTTTGTCCAAGATTGTAGGTCTTAAGTTGGTAGCATCTCAAGTTCAAGACAAATCAGGCAATACAAAATCAATTGGTTGTTGACTTTAGTCTAAGAAAAAGTAATTTCTCAATAACCATAGAAGTTAATACAAACCACTTTACTGATTTTTCTCAAAATTGTGTTTCTGTGAATTTGAAGGTCCAGAGGAAGAGGGTTAGAATTGAGGATGAGAGGGTAGGGTGAGATAAGGGGGTGGGGTAAAAGTGTAAGGGGGTATAGCGTGGAAGATAAGGGTTAGGGTGGAAGATAAGGGGTACAGTGGAAGATAAGGAGAAAGGTGGATAAGGGGTATGGTGGAAGATCAGGGGTAGGGTGTAAAATAAGGGTGTAGGGTAGAAGATTAATGGGGAAGGGTGGAAGACAAGGGGTAAGGTAGCAGATAAAGAGGTAGGGTAGAAGATTAAAGGGGAAGGGTGGAAGATAAGGGGTAGAGTGGCAGATAAGTGGTAGGTAGAAGATTAAAGGGGAAGGGTGTAAGAAGAGGGGTAGGTGGAAGATGAAGGGTAGGGTGAAAGATGAGGGTAAGGTGGAAGATGAGGGTAGGTGGAAGATGAGGGTAGGGTGGAAGATGAGGGGTAGGGTGGAAGATGAGGGGAGGGTGGAAGATAAGGGGTAGGGTGGAAGATAAGGGGTAAGATGGAAGATAGGGGTAGGTAGAAGATAAGGGGTAGGTAGAAGATGAGGAGTAGGTGGAAGATAAGGGGTAGGTGCAAGATGAGGGGTAGGTGGAAGATGAAGGGTAGGGTGGAAGATGAGGGTAGGGTGGGAGATGAAGGGTAGGGGTGGAAGATGAGGGTAGGGTGGAAGATAAGAGATAGGGTGGAAGATGAGGGGTAGGGTGGAAGATGAGGGGTAGGGTGGAAGATGAGGGGTAGGGTGGAAGATGAGGGGTAGGGTGGAAGATGAGGGGTAGGGTGGAAGATGAGGGGTAGGGTGAAAGATGAGGGTAGGGTGAAAGATGAGGGTAAGGTGGAAGATAAGAGATAGGGTGGAAGATGAGGGGTAGGGTGGAAGATGAGGGGTAGGGTGGAAGATGAGGGGTAGGGTGGAAGATGGGGTAGGGTGGAAGATGAGGGATAGGGTGGAAGATAAGGGTAGGGTGGAAGATAAGGGGTAAGATGGAAGATAAGGGGTAGGTAGAAGATAAGGGGTAGGTAGAAGATGAGGAGTAGGTGGAAGATAAGGGGTAGGTGCAAGATGAGGGGTAGGGTGGAAGATGAAGGGTAGGGTGGAAGATGAGGGTAGGGTGGGAGATGAAGGGTAGGGTGGAAGATGAGGGTAGGGTGGAAGATAAGAGATAGGGTGGAAGATAAGGGGTAGGGTGGAAGATTAGGGGTAGGGTGGAAGATGAGGGGTAGGGTGGAAGATGAGGGGTAGGGTGGAAGATGAGCGGTAGGGTGGAAGATAAGGGATAGGATGGAAGTTCGAGGGGTAGGGTGAAAGATGAGGAGTAGGGTGAAAGATAAGGGGTAGGGTGGAATATAGGGGTAGTGTGGAATATAGGGGAAGGGTGAAAGATGAGGGGTAAGATAAAAGATGAGGGGTTGGAAGGAAGATAAGGGGAAAGGTGGATAAAGGGTAGGGTGTAATATAAGGGGAAGGGTGGCACACTGTTTTGAATATGGATAGTATGGGAGCTGTTCTGTCATTCTGTGATGTGCAGAAGTCATTTTTCATATCCATCACCATTTCAGTATTAATAATATGTTTTTTTCTGGTTGAGGTTGATTGATTTGTTATCGATCAATCAAATTTGCAGTTTTTTTTTTTAAATTCCATTTTATCACATAAATACTGTACGGTACATGCTTAGTAATTACTTCAGTAGCAGGTCGTTAAAGATAGCAACAATGAATATTCATTAATAACTAAATCATATAAGAGCTGGTTTTCATATAAGAGCTGGTATGTGCATTGTGCTGGAGTGTTTTTTTTCTGTTTGAAACATATCTCGCTGCTCTGGGTGTGGTGTGAAACTAAACCAGATTATTCAGGTCAGCAAATAAATATTAGTGGTGTACAATTTCTTGATGCATTGTGGGTGGGGTGAGATTGTAATTTCAGGATTATTTTTGCCCTTGAATGTTTTGCTGTAAATTTCTTTCTTCTGTGTTTTTTTTCTTCTTGGTTTGTAATAAAGGTATAAGTACAGGTAGAAACCATATAGATTAGGGTAAATGGTTTAAAATATACTAAAAACCATCAAAGTAGCAATAAATATCATCAAAATCAGTTAAATATTGACTATTTTACGGCTGTAATTTTTCAATTTCATGAAGATATCGTATATTTTATGATGACCATGGTATTTTCTTTTGTAAATCCATTGTTTTTTTATTTTATGTTTATCATAATTCTTGGAAGTGGTGCAGTAAATTGTGACCAAACTTTAACAATAGAATAAACTTCTACCCGGAATAGACTTTTCCATCATTTTCAGTGACTAAGATTTAGGAAAGAAATTTAAAGAATTACATAACGATTTTCAGCTGTCCGCCTGGTTAATCATAAGAAAGTTTGTATGAATTAAAAAAAGCTAATCAGACTTTGATCGGCCCTAACTCAAAAACTCCTGTTTGTGTAACTTCACATTTAGAACAAAAGGTAATTTGTCGAATTAAGCAAACTCCAAAGTTGAAAGTCCTTGCGAAACCCACAAAACTGTAAGTGTGGTGATCTGAGCAATCATCCCCATGCCTCATGACCAGTGGCATAACTAGGGGGTGGTGCAAGGGGACAGTTTTCCCCTATAAAGGGCCTTTGGCCCTATTAAGGGGGCCATGAAAAAAATATGTCATTATACCTGTATACCATAGGGCCCACAGGGCCCCACTAACCCCCAGCTTGTATGGCCCTAGCTATGCCACTGCTCATGGCAGCATCATCAAATTTCATTGACATATCTACCAAAAATTGTTTTCATTATACAGTCAACATTCAATAAATTACATGCAACTTTCACTTATGTAGATGTAAATGATGCGATTCAGTTCAACATCTTCATATTAAGACAAGTTTCTGAAGAAAAAAACCTTGCTGTGTTAGGTTCCATGTGCCATGACTTTATATACCTAGAAAAGTGGCTGGAGGGAGACAAGAGAGAAAGAAAAAAAGCCAACAAACAATAATGAAAATGGAAGGTTTTAGTAAAATATATAAAAAGGATTGGTCACCCTCTTCCTGGAATTATTATTTGTGTAGCTTTACATTTTACAACAAAGGAATGTTTATACAAGTGAACAAACTTTTTTCTAAAGTTCAAAGTCCTCACATGAAACCAATCAAACTGTCAGTGTGAACAGTCATACTCCATGCCTCATGACAGCGTCATCAAATTTCAGTGACATATCTACCAAGACATTTTTTTATTTGTTCAGTCAACATTCAATAGATTACATGCAAGTTTCATTTAGATCTTGTTCTCACTTAAGTGCAAGTGCACGATCAGATCCACTGCAGGAGATCAGATCTGCTGAATTTTCACTGTGTGAATGCTGACGGATCTGATATCAGTTGCTTTATCTTGATCCTACTGAAGGTAGGATCATGATGCGGAGCAGGCGATCAGATCCACAGATACAAATCTTAAAAAATGAGTCTGAACGTAGATCAGGTACTCACGTTCAAGTTAGTTATGCAATATCCTCTTAGGGGTCTGTCAAATGTTTTACACTGTCACAATTTGTTGATTATCATGATATCATAATATTGCTTTTGCCATGATATCAAAAAAACTCTGAACAACATATTGTGATATGACATTTTCAAGTATAATCTGCATACTATAACAAAAAATTGTGAAACTGAAATTCGGAAACATTTTTAAATGAATGAGAATAACAGAATATTTGTAGTAAACCTGAATAATTAATGCTTCCATTCCTTAGATCCTAAATTATATGGAAATATTAGATCTGTGCACTGAAAACCCAAAACAGTTTTCAAAAATGAATAATCATGATATATATATCGCGATATAGTGACAGCCCTGATGTTTTTAATGTTTCTGGTTATCATGACCCGTGATCAGATCATTTGCAGTGGGCCTGACCGCACGCTTGCACTCAAGTGAGAACAAGGTTGGGGATCATGATTGTGGACAGGACAGATGGAGATAAATGAGGACAGATGGAGATAAATGAGGACAGATGGAGATAAATGATAACACTTATAATATCTGGTTTACTTAAAAAATGACAGAAAGTCACTGGGATGCAAACAAAAGTAATCTGAAAAGAAAGTCTTTTGTTTACAAATGATAATGTTGTTTGTCTTTTACATAATTTGAATTTTATAAAATAGACATATATACCAAGAATTGTTTTCATAAGCTCAGTAAAAACATTTGATAGGTTACATGAGTGTCATCAGAATAGAAAGTTACTGTGTTTTGCAAGTCACTATGACATTACAAGAACAATTGATAGTGTTTTGTAAAGTACAGGTGATAAAAATTGTTTGATTTTTGATATATTTGAATTCTATGAAGTGAATGTTTTTGCCACTTTGTTTGCTCACCTCCAGTTGGTGATGAATTATATGTTTAACTAGAAAATGTGGTTACGAATTTTGTAACCATTGTGTTCTTGGACGTAATACCATGTAAATGCGAGGTTTTTTTTTTAGGGTACATTATAGGAGCATTCAACAAATCAAGACAAATGGATAATATGAAGTCACTATGTTAGAGATTTAATTTCTGTGCCAACGTACTTACGAACTGCAAGTTCCTTTAGCACAAATCCAGGGCCTTCATATTGGGGAGGGTGGGCAAGACCGATGTAATTATTTTTGTGAATAATTAACACAAATATGGCCTATTTGAAAACCATTGCTTTGAAAACTATTTGGGGGCCATGGCCCCTGGCCCCCTCCAGTGTCGGAGGCCTTAAAATCTTGTGATAAATGGAGAGGGAAGGGGAGGGAACACCCTTACATTTGATGTAGGTAGTAGAATAATCATTTATTTATGTTAAGTGATTTTGTATCTTATATTTTAGTAACTATTTACTGCACTACTGTAAGTAACGTTTTACAAACCATGTTCGATACAATTCTCTCCCGGCTTGTATTAAAATCAGACTAAATATTCCTTTGAAAAACATTTGAAAACCTAATTTCTAAGCCACAATATTTTGAATTTATGATATTCATCTCATTTGTTTCTTCACCCTGTGTAAATTCTAATTTTAGTATTAGGCCTATATAGTTTGAACTCACGTTTGTAGTACCTGAGCTGACTGTGGTAGTTTGTTCTACTGCACCAGCCATACACGCTAGCGGTAACGCGAATTGTATACTGTACCAATTTAGCACTGGCCTGGATATCGCGGACGGCACATTAAAATGGTAGTTTTACTCTCAAGTTGTTTAATATGATTTTACAACAAAATTTTGTAATCCGAAGTTCAAATTCTCTTACAAAATGTCATCCACGTCCTCAAATAAGTGCTATTATCGTACATCAGATTCGACTGCACTACGGACAGTAAAGTTGAGATTTATTTACTTGACCAAAGAATGCAGTCACGTGACTGGATCCATGGTAAGATCACAATATGTTCTCAGAAACTCTGTTCTCAAGAACATAATTCCTTTGGAATGATATTTAGCCTTATGTGGTTGTGAGGACTTTGTTTCGTAATTGTCATGTGTATTGAAAATGACTGAAAATCCTACAGAACATAAAAAATGATTTTTAAAAATGATGTATTTTCTGTGAATATGGTCATCCTGCTGCACCTTTTGGTTAACCTTCTTTCAATTAGCACCATTTGTTTTGTTGAAGTTATTTTGATACACTTTACCTCTTAGGCACTATATTGCTTTCGATGTTCCATTAATTCTCACCAATCTATTTTTGATCTCTTTGATATTTTCAGACACACCAAGCTTTTGAAACTACCAACCAACCAGCTACTTTTAGTGTTGACCAGCGTGCAGAAGAGGGCATGCCTCCCCCTCCCGTGGTGTATATGCCAGCTGATGTCGCAGTACCACAACCACTCCCCTCTGAACTACCCCCAGAGGTCACCTTGGTTGATTCTTCAGGGACACCCATCCCTCCACTTAATTCAGATCCATCAGCTATAGATTCCGTGACAGAATCTGGCGAGGACAAGTTACCTGAACTTCCACACACACCGACCCCTTCGGATAGAGAGGGAGACCTAGCACTCCAGGGGGGTAGCAGCTCCGAATATCAGTCACAGTGGCCAGACCTACCAGCTGTGGAATGAAGAGAGTTTTAAATTTTGAGTGTGCTGTAGATAACAATCACAGGGTTACCAGCTGTAAATTAAAGAGTTTTATGTTTTTGAGTGTGCTGTAGATGAATGATGGTCAGATTCACTGCTGTGCAGACTTGATTTTCATTGTAAATAATTGTACATACAAATTCAGCTCCTAAGAAAGACCCGAGCTTGGTTTAAAGTATCTTAATTGAATATTTATTGACCAATCATTTCTATTTTGTACAATTCCTTGCGTGATAAAGCCCTCCAAGTTTAAAGGATTAGTTCAGTGGTCAAGCAAGTCGCATTTTATATGAAAGAGGACTAAAGAAAAATAAATTGGTGAAAAAACTTCTCCAATATTTTATTTCGTTAAGGAGATATTCAAGTTTCAAGTTCTGTCTCATCTGTGTAGAATTGACTGGTGTAGTAAGTCTAATATGGGAGATTGGTGTCTTCATCTTCACATTCTTAACAATTGTTAATGTATTTTAAAGAAAATTGATTTAACTTGTTCACTATTTTAATTATTTTTCCTCAAACTTTCTTCAGGTGGTAAATCATAATTACACTTAATGGATTAGGTTTTAATACTTTTCTGATATATCCAATGGTTTTTAAGCCACAAAATCGCAGGACAAAATATGATAGAATACATAACAATTTTTGGGAATCTAAGGTTGTGACATGACAGCTAGTCTGATTTCAGTCGTTTCTACACAAATGATACCAAGCTTTAAACTTATCTCCTTAACGGAATTAGCTTTTTGAATGCTTATTTCACCATTTTGTTTCTTTTGAAGTCCTCTTTCTTACCACACAGACTTACTTGACACCTGAACTAATCCTTTAAATTAATATATTATGCTTTATTCTTTGTAAAAGGGAAGCAGTTTTTATTTTTTTAGAATCAAGTTTTAGAAACTAGTCGGTATGTTTAACCTGTCACCTTGAATTCCATGTACTGACAAGAATGAAGCTACCAGCCAATACTAGTTCAGCTTTGTCCATTCCCTAATGTGATAACGCAATTAACATTTGGTCAGTGATCAGCATGGAGCACTGGTCAGCATTAGATGCCTCAATCATGCACTGACAAGAATGAAGCTGAAAGCTGCTCCCTGGTCAGCTTTAAGTACTTGCTGACCAGCTTTGTCCATTTGTTGATCACACAACTGGTCAAATTGGATATTGACTCAATTGACACTGATACTCTAATACTTAAATCAGTTGCATGATACTCTCCCTCATTTAAGGATTATATTAAACCAAGTGCTGGTGTTTAACTAATTGTTCAATATTTTATATAGATTGAATATTGAATATTGATCGTCTATGATAATATTATCATGCCATGTTATTTTTACCACCGCAGAAATTTCAATCAAGTAATGTGTGTTAGATTGACAATAAAGATGAAAAATAATATATTAAAAATATTTTAAATATATATCATAAGGAGGACTAAAGTTAAGTAAAATCGTATTGAAGCAGGAAAATTTGTTCAATGTGACTTACCTCACATGTGTAAAAGGGCAGATCCAAACGGGCCAAATAAACAAAACAAAAACAATCAGTTTATGTTTTTGTATTTTGTGGGGACCTATATAGATTAAATGAAGGGTGGCAAATATGTTGCATCTGACACATAATGATCATCATTCTTTAAATCCCCCCTCCCTCCCCCCCCCCCTCCTCCCTTCCTTAAAAGTTTTTCTGGATCTGTCCTTGCATGTGTAGTATATGCTGTCTATTGTAGAAAAAGGTTATACTGAGTTAAGCAGACGGCTGCCATGCTGTGCCTGTCTGAGTAGCATGCATTGCGTGCAAATCACAGTACAATGTCCTCTTACTGTGCTATATAATTTCAATTTACCAAAAGTATTTTTGATCGAAAAACAAGGAAATCAGACAAAACTGAAAAGCTATTTTGTATCGCAGTTCGATTTATGATATTTAAGTAGTGAGATTATAAATCATTGTTTTGTTGTTTTCTTTTGCGATTATTTAACATGGACTACATGTGATGTGCACGCAAATTGCAAATTTAACAATTATTTCAGTCAGGAACAGTTGGTTCATTGGCCCCCTTATGAGAAAAATGGTGATCTTTGCTCCCTAACATCATCATAACATGACATAGTTTATGTATGGAAAGATTCCTTCTATTTCTAATGTGAGATATT
Organism: Chiridota heheva; assembly: GCA_020152595.1. NCBI lineage: Eukaryota > Metazoa > Echinodermata > Holothuroidea > Apodida > Chiridotidae > Chiridota > Chiridota heheva. The sequence continues at coordinate 848,822 of JAIGNY010000835.1, forward strand.
TCATGATTTAACAGATGAAAACAGAAGCGTTGAGAGGAATGTCCAAAAATGCACGGAGTTCTACTTACATCCGAGGCTCAATGTCATAAGATGGTGAATACATAATAATCTGGGACATGTAGCCCCTCATGACACTTATAATCTTTGAAATGATCAATTTGGTCAAAAAAAGCTTGTCAACAATACTCCTGAGGTTTTTTGCTTTTGTTTTCTTCAGAAATTCCAAATTTCTAAAATTGGAATTCTGGTAAAATTTGGTCAATTAAGTAGCAAAAATCCGTCCTTTTCCAATTTGTACCTAACAGATTTGTTAAGTGCATATCCCTCTCTCTTTCTTGTTGAAAATGGCCTTAGCTCTCAATTTTGTTTATTTTAATTCTCTTAATGAAGTGGGATGATGGAAGGAAGGGGATGAGGGAAGGGATGGGATGAGGGATGGGATGATGGAAGGGATGGGATGATGGAAGGGATGGAAGGGATGGGATGATGGAAGGGATGGGATGATGGAAAGGATGGGATGATGGAAGAGATGGGATGATATAGATGTGTTGGAATGGGTGTATCTTTAGTACACTCAAATGATACGTTCATGATGCAAAAAGGAATTCTTTTCTTTTGGATGCCCAGCCATGTTGGCATCCCTGGCAATGACAGGGCTGATGCAGCTGCTAAGCTTGCCCTTAACCTCCCCCTACCCCATTTCCCAAAACCCTTTCCGACTTCAAATCGCTTATCGCTTCCCTTGTTCGTGACTGCTGGCAAACCTCATGGGACTCCCAAATTGATAACAAACTCCAAGTCATCCAGCCCACCATTCCAATCAAGCCCACCATCAACAACCTCTCTCGTGTCGACAACATTCATATTACCTGTCTTAGAATAGGTCACACCCACCTCACTTACTCCCACCTCCTTATTGGCTCCCCCAACCCCTCTGCAGCAATTACCATTGCACCCTCACAGTCCATCACATTTTCCTTGCTTGCCCCCTGTACAACCTTCCCTGAGCTTCTCTCGCTCCCCACAACTTAATTGCCGAGTTCTTCCAGGAAAACCCTCCGGATAAAATTATCTCCTTTTTCATCATGTTTCCCTGTACAATCATACTTAGTCCTTCCTCTTCCACCCCCCTCTCTTTACTTTTTTTTTTTCTTTACCCATGTACCTTCTCTCTCAATCCCAGCTTTCTAACTTGTAGTTCTTGTATTTCTCTCAATCTCCCCCTGTTTCCTTTCCTTTCTATCTCTAGAATGATCTAATCTCTCAGGCACAATTTAAGTCTCGTTGTCGTGGTGCCGTTAAGCCCTCATCAAACAAACATGGCGCAAAAAGCATTTCAACCTTCTGATCATTATAGGGACTTAGGAACAACTGCATATCATTATTTGCAATTCTGTACAAATGGGTTAACTTATCATAAATGTGCATTAAATGTTGCACAAAATATGATGAAACTTTCTTATCTGTATGCTAGACTTTTGAAAGTCATTTTCTAACCTACTATAAAAACAATTTTTGTATAGATATATAAGGTTTGTTTCTCAACTTTTGCGTGTCAAACAATATCCCTCGATTCCATTTTCGCATCATTCATGCTGAGAAACAAATATGTTTTTTATACATGTGTCCCAAAATGCATCACTTTTTTTTTGACTTATTTCCATTCATGCTGTTGCACAGCTATTTTACATGTAATTAGACCATTGGTAAAAACCACAATTGCTTTTGCGTGTATACGTTTGGGTTTAACTATTTTCTTAGGCTTTAGACCAGCTGTTGCATTGTATAAAACAATCCAGAACCTGCTGTGTACCCCCTTGTGTCTGAAGCGGGAAACACGGGTGGCCTTCTTTATTTATTTTTTGTCTTTTTCATTTTTGTTTAGAATCATGTACTCAAGGAAGAGTCAATAGTCTCTCCTTGAAGAAAAAAAAAATTGTATCTTATAGCTAGCTATATATATTTTTTTATCCAGCTGTATGCATCCATACAAACTTTTAATGTATGAAGATGAAATATATATTGTAGATTTTGTATTTGAAAAGATAAAATAGTGTATTGTTATCTTACTGGGTATAATGACTTTGCTTAATAAATGCACACTTTTAAATCACTCTTAAATCTTATAGTTTTAATCAAGGTCTTTCAGCATTAAGTTGTATATAAGAAAATTATATGTCTTGCTCTATACACCACAGTATGTCTTTCATAACTTAATTTCTTTTATTCTTTTGTCTATACCTCACATCAAATTGATTCTAATGGGAAACAATATTTCTTAAATTGAACCACTTTATTAGAAGATTTAATTTGTTTAGGTTTTTTACCCCTTTCCAATTTCCCATGCACCAGCTATGACTGCAAAAATGTTTTGGAGGGGGCAGTCCTTTTGTCCCCTCACAGTCCCCCTCCATGACCACTGTGTATACATGGCATTATGCATCACTGTGCATAGCAAATAATTATCTTTCATCTTCAGTGGAATTGAAAAGTAGGCTGACACATAGGCGGCGGAACCGCCCTGATCACCCCAACGATGGTCTGACCAAGGCAAAAATTTGTCCGACAATGGTCTGACCAAGGTTATACAATGTGATATTAGGCCTATTCAGTATTTCACTGTAATGTTCTAATGTATAACTAACCGTTTTCGTATCGAGTTTGCAATTAAAATCTACCAAAAAAACTGTTTTGAAATAGCCTTGGTACGCGGTGTTAAGTTTGCTATAGCCACACACACAATTATTACGGTAAAGTCCTAAAGACATGCACACACTATAGTTTAATTGCTTTAACGCTTTTCTTAGATCTCCAGGATGAATAAAACATTAAACTGTGTTTAAAAGTGACATGCATGTAAAACGCATCAAATAATGCAATCTTTACAACGGAATTGTAGTCTTAAGCTTTGCTCATATTTCTAAATAGTTCTTGATCTATGTGTGTCAACAAATAGTTCCCAATTCATTTCAAGGACTCAGAGATTTCTAAAATGCAATAATCTGGATTGTGGTAAGCAATAAAGATTACCGCCAATAAATACAACTCCCCTTTTCTATCAAAATGATGTTAAAATTGATATTGCTGTGTTTAATTGTTTCACATGTACTTGATATTGCCAAGTTCAGCCCCTCTCCAGAATTGCAAATCATGTTTGATAAGGTAATTGTTTTTGAGGGAAAGCGAGGTTCTGTTTAATTGCACCATAAATAAATAATTGGATTTGTTTGTGTAGATACTGGCCTATTCATTCAAAGTGCAAAAAACATTTTAAAGCTGCTTAGACAACTTTTTTTTAAAGCCCAATCTTAATCTTTTTAGCTAGTTTTTCATTTAAATTTTCAGAGCATTTATATTGGGAGTGATGTAGAAATTTGTACAGTTGAATTATTTTATTTCTATTTTTTGGAAATTTGGGTACTTACATAACTGTATTTTTGTACCATTATCATAACTTTCCCTTTCAAACTTTAAACTCAAATTCCCAGAAATTAATTGTACACTTTTTGGTTCATGAAACAGAGTTTCATACTAATCCACTTTCATTACATGTTATAGGAGCTGGTGGTTGAAACTTGAGGGTGTAATTTTCTTGAGTCTCATGGTAAAATGAATACCTTTCTTGCACCCAGCAGCACGGAATATCATAAATGCTACCAAATACCGACCCAAGTACTCAAAATTTGTACATGTCTTCCCATTGACTTTTGAATTTGTTCGCATGTGTGCGATGAGCGAACATTTCTTACAACAACAGTAAGAAACAGACCCATCTATAGGTTAAAATCTACATAAATTAGCAATACTTAACACCCTCATTTCTCGGACAACAGCTCCTTTAAGATGAATATTTATTCTCAATTCCTTTAAAACAATTTTAAAGGATTAGTTTAGCAGTCATGCATGTCCATCGTATATGAAAGACTGAGGACTACAAAAGAAAGAAAATGGTAAAAAGGCATTTAGAAATCTCATTCCGTTAACAGGTTCAGAAGATATTTAAGTTTAAAGCTCTTGTCTTATGGTGTAGAAATGACTGGTGTAGTAATAAGTCCACTATCAACAGTTGGTGTCTTCCTCCTCACATTCTTAACAATTGTTGATGTCTTTTAAAGAAAGTTTATTTGATATTTTAACTTCTACAATTATTTTTCCTCAAAATTTCCTCAGGTGGTATATTTCAAATACCCTTCCTAGATTCAGTTTTACTACTTTTTTGACATATCCCATGGTTTATAAGCCACATAATTATGATAGAATACATAAAGACTGAGGAATCTGAGGCTATGATATCACAAGTAGTCTGATTTCAGTCATTTCTACACAAATGATACCAAGCTTTAAACATAAAAGTTTCCTTCACGGAATAAAAGTTTTGAATGCTTTCTTCTCTATTTTGTTTCTTTTGATGTCTTCTTTTATAGTCATGCTAGACCAAACTAATCCTTTAGAAATGAAAGGTAAATAGTTGCAATAGCTTCAGACAGTTTTCATATTTTTAGAGATTCCAAAGTGCCTAATTAAGTGTTGACCTCTTTCAGTATTTACTTGGTGGCTTTTGATTAAGTGTTTTGTTTACTCAATAAGATTAGGTAACCTACCTATTGAGGGGGTCAACTGCACAAGTGGGAAGGCAGTCCAATATTTTATTATTTGTTTTAATTGTTTGACTTAGAATAGCTCTCCATATGTAATCAGAAGGTGCTTTTGAATTTGACCCTCATTGTCATGGTGCCATTAAGCCCTCATCACACAAACATTTGAATGAAAGTCATATGTTTTCATGCAAGGGTAAGGATAGGGTTTTGACTTACATCAATTTATCGGATTTCTTTGATTTTTTTTTTTTTTTTGGGGGGAGGCATGAAATGTCATAAGAATGTGATTTTAGTCAAAGTCTTTTGTACAAATATTCTGAGATATAATTGGCTTTGTTATAAAGAATATAATCAGGTGTTATGGAGTCAATTTTTTTGTTAATAACATGGACATTGCTTTCTGCGTTCATGAACATTATTTTTATTTCAGTGATTTTTGAATGATTTGTTTGTATGAACGAATGGTCAAATTAGTTAGGTGCCCTTTGACATGAGGAGAGGGCACTTGAATTATTTTCTTCATTTTTGAATAAGCATCAAAATAGAGAAAGCTGATTAATTTCAATAACTTTGCCACATAAATAAAAAGACATTTGAGTGATTTTCCTTCCCGGATGCAATGTTTTCAAAATAATTACATCCAAACCTCCCTGCAGCACTCAATAAATAACAACTCATTGGTTTTATGTCATTCTTGTGATACCCAAGGAATATTGTTTATGCGAATTTCATTTTTTGCTTTTGTAAATATTTTTGTATTGTTTACAAATTGAGTCTTATTTCCATAAGTCATTCAATAATGTTTCTCAAGTACAAAAGTGTACAATTATTTGTTGCCAGCATAGCCTCCATATTCAAAGTCTTTTTTAATTGAGGAAATGTTACTTTAGCTAAAGTATCATACCCCTGATTTAACTGTTATTAATATTAAGTCATACGATAAGTTATTATTGGCAAGTTTGAAGAAAAGTTTAAATTTTGAAGTATTGCACTTAAAAACATTGAAAATTGGATAATTCATCATGCGGTCCATTTTTACTCTCCATATCTTCGACCTGATACAACAAATTAAAATAAGGGCATACTTTTAAGCTTATTTAATGAGGTGTTGAAAAGGATTCATTCTATGTTTATAATTGAATTATGTAAAGATGCTTTCAAGTTTGATAGGAATATTCCCATAAATTTTCATTTTTTCCATATATGATAAAGAAAAATTTGAGAAACAAAAATGGTGAAAAAACTATATGTTAATATCTTATTCCGTTTAAAAGTTACAAAATTTTAAAGTATTTTTGAATTTTGACAAAAGTGACTGATTGGCAACATCTGTGATGTCATAGAGGCAAATTCAACAAAACATCTTTTGTATTTCTTTTAAAATGATTTGGATTTTTTTTACATTAAAGATGTGATGTACACCAAAAAAAAAAAAAAAAAAAATTCTTGTAAATTATATATTCCACCCTATCTCTATAGTGAACCAAAAATACTGTTCGATAATGCAAAAAAAGTGTGATTAAATTTTTAAGAAATACATAAGAACTGTGCTGGATTTGCCTTGATGACATTACCAAGCTGAATGACATATACTGTACGAGGTGTTTTTAATAACATTTGTTTCTACTCTTTAAATTGTTATAACTTCTAAACGGAATAAGATATTAACATAGTTTTTTCGCCACTTTGTTTCTTTAAATTTTCTCTATGAAAAAATGAAAATCCATGGGAATATTCTTTTAAGTGCAACTTTAAATCTAATATTTCACAAAATGTTTTTATGTTGGAAGAGGTGATGTTGTCTCAAAACAAATCGCAATGACGTCACTAAGTATATGCCATGTACTCACACACCTCATCAACGTATCACAAGGGAAACGTAAATTATACAGTAAGTGTATGGAGTTTAGGTACATGTATGTTGTACGTACAGTATGTATGTGTCATACTATGACATAACTGAGTTGAACAGAACTTTGTCGTTATTTTAATAATGGAGCTATTAACATAAGATAAGTTTGTTAATTATCTCCTTGTTTTAATTCAAATGGCCAGAAATGACCAAATAAATTTTGACGAGATTCAAGCTCGTAACGTTTGGAGCAAAAGCAAATCGCTCGTAGTGGGCGTGAAGCCCAGCACCTTATCCATTTGGCCATATTGCTGTTTGGGAGATGTTGCCGTATGATTATTATAGTGTGAAATAAGATAAAAATAGACGCATTTTGCAATTGCCTGAAATTTCAACCAATCAGAAAATTAGAAATTAATGTCCTTATGCCGATATCGCACCTTGAAGATATTTTTACTGTAATAAACATGCGTCAGTAGATGAAGTGCTTGATAGATGACATTCCGTAGATCATTGCCTCACTATTGGTTTAGTTTCATTCTATTTTTGTATGCTTGAATTGTAAAACAATAAAATTTTAAGTGAAGTGTATATGTCATTGTCACTATTGATTTGTTTGTCACATGCTTTTTATTTTTTATTTGTTATCACACTTAATGACAAGTGTTCGACATTTGGTGAACTTAACCTGTCCATTAACATGCTGCCAGGAGATTTTAAAATCTATTTGTCTGTCTTAGTCATAAAGATATTATGCATATTTATTTGTTTGTGGTTAATTCTGATAATCGAGTTCAAAGATGACTTTTGATAAATATGAGTGTTTGCTTAAGGGAAATCCCGTTCAAAAGTCAGTATTCAGCTTTAGCGCTTTACATCAATTTAAACAATTTTTGCATTTAAAAAAAGTGAAGGTATTTTTCTTCTTTCTATATAATTAACAAATTATCATTTGATTATTTGGAAGAAAATTTACTACACTTGAATAAATTTAATGTTAAACTTATTAATTCATGAAAATGATTATGACAGTTTATTTACAGCAAATTATAATATTGTATAACAAACAAAAGTTTATAACTTTATATACACATTAATGAAATACTTTTTTGGGGGTTCTGATGCGATATCTCAAGAACCGTGCGGTGGATTTATGTCATACTTAGTAAATGGATGTGCTGTGGTCTGTAATGTTTTTGGTGCTGTGATGTCTTAGATATTAATTAGTAGACGGGCTAAATGTAAAATTCTGTTAAAAAGCTTATCTCAAGGTCGTTGAGGTAACTTTATGTCATACGTGGTATATGGATGTGCTGTGGTCTGTAGATGATCCTTCTTTGTTTAGGTGCAGATGTCATGAATATTCATTAGAAGGTGGACTAAATGTAAAATTCTGTTAACAAGCTTGTAAACACGATATCTCTGGAACCATTCAGTGGCTTTATGTCATACTTGGTATATGGATGTGTTGTGGTCTGTACATGATCCCTCTTGTTTTTGGTGCTGATGACATGATGATTAATTAGTAGGTGGGGCTTAATGTAAAAAAATATGTTAACAAGCTTGTACACACGGTATCTCTAGAACAATTCAGTGGCTCGCCGACGACGAGTGAACACACAATTACAATGACGGGGTCGTCGCCTGCGTATCCGCTTATGATAGTAACAATGCTATTACGAAATGCTTAATACGACCCGGACGAGAACACAGGTACGACGTACGGACAGACATAATATCGACAACCAAGTCAATGTCCACGGCCTTTGATAACCAGTTGTGGTACACTGGTGCGTCCACCCAACCCAGGCTTGAACCCAGTGCCTCCGGTCTGTAGATAGGTATGATAACCGCTACACCACAGTAGGTAGATATTCAGTGGCATTATGTCATATTTGGTATATGGATGTGTTGTGGTCTGTACATTATCCCTGTTGTTTTTGGTGCTGATGTCATGATTATTAATTAGTAGGTGGGGCTAAATGTAAAAAAATATGTTCCCAATCTAGTAAACACAATATCTCAAGATCCTTAAGGCAGAGACTTATGCCATACTTGGTATGTGGATGTGGTCTGATGTACTCTAGATGATCCCTGTTGTTTTTGGTGCTGATGTCATGAATATTAATGAGAAGACAGGAATAACTGTAACACTAACAAGGAACAAAGTATACAAAAACTACACGTTCCAGTGTAATAAATAGCTAAACATGTAAGAACACAATATTAGAAGAAAATATATTGAAAAATTAAATGCTTCCAACCTGCCAACCCAAAGTTACAGAAGCATCGAAACCACGAGAGGACAAGTTCGGAGAAGGAACATGCAAAAACAACATTGAAAAACATTTTCTTCAAAGATTATATATCTGATCTTTTCATCAAAGAAAGTAAGATAAATATCGCCCTAAAATGATTGAAATTGTAAAATTTCACATGGTTTGCGCATATACACTATTCTGAATTTCCCCTAAAGACAAAATAACAGCCTAACAGCTCTGAATAATATACTTTTTCATACTTCTCTATAGGTTTTAATCCTTCCGATTCCAAGACTTACGATCCAGAAAATTTGAAATTTGTGTAGATTTTAGTATAAAATTTCAATATTTTACCGAATTTTAGACCAATGTATCTTGAATTATTGAAAGTGTAAATTAGAAAAAGTAGAGAAAATGGGTCACCAGTAATTGTCGGACCGATAAAAGTTGAGAAATTTTCCGATAAGGGGAGGGGAAGGAGGGTTGGCAGGGAGGGGCAACTTCCCCCAGCGAAGCTTTCTGAGAGGGCATTGAGTGCTCAAGGAGGTGCCAAAATCATTCTGAATATATATCTTTTTAGGCCCTGTGAAATTTATGTGTTGATCAATAACTTTTTTTTATAGACTATTTGCACGTCATATTCCATTTTTGTCGTCCAAAAGCGCATAAATTTTCCACAGGAAAGACCAAATTTCCGTGACTTCATCCCGAACGCAACCATTGGTACTCGGGTGGGCCCCTGGATTTTGCGCCTGGACTATGGAAGATGCATGGAGATAGCTCGTCAGCAATATTTAATATCTGCCCCTACCATGATGAAAGGCAGCAATGTCTTTGAATACAGCGGAAGCTTTTCGAGAAGGCACCGAATCATGCTCACAAGGATGGCGGTAAAAATTGTCTTGAGAATATGTTCTTATAAACTTGTTATTCTCAGCGCTGTAAATGTTTTCTCTCAAATCTTTATTCTTACATAAAAACACGAAAACCATCCCTAGACCCAAACTAAAGACACATATTGTAGTCAAAGGGATTCTACATTTGAACATTTATTCCAAAATATATATTTCTTTTAGCTAATTTTGCTGCGGAATTATTTTAAGCAATCTTCTGCTACCAAATTCAAGCCAAAAAACGCCTACCAGGACGTCAACATTGGATTAAGCAATTTTGTGCTATCACCCAGCGCTCCTATTCCTGCAGCTTCGCCCCATAGATGTGACACATTTTAAAGCTTTTTTCTGCTATTAAAAGCACAACAAAATAAACGTAGGCTTTCCGTGGCTTCCCGGAAACTCTTGGGTCCCCACCGATTTTTCGCGGCCTTCGCTCCTTTATCATGCCTATAGAGTTAACACAATTTTAAGCAAGTACCAGTTTGACCGCCACCCCCCCCCACCCCACCCCCCCTCTCCTCTTTTTTTTTTTCTTTGGGAAATCTTCTTCAATTTCCGAAAAATCTTCAACTTCTCTTCAAATTTTCGGGAAATTTTCTTCAATTTCCTTAAAATTTCTTAAATGTTAGGGTAGTTTTTTGTTTTTGGCGGGAAATTTTATTTTCGGAAAAATTTACTTTCATTTTCGTGAACTTTCCATCATTTTGAGGATATTTTCTTCAACATTTAAGAAATTGTCTTCAATTTCCGGAAAATTTCCTTCATATTTGTCATTTTCTTTTATATCTAAGTTTTTTTTTTTTCAAATTTTCGGAAAATTTCCTTCATTCTGCGGAAATTTTTAATCAATATTTATTTGAAGTTTTTCTTAAATTTTGGGAAATTTGTTTTTATTTTTGGAAACTTTCCTTCATTTTTGTCAAATTTGCCTTCATTTTTGTCAAATTTTCTTTGTCCCTAAATTTGAAACACTGATTTTATGCAATTTTCCAAACGGTGCCATATAAACGGTGCATGCCAATTTAGATCTATGTGCACGTTTTACTTAAGAGCATTTTTTTTATTTTGGAGGACGGGGAGGGGGGGAACGTCAAAATGTCCTTGGCCCCCGGTGAAACATGACCCACCGCGCAACGCAACTGGTTGATCCTATAAAGCTATACTGCTGTGCTACATGTTTTGAACAGTTGGAAAGTACAGTTGGAACAGTCAGATCCTGTGCACCACTCCAAGATTCAAACATCTTCGGGCGCCATATCACATCCTGCGAGTGCCAAATTACCAAAAGTGGTCAAACTGAAGCATAAAAAATACATCCAAGGATGAATGAAAAATACACTTCCGAGTGAATTATGCTACGCATGCGAACTTCTTTTTGGCAAATTTATGCACATTTTTGTAAAACTAAACAAATATTTGAAATTTTCCTAAAATTGAAGAAAACTATTCTTCCTCTTTTCTTCCCGGTCCCGGTCATGCCGGAAGGTGGAATTGGGAAAATATAAACATAAGATTGAAAAATGTGGTAAAATTATCTATTGGTATAATTTTTCAAGAATGAGCCAAAATTTC